>OY720678.1:120039127-120408917 GCA_963170755.1 Amphimallon solstitiale | reverse complement strand
ATTAAATTATTTGTTTCAATTTTTGTTTTTATTGATTTAATAATATTATGTTCATTTGTTTTGTTGTTTATTATTTTGCTTTTATTTTGTACTAATATCTTTTTTATTATTTCCTTTTCGTAATTAGTATATAAATTATGTTTCACCAAGAACCGACAGCTATATCTATAAATAAAATATTAATTTATTTCTAACTTATAATAATTACTAAAATTGTATAAGTAAACTGGTCTTAATAACATAAATATCACAATTGCAAATCAAGATACACACACACGCACTCACATACACTAAAACTTAACCTTTCAGTGGTCGCGCACGGTGTAGGAGACAGGTGCAATACTTTCTGTGTGATATTTCAAATGATCGGATAATCTCGTCAATTTCCGTTTGTGTACCTTTTCCAGAGATTTAAATTTATACGTTGCAACAGCTTTTATTATGCGCAGTGTTAAAATAACTGTTATAACCGTCAATACGGTGTGTCAGGCCGGGTGCGACCACTGATGTAAAAAAATCTGTAAGGCAGTTGTTTTAAGTTGCTTAGTGTGAAAATAGTATTTTCGGGTAAGTGTGTATCTATTGTTATTATATCATTGCTTTAATTAATTTATATATAGACATGGACTATGAGAAAGAACAAGCAAGGTTATTGAGACTGTTTGAAGAGGTGAGCAGTGGAGAAGAATACGATGACGAAGAAGAAACAGGAGAAGAGGACAATATCGAAGAAAGACCTGACGATAGCGATACAGAACAAGAGTTTAATGAAGACAAGGCTAAGGAAATGGATGTAACAGGACCATATTTTGTAGGACGAAATAAGAGAACGAAATGGAGTAAACACTGTCCACCCAAAAATGTCAGGACAAGAAAAGAAAATTTAACTATTCATTTGCCTGGAGCTAAAGACTACGTCAAAGGAAAAACTCTTACTGAAATTTGGGAATGCTTTTTTGATAGGGAAATTCTCAGTAATATTGTGATACAGAATGAAAATAATAATTACAGTCGTAGCAGAGATTTGCGTCCGACAAATATTGATGAAATAAATGCATTGATAGGCCTCTTATACCTAGCAGGAGTAAGAAAAGCTAATCATTTAAATACTGAAGATCTGTGGAAGACGGACGGAACTGGTATAGAAACATTTCGTCTCACAATGAGTCTGAGAAGGTTTCGGGCACTACTTCGTTTTATTCGGTTTGATGATATTAGTACTCGTCAAGAAAGGGTCACACAAGATAAACTAGCTCCCATAAGAGATTTGTTCGATCACTTCAATGAAAACTTAAAAAAATGTTATAGCCATTCTGATTACGTTACAGTTGATGAAAAATTGGAAGCTTTTAGAGGGAAATGTGGCTTTAGACAATATATACCAAGCAAGCCGAATAAATACCGAGTAAAAATATTTGCAATATCGGATGCGAAAATGTTCTATACAAGTCATATGGAGGTTTATGTGGGGCAGCAACCAGATGGTCCATATAAAATGGATACAAGTGCAAAGTCAGTAGTTGAAAGGCTTTGTCAACACATTTTTAGAACAAATAGGAACGTAACCACTGACAACTGGTTTTGTAGTGCTCCTCTCTTAGTCTTAAAGATAATGGACTCACTTTTATAGGAACCAGGAGAAAAAATAAAAGGGAGATTCCAGATTTGTTTACACAACAGAATGGGCGTCCAATAGAGTCAAGCATGTTTGGATTTGGGTGTGGCGGTACATTAGTATCGTACATTCCAAAGAAAAACAAAAATGTTTCGTTATTTTCTACAATGCATAAAGGAGACGATATAAATCGAGTAACAGGGAAACCTGAAATAATTCACACATATAATGAAACAAAAGGGGGAGTTGATATAGTGGACAAATTATGTGCTCAATATAATGTTGCGGGTGGGACAAGAAGGTGGCCAATGGTCATCTTTTACAGTATGTTAAATATTGCAGGAATTAATACATTCGTAATTTCTAGTACAAACAATTCAAACTCAACACGCACGAGAAGAGAATTTCTAGTCGCACTGTCATCTTCATTACTCTATTCCCACCAAAAAAATCGTGCTATGCTCACTAGTCTGCCAAAGACAATAAAACTAAGACTTCGAGAAATATGCCATTTCGACGTCGATGAACAACAAAATTTGCCACCTCCAGGTACAGTGGGAAGATGTAGTTATTGTGGATGGAAAACAAAATAGAAAAACCAGATACTCTTGCAAACAGTGCGGAAAATTTATGTGTCTTGAGCATATACTTGGCGTCTGTTCTGAGTGTTATGAAAATAGTTGCTAATATATTTATACTTTTTTGTACTCTGCATGGTGTTTAGTTGGATGAAACCGACGACCTTTGCCTAAAAAAATAAATTGCCTTATGTCTTTAGAAAACAAATCAGCAATTAGTTAAGGTTTCATTACATTTTTTTTTGTTTATACATACTATAAGATATAGCGAGTCAAAATTTTGTTATTTTGTTTCTGTACATTGAAAACTGAATGTTACGTTTAATAAATATATTGATATTAATTGGCATCTGTTATTTATGTATCTAAATTTAAATTCCTACCGGAATTATTTGTAAATTTTAGTTAGTTTTCGTAATTAGTAAACTGGTCTCTGAGACCGTGTGCGACCACTGACGTACAAAAAGTTCACGCGACCAGTGAAAGGTTAAAGGCTTGAATGCTGTCTTTATAGCGAAAGTCATTATGTTATTGTTAGTCAGTTAAATTAGAGCTAAGTATCAAAAGCTACTCTTTCTGGCTTTGTAGAATCACTCTAAACACAAAGTCACAGCTTTAATATAACATGGTTTTAGAAAAACTATACATGGGCGAAATAGGGGAATACGGTTCAGTTTCACTCAGATTACACCGACTCGTATTTTGTCGGCTCTCGGGGAACCGGTAGGTAATACTGTGCCGGAGAGCCGACAAAACACGAGTCGGTCTAGTCTGACTGAAAAAGAACCGTATTCCCCTATTTCGCCCATGTATAAGAAAAACACTTAAACTGGCAGTCCAATATAGGAAAAGTGATGATGTTATTACTAGTTCATGCAAATGTTAAAAGGTTTACATCTATCAATTTTAAGTTCAATTAAAAGTTCTTATAAATGAGACATGTAAAACAAGCATAACTGTAGATAGTAATAAAGATAATATATAACTTGAATAATATAATTAATAAAAATATATTCGCTTGACTCTGCCTTGCATTATCTCTATAACTTGTTAATCTAAACACATTCAAAGAAATTTGACCCCCCTCTAGCCAATGAATTAAATTACTGAACATAATATTATTGATTTCTTTGACTTCAATGTCACTGAAAACTGTTTTATTAAATATTATTTAAATAGCATGATTAGCAAATTAGGAGATAATAAATTCCTTCATCTTTGACTACAGCAGCAGATTCGTTCTGGCAACTGACATGTTCCAATATGTTAAGATAGCATTAAAATTGAGACGTTAAATCTTAATTATCGAGTAATATAACCTACAATAGCTATTTCAGGATGAATAATTTCTTTGTTCTTAAATTGCTCTTATGTATGTAAATCTTTAATGGCATTAAATTGTTAGGTGCAGTTCTTTTCTTGGCCATGTCAGTTGCTAAAGCGATTTTTTTAACTTATAAGATTTAATTTATTGGAATACTCTTATGTAAAGTTAAATTAAACATTTGACATACCATCCATATGTTAGGATAACATCCTTGTTGGTTATTTTTTCATTAACTTTTATACTAATTGCTTCACCAGCTTTAGCAATTTGTTCTTGTTTATATGTTTCAATTACATCAAGCAACTTTTCCTTTTTCTCAACATCTGACAAATTGGTGTCAATCTGTGTTGTACATAATTTAAAATGTTTCAACGCATTAGTCATAGATACAGCAAAAAGGCGACATTTCTGCAAATATGATACATTCTTTTGCAAATGAACGTCTATCGATCTACAAAATTCTTGATTGTCAGGGGCTGAAAAATCGATTATAAACTCTTTGAGTGCACATAATAATGCTAAACACCTAGCATTTGAACCTAACACCGTTTTGGAAGAGTATTGAATGCCTAATCTAATAAAAGAAGAATGTAGATCAGATATTAACTCATCTGTATCTCCAACAAAAGAGCTATTAAAATATAAGTGATTAAAAAGATATACTCGATGTTCATTTTGTATGTCAGTTTTCACAACTTTCTTTTTTTGTAAGACCTTTACTGCGGGTTTTAGAGATTCCTTTATATCTTTTTTTTCAACTTCTGTTTTATCTGACGCTTTTGCTAGTCTCTGTTTTTCTTGTAAAGCCCTGCGTTCAGCTCGCAGTTGAGCTTTCGAAACAATTCCACTAGATATGGAAGTTTCTTTTACAGTACTATTAATTTGATCATTTTCTATATCCCGTTTTTCATTTTCCAACTTTACATCTTTGTTTATTGAGGTACTCTTTTTACATATGACATTACTGTTTACTATATTAAGATTCTTTTGAAATGGTTTTCCTTGCGAACTAACTTTCTTATCTGCTATTTTTCCTTCTCCTATAGTGTTTGTTGTAATTTTTGATTGATCTGAATTGTTTGCTGGATTAGCACCCTTCTGTGCCACTTTTACTGCTCTTCTTTCTTTTTTTGATAATCCGTCTGCAACTACCTTTTTATCTGAATAAAATTTATAAACATTAAACATATGTAACAGATTATATATCTCACTACAATTATAGCAATAAAATCTTACTTTTTGGTATAACATTTGACCCTTGTTCTTCATTCATTACGGAAAAAAGTCACTTATAAATCAATTTCAACAATTATAATTATTTATTACTATTTAACATAGCTATTTAAAGTGAATGATGCAACACTGAAAGTAGGCTAATACACCATGAGAAATCATATATTTTTTGTTAAATATTTAATTTTCCCATAAACTTTTTATTGTCATTACATTTCGTAATATATGTACTTTAATACTCTGCTCTCGCACAGTAATAATTGCTCCACTAAAAAATTAATTATTCAAAAACAAAACAAAATAATTTGAAACACCCTTCAAAATTAGGATACATTCAAATTAACACTTTTCTGAGAATAATAATTTTGTGGGGAGAATTCAATTTAATTGAGAGGAATAGTAACTATTTAGTAGAAATCCTAGCGCAATAATACATGAATTCTTCGTTATAATTAGAATAATATTATCAAAATATTTCTGAATACATCCCAAGCTCATTGGTGGGCACGTTGGTGGGCGAGATAGGGGAATACGAATCATTCATTCAGACAAGACTGGACAAGACCGACTCGTGGTTTGTCGGCCTCGGGCACCGTATAACCTGTGGTATAACCTAGCGGTTTCCCCGAGAGCCGACAAAACACGAGTCGGTGTAGTCTGAATGAAACCGAACGTATTCCCCTATCTTGCCGATGTATAATTGGTGGTAGTTTATGGATTTTATTTTGCATATGACAATCTGATAACCTCATTTTGTTGTTCGTTGTTAACTTAATATTCTTCAATTTAGTTGCTAATTCTAGACTAGAAGGATATTATCTTTATCAAATTTAAAGATGAGACGAATTCAGGGAACATTTGGTGCAAGAGATCCGGAAGAAGAAAAAAGAAAAACTCGTGAAGCAGTTCTTTCAAATTTATTTTTATTTGGTGCTTTTGTGGGAGCTATAAGAACAGGTAATCCTTATACTAATTCTTTATATATTTTTTGCATAACTAAAATAATATTTCTTTTTAGCTCCATATGTTATAAAACACTTTTCCTGAGTTCGTAGATTTATCCAGATGGATTCTTATTTCTTTAAATACTTATAACTTATTTCGGTAATGTTTCGTATTCACACTTATTTACCTGTATGAAATAAATATTAGTATTGTAAAATAGGTAAAATAAATATGTAAATATTACGGTATATTTTGGTATATATATATATTTAAAACAAGTAGAACATTTTCACAGATTTTTAATTTATTATAAATGATCCATATAAATTAAAATTAAAAAAAATAACATAATTTTCCTTGTAAATGAATCTAAGACATTACATTACGATGTAAATGATATACTTTGCAATACTGAACTCAATGGAAGTATAATATATAAAGGCTAAGTATGTATGTATATATTTTAAATGGGCAATTCATTTTATTGCTCAAAAGTTTGTAATTGCCCACTAGCCAATCTACCGAATTCCTATATTATGGCAAATATATTTTAATGATACAAAATAAGTTGAAAATGTTGCACTGACATTTATGCTAATAATAATTTGTACTTCCTCAATATATTAAATTGCATATTTGATAAAAAGATACAAATTCTACTTCTTATAATTGGACACTATGTGTACGAACTTAAAAAAAATATTAGAAAGTAAGTAAACGACAGGATATACAAAGTCAATTTGATTTAGTATACTAACAACTAAAGATTTCTAAATCTTTGATATAAAAACAATGCTAGGAGTATTAATATTTTATAATATAAAGAAATATATATATAAAACTACTCTTTTACAAATATGAATATACATTCTTATACAAAAATGTATGTTTCTAATGATTGGTGTTGAGGTTATTATAAAACGTTAACATAGAAATTAAAAAAATATAAAATTCTTGGAATCCATATTATGCTGTGTGAAAGTGAAATCTATTTTATAAGTTCGCTAGCTTAAATGAGTAACAGACATAGCATAACAGATAATAGACTTTCTGCTTAGTAAATGAAAGCCTATTATCTAACATAAATGTTCAATTTATATCCAGGCTATCTTTTAAAAAAAAAAATCTAACAAAAATTCCAAGTGTCGATAGAAAAATTAATTTTGGGCAGTAAAGGATAAATAAACAAATAATAGTTATATCAGATATTGTGACATTTTTGTGCATTACAAATCCTATTATCATGTGTGCTAGCAATTCTTAATTAAACTCGTAAAAGATATGCGAGTACGCAACCTAACTTCAATACCACCTAACTGATTATATTTTAGTAGCTGAAATGCAAAGTAAGTTTTGAAATGTATTGCAACGCCAATTACATAGCAACGAGTTGAAAGCAAGTTATAAAGTTGTATTAATGTAATATTTTCATCAAATGTAATGTGGCCGTCAAATAACATAGTCGCAGAAATACGCAGACTACTAAGACTGCCTTTAAAAATATGGTGCACAGAACTATAAATGAAGTTCACATTTTGTTAAGAAAGGTAATAGACATAAAAATAAGTAATACAATTAATATCACAGTAAACAGAATATACAATAGTTGCACTCTTCATAAAATGCATAATTTTTGGAGAACAGAAAATTATTTTTATATACATATGCAGAAGGAAATTGTCTTTCATTAGGCAAATTAGAAGAATTTAAATATATTCTACATTAAATTATACTTGCTTTAATTGGTATTCTCAATTTTCACACTTGAAATTTCGTTAGTTCGATGTAGAAACAAATAAGAGGCAAAAAATAGAAAAATATGGAACTTACTTATTCTATACTGTGCCAATATCATATATCAAACACAAAAATGAGAACTTTCAAAAAACTACCAAAAAAGATAAATAAGAATATTCATCAATTTTTGTTAAGCATAAATTTCATTTGCTGCAGTTTCCTTGTATATTATATAATCAAAGTTGGTTTCGTCTCTGGTATTTTTAATGTAAATTATACTGGTATGAACTTCTTAATAAAATACGCATGCTTTAAATCTTAACGATAATAGCAAATTAGTTAAGGTAAGGAGGAAATATTTAAAAGAATCAGAGTACCTATAAACCAGTCACCTTTTAAAATACAGCAGCAGAACTACAATAAATGTCTGTAAAAATAAGTTATACAATTAATATCACAGTGTAGAGAACATACCTTACAAGATCTACAATTCTATTATTAACTATACACAAAAATTTAGTTGAAGAACCAATGTTAAAAATTATATTTGCCTAATAGCTAATTATGTGAGGGAACAAGCTTTTCACATTATGAAAAGCAGTCCAACCAGATTGCCACTAAATAATTAATGTATAAACAAAGTGCTGAACCAGTTTTTGTTCTAAAGCCCGTATGAGGCAATGAAAAATTATATATTATATATATATACTACAAAAGACTTATATACATTATTTTTCATGTAATCATAGGCATCACTACAAATTTTCATATAAATCGAGATATACCAGCAATGTGTAATAAGTTAGAAAGCCAGATCTGAAATTTTGTTCAACGTAAAACATGTCTAGGAAGGGTAACATTGCCGACAAATACAAAAACTGTTTTGACTAGTCACAAATAAAAGTCATTGTCATTACAATACCTATTATAGACATTGGTGTCTTTATACTAGTCAAATAAACATAACGTGTTTGAGTGACCACATTTTATTTTTCACATCATCTTAACAAAATAATAAAACTGAAAAATGTTTGATTGATCACTTTTATTAAACATGGCTTCTTGTGCTAGTTCTAGATAGAAACAGAAACGCCTATATGTTTCTATAAGGAATTGTCTTGAAAATATAGGATGTCTACAATTTTTTTGAATAACATTTTCAATTTTATATCAATACATACAGGGCTTACGGGACACATTTCATCTGTTTCCATGTCTGTCGCATAAACGTTCTTGAATAGAAAGGAATGTCACCTCAAGAATTTTAGGAAGTGTTATGTAGAGTATTCCAATAAAAGCTGTTGTCCTATAGCAAAAAAAGCTACTTTTTTCTTTATATTGTCAAATTACTGCACTTTGCAAATACTTACTAATTGTTATTATGTCTTATTATGACCAAAAATATTTATTTAACTAATTAACGTGTAGGTACTCACTTATATCAAACGGACTCTTTAACTTTACTGTTCAGAAGTGATAGGTATAGAATTTAATATTAAAAGAACTCTCTCTGTACAGTAAAACAGAAAGTATAGTTACATAATTTATACTGCAATTCCTTAAGGTTGAAAGAACAGGGTGAAAATAACTTAATCAAGTATCCCTCTTGAAGAAAAACTAATTTGCTCAAGCGCTTTTTTGGCTAGGTGAAGCACTCGCAAGGGACGAAAGAAAAGAATCTGCGGGATTTCTGTCTAAACAAACAAAAATGTATATATTAGATACTGAGCACTAAAAGAATTATATTGAAAGAGGCTTCACATATACAGATCATTTTACTATGATCTAACAAAAACCAGGGAATTCATTTTAGTGAATCATTGAATAAGAAAGTCCTACGTGAAATTTATACAAAATTATTTATTCCTCTCAACCACAGAAATGTATTGTAGTCACGATCATATTTCAGTCATATTTTCCTGGTCAACTCAAATAAATTTGTATGAATATTTCGGAAATAAGAGATTTGTCAAACTTCAGGTTACTGGACTATTCTGTTTGAGGCTGATTAAAGAAAGGTTGTGTACATAACAAATGTGCGCAATCATGTTTTTAATACTTAGGCCTAGACAAACGGAAAAAGCTGAAAGCACAGGTTCCATGAAAGCTACAAAATATCAAAAAGAAGAGAAATTAAAACTATTGCATATTTCCATTCGAATTGCCAGCAGTAATTAATTTAGTCGAATCTTTTACAGTTAGGCTAAGACAAACAGATTTTCAATAAATCACGATTACAGAGATGAAAAATATTTGCAGGTATCAATAACAGCCTCCTTTTAAGTATCTGAAATGTTTCAACTTTTGGTCAGAGAATGATCAAGTTTTAATAGAAGACTACGATGGAGGCACTGGTAACTGATTTTGTAATTATTTTAAAATTCATTTGTAGTTTAATACTTACACTAATGTCACAATATTTTTGGAAAATAGGCAAGATCTTATTTAAATTATTTGCTTTTTATATGAAGTGTCATATTTTGTGTAAAAAAAAATGCAGATGCATAAAGGTATATACGATAAATATATATATAGAAAATAAATTGTGAGAAAAGAAACAGAAAATAAAAAACAAATAATTCTGTATAAGGTTTATTCTCTTTTATATAATTCTTAACACTAATTAATCTATGTATGTTCAAATAGTAATAAATTAAGGAGGGAGTGTGTTTTTTGTTTTATTTCTTCATTACTTAAGTATTGCACTGGCGAGGTTGCGATTGTCAGGTGCCAGCACCACTCCACAAGGGTGGAATGTAACACATGAAACAAGACGACGATATATATATAAATTATAAATATATTATATAAAAACAATCAGGGGCCTGTGCCTCCATCACAATTAGCTACCGAAAAAAACACGACACTTTCTCTCTCGGTAAAAAAATGAGCTTACTATGATACAAAGTCACTATCATAATACTCACATTTGTCAAAATTATAATTATAGTTATATATATATAAAAACAAATTATGTATAATATAGCAATGTGCACATAGCATAGCCCAGTCTACACCTTTCATTTTCATCTTTTTTTGTATATAGGTAACAATCCGTTAAGATTATAACACAGCCTCGCAAAGCCAAATACTTTTAAGGTATATCATTCACATCGTAAGATAAACATTTTTTCACTAACATTGTATATAATACATTGTATTAAACATATTTACAATTTAAAATTAATACGTCCATCAGTATTAAAATCTAAACTTTATACATAACTACACGATCGACGTCTCAATTGACCAGGTCAATTTTTACTGGTTTATTATTTTTTTCTTTGTTTTGGATAAGTATAAATTTACTTATACATCACTTTGTACGTGTTGCACAGCACCATCACTAGTTCCGATAATGTAAAATGTCTATCGTTTTAGCTAATATTCACCACTAGAGCTGTTCTACAAACTTTGATAGTTGATCCTGAGGAGTCATATCACCGGTTTCCTGGTTCTGACTTGCTGGCGAGGCGTGGGGGTGTAGACCACTCGTATGATTTTGTCCCAGGAGCATTTCCGACGCTGCCAGTTCATGCGGTGATGGTTGAGGACCTCTCGGACTGGGAACCGGTTGATTTCTGGGACTGGGCGTTGGTCTAGGTGATGGATTTGGTTGCGGGCTTGCTATAGGTGGCGGACTCCGCACACTTTGTATTAACTGATGTTGCTGTTGTAATGAAATACTTCCTTGTGGAGGACCCATTACTCCTTGGGGTGATGGCACTGGCGGCGGTGTAGGTTTCAAGCCTTGCATGGAAGGGAAAGTTTGGTCTTGGAAGGTATTCGTATAACCCATGTGAGGTTGCCTAATTGTTGGTAACCTTTGATAAGGTGGTGCCGGTGGTTGCTGAAACTGTTGCTGTTGTTGCTGCTGCTGCTGTTGTTGTTGTTGACGCATCAAGATCTGTTGTTGTTTGAACCACTGCTGTTGTTGTGTCAAAGGATTTTGACCTGGTGGACCAGCATTTGGAGCTTGTGGACCACCTTGCAGTAGTGACTGCATCTGCATTCTGTTCTGGTGCTGTGCTGGATTCTGTTGTTGGACAAGCATACCTTGCAGTTGTTGTGATGTGTTACCCCCCACCATGCCGCCTCCACTTTGAACTTGGAGTTGTGCCTGCTAATAAAAATTACTTTAAAGTTAGCATTGTTGTCTTTAACTAGGTAAAATAAGAAATATATATTTCTGAATAGGAGACATAGGTATGTAAAAAATTCACTCTGTCTTCATATTTCTAAACAGTAATTACATTTATAGTATATTTATATTTATTAAACAGTTATGAAATAAGTGCAATCGAAACAATTCAGCTCTTATGAACTCTAGATATTATAATGAAATTGCTGTTTTATTTTAACTATTTTAATAAATTTGGAATTGGCAGGATGATGAAATCTACTATGACATTTATTTGCTGGTAGAATACGATGGGCCAAGTTATGTAAAGGATGACACATAGGAGTCTGATGTTATTGAACAGATTTTCCATAAAGATTTTATACTCAGATGCAAACATGAAGAATGGAATGTGTTCATTTATTTATGTCTGAAAATCACATCCCTGAATATTTGAATGAAAATTAAGATTCTCTTCACTGACTTACGATTTATTTATTATGATGTCGCCTTTACGTTTGTGTTTTAGTTTAAAATATTTGAATGTTGTTGTAATGCTGTTGTTGGTCATATGGCTAATACACGATATTTTACTGAATGCAAACTCAAAACGAATGAACTCCAGGTCTCCTTTCCTACATCCGTCGCTGACTGTTATCTATTTCAAAGCCATCAGATTCCAATGTGTCACTGAGTATAACTGATAATACTTCTGTTCAACTTGAGCTTAATTGAAGCTTAACTGATATTTTAGATATCGACAATAATAAATATGTAATCCTTTTCTTTAGATGTTCCTTTCATACCCATGTTTTCCTAGTCAGTAATGAGGATTATGATTTGTCAGTAGAGATATACATACAGGAGTTTTGCATTCACAATATTAATTTTCAATTAAACAAAATGTTCGTTCAAGTAATCAAAAACTATTTAATTATAACAAGACTGAAAAAACTAAAAGAATGTTTATTAGTGAAAACATTTAGGTGGTCATTAGATTTTAAAGAATATTTAAGTAATTTATGACAAGCTGCTAAGTAACATGTTATTGTGCCGTCAGTACATTACTTTATGACTGTTCAAATGAATAAGTTAAACTAATTGTTGAAATACCCTAAAAAAACTAGAGAAGGAATAGGTTCAGCTATCAGATAATTTCGTGAATCTCAAAGTGGTAGTATGTCTTGACTGGATATACCAATCAAATTAGACAGACATTTAACAATATTTCAAACCAAAGTATTGTTTGGATACTAAACCCTGTTCCAAATTAGAAACTATCCGAAAATCAGCTCGAGTCAATATATATATAATGTATGCTTTCGAAAACAATTATCACACAGAAAATCTTCCTAACTTAATAATCGTAAGCTTCAAGTGTAAAAATAAAGTAATTTTCAATTACCATACCAGTAAAAATGACACGTGAACGGTGTAAATCGGTTGATACATTGATCATGTTTTGTTTAATAAAATCTATTTACTTTTTACATTTCCCTTCTAAAACTATTTTCCCAACTTAAACACATTTTCCATATCTGTAATTTGTTACCTTCAATTAAATTTTTATTTAGAAATGTTCTATGATTTTATTACAAAGACTCGAAACGTTAGGATTTGTAGCAAGTATCCTACTTGCTGAGCTACATTGGAAAGAATAGGTAGGGAAACGACGTCACGTGATCAAACCGGGTACAGGTCCGCCATATTGATACTACACTTAAGTCAAATAGGTAGTGTTGGTAAAAAATGAAGTGTTTGTTAAGTGCATCGTGTATTAGAGTTATATAATAAGTTAAATATTAAAAGACATTATGGTTTCTTGTGCTTTACGTAGCTGCAATAGCAGAGGCGGCGTCGATAAGAAGAATTCGTCTGGAATAACATTTCATAGGTTAGTGTAGGCCTCACAGGTGTGGAATGACAGTTTGAGCGTACAGCAAAGATGCTTTACAGCGTCTCCATAGTATTTTTCCTCAATGCTGATCTACAACGTCTTATAGAAGATTTAGACAAACAATATATAAGAATATGATCGGCAAAAATATTCATGTCTTTGGCTAGAAGTGTCATGGTGACAAATCATTGTTGGTCCCGTAATTTTTAACGGAACAATATATGCTGCTAAATAAAAATGTTAATAGATGAATCTACAAAAGAACGTCTACAGTTAAGATAATGGTCCAGCACATATAGTTTAACAAAAATATATTCATTTGGAACAGTTGATAATTTCCTGGTGTAGTGAAGGCTTAATTTTTCGCACGCGATGTACACATTTGTTCAAGTCACATAATAGAAAAACTTGGTGACAGTGTCTTCCTAGAATTCCCCCATTTTTTGAAAATGAAGAGTAAGAACTTATGCATGCATAGCAGCCAGATAGGTGGCAACATTTTGATCATCTGCTTTAGCATGTAATATTCTTGTATTAAAAAACTTTTTGAACTTGAAACTTCTTGTATTAAACAACTTTCTGAACTTGAAATTGACCGATTTTGCACATTTTCCACCAAATAATATACAATTATACAGATGACAACTATCCAAATTTTACGTCAAACACATCACATCACTCAAAGTTACCAACTTTTTTTATTCAAACCTTAGGCTACTCCAAATAAGAATGTACTTGAAGAGGAATATTACTTTACACTT
This sequence comes from Amphimallon solstitiale, assembly GCA_963170755.1. Taxonomy (NCBI): domain Eukaryota; kingdom Metazoa; phylum Arthropoda; class Insecta; order Coleoptera; family Scarabaeidae; genus Amphimallon; species Amphimallon solstitiale. The sequence continues at coordinate 120,394,704 of OY720678.1, read as the reverse complement.
GTACACGTATATATTTTCGGATCTAAATATGCATACATACAGGAACGTCGTCGCACAATGCTGAAAAGCGCGGTATAATTCTTAGACTGCGATCATTATACTTAAAAGGCTCATACGTCTATCGCAAATATGTAATGGGTGTCTATAAGTGATTTACGCATTGTGATTTAGAAAGTTTCATGTTTAATAATCGGCGAAGGAGATAATTGTTGAAACTCCATTATATCAAATAAAATAAAACACAATTGGTTAGTTTCAAAAAATTATATTGTAGACACTACATATGTTTCGCCACTGTGGCTTCATCAGGTGAATTGAAATATACAATTACAAAAACACATGAGGAGAAACAAAAATAATTTCATTCTGAGAGGGGGTTGAACGATTTCAAATTTAAATTGAGGAAGGGGGGGGAGTTATTTAAATCTAACTCATCATTAAAAATTACACCTACTTTAACAAATTTATTAATTTCTAAGCTTTCTAACATATTTGGTTTTTACATTTATGTAATACATGTAAAGTTTTAGTGTTGATTTATGATTCTGTTTTAAGCAATGATTCTCAAAAGTTGAGTCTCTCTTCTTATCTTTGTAACATCTTTCGTGTTCTTTCATTCTAGTATCGAAGGTCCTTCCTGTCTCTCCTACATACACTTTTCTACAGTCCTCGCACAACAACTTGTACACCCTGAGTTTTATCTGTTGTCCATTTAATCTTGCTTGATTGCTTTTCTTGCTTTTTGTATGGAATTTGTTTTAAATGAAATGGTCTCGTTCCCACTTGTTTTTATTAAATTCCCTATTATTTTTGACATTTTACCAATGGAATTATAACTATATGTGCTACTGTTTTTAATTACGAAGTAATGTCTGATTTCAGATTTCTGTATTTTTGCTAGTATGTTAATTAAATCTATCGAAAATCCGTAATTCAATGCTTTACAGATTAACGTTCCTTTGAATACAGAAAACATTCATTTAGAACTATACAGAATATACAATATAGCGTTAAATAACGGCTTTTCGATGGATTTAATTAATAATATATTAGCAAAAATACAGAACTACTGAGAACATAATCTTAAATTCAACCTTAATTTGAAAATTTTACATGTATTAGATAAAAGTGAAAAAATAAATATGTTTGAAAGTTTAGAAATTAATAAATTTAATAAATTATGTGTAATTTTATATGATCAGTTAGATTTCAATAACTCCCCCTCCTCAATTTAAATTTGAAATCGGCCCACACCCTCTCATGAAATTATTTTTCGATCTAGGTGTTTATATTATAGGTACCAATGTATAAATTTAAATTGCATATTTCAATTGACCTGATGAAGCCACAGTGTGCTGAAACATATGTGATATCTACAATAAAATTTGTTGAAACTAACCGTGTTTTATTTTATATTATAAGTCTCATGTTATTCAATCGGCAACTTAGAAACATCCTCCTTCATTTGTTCTACCACCAAAGTCGTCGTCCGTAAATAATTAAATAGTAAACATCATTTTATATTCATATGATCATGCTTACAGGCAACTATAACATTGCCAATATGATGAAATAACACTAATATCCTGTAATTTCGAATTTGTAATTTTCAAAATCACTACTAAAGAAACCCCTAAACAGAGCTTATGGGATTCTAATGTCAGACTTGACAATTAATTTGAATTCAAGCAGGGGTGAAAATAGCAAAATGTAAAAATTGCTAAAATGCAAATGGCGGCGGCGTAAATCAATTACAGACATTCTTGCTTCAGGGATAAATACAATATATTAATATTCAACCACCTGAAGGTAATTGGTTTATGATATTGTGAAGCATTCAATACGGTACTATAGAGTGTCTCAACCTTAGTATTCAGTATGTGTCTTATGCAGACAGACAACATAGTTGTAAGTTCGACAATGACAGGTTAAGTTGGTAAGGTAACTCATTATAATAACATGACATTTTAAATACTTGTTGGTTAGAATATCATTCTAATATATATGCAAGAAATAGACTGAGAAGATGTTTCCCAAGTATGTTAGTGACTTTACTATTAACACACAGACTGATTTTCAGGTACAGCTACTAGCGATCTGGGTCAAGTTTGAACCAACGCATTAAGGATCCTATAATTCCTATATATTGTGGATCTGTCAACAATGGAAAAATAGCAGATTTTAGATGCAAGATATTTTTTTTGATTTTAAATTTGGAGAAAATCTTTCAATGTCAACTTATGAAGAATTTAGTAATCTACCCCGCTGAAGAAATAAATTTAGAAAAAAATTATCGGATTAAAGAAAATTAATTAATATTTCAAAATATTAAAAACAAGTTTTCTCAAAAATCCTTCAGAGGAGATTTGTTTGCTTGGGTTCACGTTATAAATTGAATAAAAAGCTGCCCCGCTCTGTACTTATTTTTCATTCAACTATTCTTTACTTGGTTTAAAATATATGTAAAATAAATTCAAATTAGGCAACCCACATTACAATGAATTGTTATTCTAGTAAAAATCTTTCCCGCGGTTAAAATGTGTAAATATTTGGTCATAAATGAATTTTTATTCGCTTAGATATTGAGTTCTTATTTCAAATATTTATTACATATTCCCTATGTGTAATAAGTACTCGGACATCCTTGGCTTATTAAATTATGTGCTATGCAACCAATATTACATTTTCGATCCACTATATAGGACCCTTAAGCGGTGGCACCAGGCAAGTGTAGTCAAGTATTCTACCATGGGCCATATAACTTCTATACTAGTACTACTACTAACAAATGTAACCAATTCAATGTTACATTGAAGATTTAATTAACAACCGAACCTCTGAAAATATTGCAAAATACAGTACTGTTTGTTCTTGTTTATAATTAAACATTTAAGTAAATTACTCAAATAAATAAATGTACTAGAGTAGAAAAAGAATCAAACAAATGGAATATTTACATTTGGGATGGTTTCTATTTAGTATTAGATTATTTCAATATATATATATAAATATATTTGTTACAAAAAAACTCACAAATCTTAAAAACTCATGTATGTTTAAAAAAAATAAGCTTTTATAAAATATAAATAAATAATGCTCTTGTATACTTGTGATGAACAATATGCCATAAAGTCCCTTTTGTTTTTCTTTTTAAATATTAATCAAGCTGATACCTCATTTCATTATTACGCCCAATTCTTAGGTAGTTTAATCACATTATCCATCCGCAAAATCTCGTTCATTTATTTCTTCAGTGTTCTAGAAAAAATATTATGCGAGAGTTATAGATGCAGGAGATAAAGTAATTTAGCACATGATCCGACATAGAACATCTAAATATTATTTTAAACACAACAAATTCATTAATTAATTACGCGTATAGTCTAGGTCTAAGTCTTACATAAAATTATATAAGTGCCGGAGTCACTGTTAGCCAAATTCATTCTAGTCATACCTAACATAAACTTACAAATGAAATATGATTCTGAACATACACAATACGAAAAATGTAGTTTCAGAAAGGAGTTGCAATAAATCTGTTATAAAGAGACGACTTTTTTCTCCCTATATTTCCTTTCAATAATAAATGATACTATTCATAAAATGAAAATAATATTGGACAAACATTAGTTTTTATTTATAATTTGACATTGGCTCATTTGCGATCATGTGTTTATTTATATTTTCTTCAGATTTACAGTATTAGTCTACAATGAACTTTGCTACTTAAGACTTAGACACCTGTATAAAATGAGACACCATAATAGTCCAACCAATTACATTCTGGGCTTTGTTTCTTTCTATAGAAATTACACCTGACTGCTCAAATATAAATATATCTACTAAGAGCAATCTTGTCTTTCATTTGCCGTCTCAGAAATTATATATTACAGAAAATTTCACAATTATTTGAAAATTAGTCAAATATTTCGGTACCAAATGTTGTTCCACATGTGCAAGAGCACGGTTTAACAATACTCTGCAGTGTTCTCTAATGAAGTACCTATATGAAAACGTTATTTCTTTAAATGAAACCCTGTATATTATTGCATTTTGGAATTCTATGTCAAATTTAAAGATTTAGGGCCGGTTTTTCCAACTCCGATTAAAACGCCGGTTAGCGTAATCATTGATTAAAACATCGGTTAGGACAAATTTGCGTTTTTCCAACGCCGGTTAACTCTAATCGTTGATTAAGAACGTCGTTAATCGACCAAATTTTAACCGGCGAAAGAAATACCTGATAAAATATTAAACAGTGATTAGGCCTATATACACATGCGCATAACATAGAAGATTTGAATTTCTGTCTGACAGCTGTTGTTTTCATATGCATTTGTTTTATTGTATAAAAGTATTTTTTGGAATTAATTAACAATTATTTACATCAGTGATTTAGTAATGGTATTGTTTCTTCTATAAATGTAATGAACAGTATAAAAATAGCATAATATTAAATATGTGTAACTTTTAGCTTACTACAGAAATTTAATTAATTAATAACTACGAATACATTCTTTTCTCTGATGAGGATGATACAGCTTTGGAAGTTTTTCTATTCTACTACAATTCTGGGACTTTACCTTAATTCGTGTGGATTCTAAGATCCTGTGGCAATTTATGCTTGCATTTGCTCATTCCCTTTTTTGTAATTGCATTTAATAGCACCTTGTGAAAACATCATTTTAGTCGAACATATTTTAGACTCACTTTAGATATGTCATTAACATATTAAACTATACTGAAAATTACAAATGAAATTGAAAATATGGAAGAAATTCTAGAGAAGCTGGCAGGTTTACGTTGAGATTATATGCAGACACTTTAAATTCTTTTAGCTGAACTGGGTTTGGATGAATAATGTACATGCCTGTAAAGTTGACGTGCAGTTAATTTCTGCACTAATAATTATTACAGGCACTGTCAAGTTCACACCGATTCCTCCAGAACATAACATTTATTATGTTGAAATCATGTAAACCAATTTGGAAACAAGATTTTCTCAATAAACCTTCTTTGATTAATGGACATAATATTAGTTAGAATGCATTGTTCTTAATAAACAGCTGATGTATGATCTTTCAGAAAAAATATCTGGCTTTATTCACCCCACAGGAATTTGGTGAAAGTTAAATTATCTCAGATATGGCAATGCAAAGTACAATATTCTATATCATTATAGTGTGACTGATAATCCAGCTTAAGACCCTAGATGTAGACTTTTCTTTTTCAGCAAACTTCCTATTATTTTGTTACATATCATATATTTTACATAATTTTGGTAACTGTTAGTTTCATATATGTACGTATATTGTATTAGTTTTTTCTTTTTTACAAAATTTTTGTATTTTTCAATAGCAATAAGTAATCAATAAATTTATTTCAGTTTCAAGTTTGTGGCATTTGTTATTTATTGAATAATAGAAATTTTAAATATGTGCTATGTACAGAGAAATTCTCATGCAATATTCACAAAATAAGTACTTAAACCTTATTTACTAAAATGAAATTTCTAATTACATATAAAGAATATAATCTTTAAAAAAATAAAGGCAAAAAGCACAAAGAACAAATTCAAATATAGGAAATAGCGCCAATATTATTATAACAAATATGCTAATTTAGATCAAATGTACGAGCATTTTTGTTACCAACCTTCTAAAATAAACTCTTAATCACTGATCAGGTAACCGGCGTATTAAGCGTAATCAATGATTAGTTAACCGGATACTTTAACCGGTGTTGGAAAAACCGGCCCTTAGAGAATGTTCAGATGTTTATCCAGGCGTTACATAGGGATCATTTCATCAATTAGTTAAAGATGTTCCGAAGTTACTTTCAAAAAAGTGACATGCACTACTTTAGAATTTTCCTAATATAGTACAATCGTTTTATAAACAGACACCTGGCAATTATAGGGTTAAAATTGAGAAGTTGCAAAATTATCAAACAAATATTCAACTTTAACCTAGGTAATTCATCATTAGAAAAACTAAAAAATCTAATTTTTGGACTACAAATAGTTATCATAATATGTAATTATAGATAGTAAGTGATAACTTTTTGTGTATAAATTATCTACGGCTCACTGAATGTACAATAAAGCAATGGTTTTCAGAAAATACTGGAACTATTAACTTATTACTTAAAAATATGTTTGCAGTTACTTCACTTTCACTAGCAAATAAAAAATATTAAAATTATATCTTAATCATTTACAGCATTGTATTGCTCTTCAGACAATTAATCTTCAGTGTGTTTCATACTATGTTAATTATAAACACCTTTTTCTAAGTGATTAAATTATTATTCTTTGTTATTCTTATCTCAGTACCATTATTATTATATATTACTATTGCCCGAAGCTGTGCTTCTGTTTATTGAAATAGTTATAATTTATTATATTTACAAATTGTTTTTAATTTTTACAAGTTATCGAACAATGTTTCAGATACTTATATACTGTCTTAAGAAAGAATCTTAGTAACAATCACAGCCAAAAGTTAGTCAATTCTTGCTAGGCTTTTTCCACAGGCGAAAATAAGTCAAATATGGGAATGGTGTATTTTCTTAATGGATTTAATTCAATTTACTAGTACTTCCTGTTTTAGTTTTTCAATTTATTGAATATCTCCAGTGGGATTCGAACATCCAAAATGGCACTCAAGCTGACATGACAAGTAATAAAAAAAACAACATAATTTACCTTTCTATTCATATTATGCACAAGCAGATGTCAATTTGTAGAGAGCATTCACATGTAATAAAATTTGTCATTTCGGCATTCATTATATCAAAATGTGTGCTTTTCTGTTGCTCATAATTATTTGCTTATGAAGTGTCATTTATCAATATACAATAATTAGTTATTCTTTTAATTACACAATATAAATTTATCACCACAAAGTACTTACTAAAAACATATTAATAAGCAATATTTACCATTTCTCTAACAATTAAAGTCATGGCATTTATTATATTTTCAAACTTCAGCAATTCTAAAATTCTAATGCAAAAGGAATCTTACCTGTCTATGTTTAATACACGCCGCCATCAATTGCGGATTTGATTTCAGTATCTGCAGAATCTGTTGCTGCTGCTCATGTGTCTGTGGAGACTTCAGAGCTGCCATCAATTGCTGCAATGCCTGCTTACTGTTGGTGTTTGTCGAGGTGAAAGCTTGCGATAGTGGTTGTCTCAACTGGTTTGCTTGCTGCATATGACCCGATGGCAATTGACCCGGCGATTGAGATAGTTGTGGTCCGGGTTGTCGAAGATTTTGAGTAGCGGGACCAGAATATCTCGGCCATTCAGCCATAGGTAATAAATTACCTCCACCTAGAAAAATAATAATATTTTTTTAAATATATCAAAAATAACAGAATATGTACTTCTTAATGTTCAATAAACAGTTTGTAAAACAGAAAAATCATTTTGCTTCTTGTACTTTACAACTTTTTAAATGTTCTTGAAAAATTATGTTTTGAATATATCACATTTTCGCCAAAGACAGTACGATGTAAAAAGCTTCTATAAATTTATTATCAGTTTTTTTTACCTTGGCCAGGTCCCAAATGTCCTCCTATTCTCATTTGCGGTGGTGGCATATTTTGTCCTGGTACTCCACCCGGATTGACTTTTCCATACCCTCCAACGTGTGGTGCTTGCTGCCTGGCAGCTTCTTCTTGCACTTGTTTTACAACCTGCAACACATTTGCAGGTGGAGTCTGCGTACCAGGTTTCAAGCCTATTCCCGTTTGATGTGGTGTTTGCATAGGTGAACCACCTAGCGAACTCGCATTAACAGTCCCCATAGAACCGGCTGGACTAACAGCACCGGGCACACATACAGATTGAACGCCGCATGTCAGAGGCATATTTGCACCAGGCATAGGATTCGTAGGTGCTGTACGAGTATTCATTACAGCCATCCTTCTCCTGAGCAATTGCGCTTGTTGTAGTCTCTGTTGTAACTGTTGCTGTTTAAGTTTGTGTTTAATATTCGAACAGAATGGTACCGGACATTTCGATTCCTGGCAGTGTTTTGCATGGTAACAACACAGAGCGATCAGCTGTTTACAAATCGGACAACCGCCATTCGTTTTACGTTTACAAACTTTGGTATGTGTCACAACGCGTTTCATCTTGTGGCAACTTGTCAAGCGACAGTTAGCATCCCGACATTGACAGGCGTGTACCAAAGACTGAATACAACGTTGTATCGACAGTTTTCTGGCATCTTGAGGATTAACTTTAGTTTGATCGCATGGTGAAGAACCGTCATCCAAGTCCAATCCCAATTTCTCCATTTTGTGCGGATGACGTTCCTTTTCATTACATTGAATACACAGATCAAAATCATCACAAACCGTACAATGATAACGAGTCTCGACATGACTTTTGCAACTGTTACAGGTATACACGAATTTATCCTGTCCTTGGTTGTGCAGCTCATATAACATAGCCATTGTACTGAATTTCGCCCGCCTTAAAGATGAGAATTCGTAGTGTTTTTCTCTTGCTAAAGTTAAAAATGCATCCCGACCATCCATCATATCACACGCTATAAACGGATCTGGATCTTGAATGGGCTGTAAAATACAATTTCTTATAAAATCATATGCTTGTTGATCTTTCAGAGTGTTATTCCATACGACCTAAATTGATTGTCATAATTTTTATTTTTCCCTCGGATTTGATATCAATATCTAAACTTTTCAATATCATATTGCTATTTCAACTTTTAATTTATCACAGTCATCCGCTTCTTTACGAATTTATACCTATACACATTTTATAGTCCTTTTCTATTTATGTCATTTAGTATAACCTAATATCGGTCAAAATGGAAATATATTCAAAATATGAGAAACAGTGTGCTAAATTTATCTTAATTTTCAGACATCAACTTTAATGACACGAAATGTTTTGTGGCATAAAAGAGTGGGAGTTGTAATTCACAAAAGAACATTTGGGTCACATTTTCATTTAACAGTAAGTGCCTCAATCTGCTTATTTTGCAATTATTTATGTACAAGATTCATAGGACATATACAGATCATTAATTACTTTATAGTTCAGAGCCAATATGTTATATCTTAATAATAATTATTTCAGTTGAAACTCTATCGTGATTATGTATTGCCAAAATTTGAACTACACTGTTGTCAGAACCTCTTCCATGTTTACAAATGCTTTACAGGAATTTATTTTAGAACGGGGATGTACAAGTTCATCTTTTCATACCATTGGCCAGCTCTTTTTGAAATGTAAATTTATAACCATCCACCAGCATTTTCTTTCCCTTTTTCACTATGTTCAAACTGTACAAGCTTATGGCTTCTTAGAATTAGCACTTCAATTTGAAACATAAAATGTAAGACTAATTGTTATTGCAAACTACCTTACCACGTAAATTTTCGCTGATTTAGGGGTAATTGGGGGTAATTAGTGCACGGTATAATACCACCTAATGAACCGCTCATTTCATCTTTGGGAACAAATTCAGTTATTACCTAAAGAACTCATCTCTGCCGCAAATAACTTGAATTTATTAATTAATTTGACATTTTTTTAATAGGTGTGATTAGTTATAGTTTTAATTGTCTACTATAATATTTTGCCAATATTATTGTTCAATCACCTAAAAATAAGAGAATAGAAACAGAACGTCAATAACAAATTTTTAATATCATTCCATATTTATATCAAGCGCCACATTAAAAAACTAATCACATGAAAATGATTGACAATGACAATCAATTTCGACCGCACATTAAAAAATACGTGAAATATTCACATCCAAAGAAAAGAAAATTGAAGTCAATACGTAATATACTTACACCTAAGCTAGCAGCAGACTGTACAGAATGTAGCCTAATAACAAAAAACACTTCTTTGTGCTTTTCCATTGTCGCGAATATTTTAGCTGACAAATCGTTTCCAGTTTGAGGAGTATTAGACTTTTTACTGCTATTTTTTCGTTGATTAGCCTTAGATTTATTGCTCTTTTTCGCCTTCTTCTGTCCCTTCTTTTTTCCATCAGGACCTGTTTCGTTTTCATCGCCAATGGAAAAGATTTGCTACAATAAACTTTGTTTTACTTATTCTTATATTACATAAAGTAGTAAAACTTACTGCAGCGGCCTCGGCAGCTTCTTGTTTTCGTTTTTCTTCTTCTTCTTGATCTAGTTCCTTTATACTTTCCTCTAAAACATTAGGCCAGAAATCTCCTTCAAAATATGGTAGATCTGCTGCTGATCGTAAATTATCTTCCATAGCTTGCTTTAAAATATCCTGCAAAATAAAAAGAAAAAGTTATTCAGTTATTATAGAAATAATAGCCTCAATAAGATATTCATATTTTATACATATATTTAAATTAAACATACTCAATATTATTTACACCAAAATACAAAAAATTAAAACGTACATCACGAAAATTATTTACTATTAAGGAATGAAAATTCGAACACATCAATATTAATTAAAAGACAAACCCTTAATTTGATGTATACTTTCTATAAACTAAGAGGTTGCCTAAGAGAATGTAGCTTTTTGGCGATTATCTTGTCTTTCATTATTTAACATCATATTTTGAATGCCTTTTTATATTCATTTTTTCTGAAATAACGGTTCATTTAGTTCGATAGTAATACTGCTCCAAACACGCGAACATGAGTATGTATATAAAATAATTAAATCATTCAAAATTATCGCCATCTTCTCTTCCCAGTTGTATCTTTCAGACATCGGATGATCATCGATCTTTAAATTATTTGATTAAAACCGTGTATGAATGTGGAGTTCTACACAGTATCAAATCTAATGTGCGTGTTTATTAAATTTTTACAATTCTCGTTATATGATAGAAATTTGAAATCCCATGAATCTTGAGTATGCTGGGTTGCCATTTGTGCTAAGCTTCTTCAAACCATCCGTTATTTTCTGAATTGAAATTGACAGATATGACTTCGAATTTAAAATTCTATGATGGTTCAGAATTATAGGATTCGAGCAAACCTAAACAAACAAATTTAGATAGTAGCACAAATAAATATATAGATATACCGTGCGATTGCAGGCGTCTTAGGCTGTTCGTCTACCGAGAAAACCAATATGTGGCGACCGGCTGTAGGCAACCAGTCGCGGGTGACTGGTTGCTTGATTAGTTTTTCGTTCACCGAAGAAACCAGTTCGAAGGATGTCGTCGTCCGATGAGGATGTCATTACTGGGTACCTGGATGTCATTACTGGGTACCTATACTTAAGGGCGCAAAAGATGTTGAGTTCATCCTGATTTTCAAAAGAAACAAAGAAAAGCGGTGGTCCAAAATGGCAAGTGAGTTCAAAGATCGGGGTAAGTTGAACAAACCTACAGAAGTAAACAGGGTTTTCGTGAACTTGAAACAATTGTTGGCATATTTTCTAACGTGTAATTACAATGACACGGGTATTTTCCAATCTTCTGCATAAATCTTATGTTTGCCTTTCTTCAGCTTTTGATAGCGATCACGGCATGTTATTGCGTTAAAAACTAAAAAATAGCATAACAAACTGAACTTTACAAATAAAAAATAGCTGTATCGGTCGAATCGTTGTACAGGTAACCGCATATAAGTTGAGCGGTGAAGGTCATATGCGCAATCAACAAAGGGGGAGTGATGGTAGCGGGGTGTACACGCATGCATTTGTCACAGCTGTATCCATCTCTATCGTGCATTCTCTCACTTCTTCATCTGCGCCGATGACCGCTCAACTTATATGCGGTGAGCTGCAAGCAACAAGGCTCGACGACCAGTCAGTATAATCGTGCGCTATAGGTTGGCTTTCACAAAAGGTCGTGGTCGCCGCGGTGAACGAATAGGTACAGTTTTTAATGTGTTGGTCACCGGCGCAACTGGTTGCTTGGTTTGTAAGCCTTGCCTTGGTTTGGTTTTCTCGGTGGATGAACGGCCTTAGACATACTAAAAGAACGATTTAGTTACAAGGGTTTTTATTTGATAGTGGCAGATAAGACATATGTAGTCCATATGTATATATGTCTATTTCGCTCTAACGAATAGAAATCCTTTTAACTATCTTTTCTCCTTAAAAGACCATCCACAAGACGCTTGCAAGCGCGCACATATATATATATATAGAAACTTCAAAAATTGGGAAGGTCTTTGACTTAAAACTAAATTTTATAAGTAATCTTTAAAATTAGTGGAAAGTAAACTTGAATTTGTAAGACATTGTAATTTTTTTTGAAATGGGACTCATACACAAATAATAATATGCCTAACAAAATAAAAATTAGTATTAGTGATTAGTGTTGATATAAATAATAATTATTAAATTATAAAAGAAATACCTATCATAAATGGGGTGCAAAATGATTTTAGATTATTTTTTATAAGTATATCCAAATTGAAATCCTTGAAGATGTAAAACATTGCAAATTTACAACCGAAATAGTTGCAATAAAATTTCGTTCTTCTAATTTAGTAGATAACATCCTTCATAACAAGAAAATATATTCACAGCACTAATTTTTGTTTGCTGAAGTTTATTTATGAATACAATTAAAAAGTAAATGTATCTAATAAAAAATATTGTGCATAACAATAGAAGTAAAATTTATTTATATATTGCGCAAAATACATATGTAATATTTTTTTCTTAGTGACTCCAGTCGATAAAATTCGAGAATCTGTACTTAATATATTTATTTAGCCAATGTATTTATAGTTAACGTTTATAGTTATTATACCAATTAATATACAGAATTTAATGATTTATTCTGAAATGTGACTTGGAAATTCTGCCTATTCATAGATGACAGACACAGTATTAAAATTCAAAATATCACCTGCAGTTCCTCAATAACTTGTGCAAGATCACCAATACAGAGAGCATATAAATGATGATTCTAAGCCGGTTATAATGGTCGTAACAGATTTTTGTTCTATAACAGTAATTTAGTTAGTAGTTCAGTTTCTATAGTTCTATTTATAATAGCAGGCAATAATCTGTAACTAAATTTTTGCATAAGTTGAAAAAGTTCAAAAAGAAATACAGAATGGTACCAACCAATAGAACTGCGGGACGCGATTTTCCTAGACATTTACTCGAATGTCATTCATTAAATCGATTTTGTTGTTGATCAACTTAAAGATGATGATATTAATCCATGTGCCAGTGGCATGGCAAATATAAATACAATTGATGTATACTCATGTAAACAAAAATGGAGAAATTAGAATTAATTACCATTCACATCATAAGCAATAAATAATACATAAACAGTAATAAAATAATGGACACAGGTCTTCTAGAAGGTCCAATTTGTGTCATTTTATTTGATTAAAGACTTTTATACTTTACCGACTATTTCTTGTCATTAATTAGCGTTAGTAACTTCAAAGTATTGTTTAAAAATTAGGTACATAAGAAATATATACACAAACCATATACAATTAAAATGTCCAAAAAGTGGCCATCAAATCAAAAATTAATACATAGTAAATGTGAACACAACCTCTACTAGTACAACGCAAAAACGTAGACTTAGTAGTGACATGATAATAAATTTAACGCCAATCTGGTATTTAGAAATTCCAAGCTCATATGTTTCTTCTAGTGCAGATTGAAAATTGGATAACATTTTGTCAAACAGCATTTCCAAGTAGGAGTTTATTGATAAATATATTATATGACCATCCTCTTTAATACCTAACAATTTTTAATTATTATATTGAATCACCCAAAATATGCAATTTCCTTTCGAGTTTCGACTTTTCTTTCCTTTTTATAATTTCACTTATTTCTTATTTAAAAGGTAAATAACAAAACATACATACCTTATAATCTACAACGATTCTTTCTATGATACCCTTATCCAACATTTTTTTATACCAATCTTGCAGTCTTTTAGGTTTGGGTATCTTCTGTTCAGTTGGATGACAATGGAAAATATAATCGTCACCTTCCGATGGTGGACATGCCCAAATATGAGCCATTGCATATCCCAATTGCTTAACATAGTCCATATAACCGAGTAATATTTCGTGATAAACAGCAGTCCTAAATTGTCGCGGCTTAAAAAAATGCACTGAGTCTAAATAAGCGATATACACACGTCTGCAATTAGGTGGTGGACACTCCGAACCGTACTCTTGGACGTGCATACCGAAAAAACACACGTCCACGCCGTCAATTTCTTCGAACGCGAAGAGTGCTTTCGCTCTATATGGAAATTCACTAGCCATTTCGCCAGTTTCTACGAATTTACTACGCATACCGGGTTTCACTTCCACTATTTTTTCCGAACTGGACACGACACGAATATGTACTTCACCAGCGCCCGCTTCCTTCTTCTTAAGAAAATTGTTCACTCTCGTCTCTATATACACACCAAGCTTCGTAACGGGTAGACGTTTGGCGTTGAACTTGTTGTCTTTTCTCTTTGTGGCCTTCTTTTTGTGACATTCATCGCAAGCATAACCGGAAGGCCATATTTGTTCAGAATGTAGAACACATATTTGATGAAGTTTACGACCGCATTCGTTGCATATTACAAATTGTTCTAGTTCTAAGTAATCGTTTTTCATCTCTTTAAATTGGTCTTTCTTGATGGCTCTATATAAGAGAAAACAATTGTTTAATTATTACTTATCAACACTTATTGTAATAAATTCAAATTTTATTAATTAAATTGTATATAAGACGTATAGAGTATATGCAGCACGTGGATTATCTCGCTTATATTACAATATTATTTTCAACTACAGCATAAGTAGATTTTCTTGCTTTGAAACTAGTTAAACATTATTAATTACCAGAAGTGATATTTCCAAAGAGTGCTTTAAAATACAAGATATCATGTTTTATCAACATTTTTGAGCTAAACAACACTAATCAGAGCACATTCAACACCAAAATAGTATATTAGAAAAAAAGTTTTACATTTTTCGAGTACCCTAAATACCCTAAAGGACAAGTGCCGGATCACATAAATTTTCTATATATTTTTTTTGTTATTTTACATAACGAAATTTTAAAAATCAATAAATAAGCTAAATATATGTGGTGGTTGTTGGTATACATTCATATTGTCAATTTAAATTTGAGAATTGAAATTGATTAATATTGGGAACTAATCCTGATTCTACAAAATTTGAATTTGCAGACGGAATTTCTAAGCTTATAGGAAGGAACAAGTTCGTTAAAAAGAGTTTCTTTCAATTAAGTAAATAAAAATAAACATATGGAAACCTATTTCTTTAAACCAAACGCTCCAAAAAAAATTTTACTTGATAATTATTGGAAATGTTCAGGTGTATACGCCCTGCTAAGCAAAAGTGCCGTATATGCAAAAATAACCAAAATGAGGTATTGGGATAATTGTTATACTACGAGCATTCTGCGACCTTTTTACCAAGCAAAAACACAGTCATATATTCGGTGTTTATATGTAATATAAGGTGTGTTTTTGCTTGGTAAAAAGGACGCAGAATGCTCATAGTATAACAGTTATCGCAATATCTCATTTTTGACTATTTTTGCACATACTGCACTTTTGCTTAGCAGGGCCAGTATACTAACTATAGAAACACATATTTATTAAAAGATTAAAGAACTATTGCTCTCTAAAATATGTATGTATAATTTCTGAGAATATGAAGTGTAGCAATTACATTCTGTGAGTTTTGCTCTATGCACCACTCTACTCATAAATAAACTATGTTTGCGTCTTCCAAATATGGGTTCAACATGAGTTATAGCTACATTTACAATTTCAACAGCACTACGCGAGTTTCTTCGACGTTCGGCATCATTTGGGAAAAAAGATATATTGGGCGAAACCTGATCAGAACAATATTCAACTAAAACCAACAGATTATGCCTGAAAACATTTCTTTAGTCTTCCAAAGTTCCAGTACAATACATGTTGCGATTGATTTGAGCCATAAATGAGTAGCTATAACATGTCATATTTGGGAAATAAGATGTAAAGATGTACTAGACTAAAATTTATATACCACTCTGATCAGACCATTATTCCATATAAAACTCAGCCTCCAATAATTCTATCCCAATTACAGAGAAGTCTGGTGACTAAGTAATTATTGCGCTAGCTCCCGTGGTGGAACTTAAGTCTGTATTCGCCACGACCGTTAATAATCATGTAAACAGCGACATTCATAGGTACCAAAGTTTTAGCTTCGGAAGGCGGACTTTGCTGATACTCATTCTTTGTTCTCTTTTACATAACATGTTTTTTAAGCACAAAGCAGCAACACTGTCTTTCAAAAAGGCTGAATACCATTTTAATGACGTGATATATACTATAACACTGAAAGAAGCATTTCCATTCTTCCAACCCTATATCTCCTAGTTGATACGAGGCCAGTTTTAAAGAATTACCAAAATAAAATTGCCACACCTTCAACTTATCAAATATTTAACCTATACGCTGTATTAATATCCAAAATAATTGCCTTAATTGAAATTTGAGTTATATACTACTTGTATCTAAAGTTAGGCTTGCTATAATTACGCTTATAGTCGGTAATATATTCACAGCTTATTCCTGGATTTTTTAACAATATATTATACAGGCCGAGTCATTAGTAGCCGCTTCTTCGATTGCTCTTTTGTGTTTTAATTAAAGGAAAAACCTATTAGTGGAAGATGCATGGTTGCTTGTGGCGCATATTGTAAAAATACTTTAAGGTCTGACGCACTTCCGGTTTCACCGGAAATGCAGGAAACTTAATTGTTTTAAATGACTCACCTTATATATTTTTGGATTTTCTTGTACTGCTTTAAATTGTCTGTTCAACTGTTTTTTCTTTTTCAAAATTGAGCTAATCGTTTTTGAGTTATTAGTTTTTTTTGAAAATACAAAAAACCAAAACACGTGTTCAGAAAAAAATCATTTTCACATTGTTTTTAAAAGTAAAAACATTAACTTTGGTGGTGCTTGTAACCAAGAAAATTCTGCATCATTTGGTAAAGTTGCACTCGACAATACCTCAAACAACTTTGTTTTTTCAAAGCCTACTTCCTTAAATTTTCACATACCAAAAACTTATTCTTCTTAAATGGAACACCCAGTATTTTATTGAGGCGTTTTGTTCCTTTTTTTATTCTCCTTCATTTTCCTTAACAATGTCCTATACCTATCTTTTGTAATTTTTGAGATAATCACTATAGGAGCAATTAGCGGTCAATTAAAGAACTACGGACGCTGTTCTATGCACCCAAATATTCGTCCAATAAAGGCTGGAATGCGGCTGACTGCCTGAGTCAACTGTTAAAGAAATACGGTATACATTTATGTCAAACTTATAAAAGCATCGCTATTAGTTATCATCCAAATGAATTATTCTTATGAAGAGTTAATAGATATGATTGACGTTTTGAGTGAATCTGAAAGAAACTCTTTGCTAGCATCCAAACTTTCTGCACAGCGATCCTTGGTGGAAGTCAACCGCAGCCAGAAACCTTCGAAAGTATAAAGTGGACAGTTTGAGTGAACAGACAGTATTCAATATGAAAGAAAGAGCGGAAAAAGCAATAACTGGTGAGGATAAGACGTTTATGGCACTTGCGAGTTTAGTCGAGCACCCCCATACTAGTACAACGAAAATTAGTCGCCAGTTAGATGTAAGTCAAATTTGAGAATCCAGAATAATTAGGAAATATGAAATTCAGCCGTAGCATAGCAGGGTTAGATGAAAGAAATTTTCAGAATCGCTTACTTTTTGTCAATTGGCGGCAGATAAATTATCCTGGCTTTCTCAATTTTTTGTTGTTTACCAACGAATCTACCTTCTATTAATGTAAATGCGTTCATTGTCAAAATTTCCGTTATTATAACATATAAAACCCTCCACTTTATCACACCTGTAAACTTTCAAAATCGTTGGTCATTAAAACTGTGGGGAGGAATAGTGGGTAGTTACATGACTGAACCTTATTTCTTTGATGAAAATGTTAATGGAGGAGAGAATCTTTGCTATGTACGGACGGATTTTCAAAACTTTTTGAAGACATCTTCAAATATGTCAGTAAAGATAACCTTTATTTTATTTCGATGTTAACCAACAGTATCAAAAATGAAATACTGCAACTGGACATTGCCGGAATTAAAATATTGAAATTCGATGCTCTTCATTCTGTAAAATTATTACTTTTGGGATACTTGGATTTAACATTTACTTTGTTTGACAGTTGATTAAGGAAGTCGGGCGCCATTCCTGCCTTCCATTGGTTGAACGAATATTTTGGTGCATAGAACAACAGCGCTCGTAGTTCTTTAATTGACCGCTAATTTCTCATATAGTGATTATCTCAGAAATTACAAAAGATAGGTATAGGATATTGTTAACAAAAAAGAAAGAGAATAAAAAGAGGAACAAAATACCTCAATAAAATACTGGGTGTTCCATTTAAAAAAAATAAGTTTTTGGTATATACAAATTTCAAAATTTTCTTGGCTACAAGCACCACCAAAGTTAATGTTTTTACTTTTAAAAACAATGTGAAAATAATTTTTTTCTGAACACGTGTTTTGGTCAAATATTTTCAAAAAAAATTAATAACTCAAAAACTATTTGCTCAATTTTGAAAAAAAAAACAGTTGACACACAATTTAAAGCAGTACAAGAAAATCTAAAAATATATAGGGTGAGTCGTTTAAAAAAATTAAGTTTCGAGTATTTCCGATGAAACCGGAAGTGCGTCAGAGCTTAAAGTATTTATACAATATGCGCCACAAGCAACCATGCATATTCTACTAATTGTTTTTTCTTTTATTTAAAATACAAAAGAGCAATCGAAGAAGCGGCTACTAATGACTCACCCTGTATATATATAGATATTATTACAGCATAGGATACTCATTATCAATAATATATTAGGTAATGACACAATAGAAAAATAAACTGTGCATATATGATATTTGTAAATAGTAATATTTGAGTCGATTTTGTTCATAGACTCTCGACAAATTCGTGATTAATAAAAATAAAAACCTATTTTCAATGTTACTTACGTTTGGGCCTGTGTTGGATCTTCGCCGAGCGTCACCGTGTCTCCCTGGATGTCGTTGAAGCACTTCTGGCAGAATGTGTATCTGTTGGATCCGAGTCCATATGCTTTTAAACTGTGATTGTACCACAGACAAGCAAGCACAGCCAAGTGTTAGGATGGGTGAAGAGAACAAGAAAAAAAAAGACACCAGAACGTGTTAAAAGCAAAAATAGTGCGCCCACAATTTGTAAAATTTTTAAGGTTTGTGTACTAATAAATGTTGTACAATACAGAGGTGTGAAAAGCTGGCGTTCTAGATGCTATACACTAAGTTTTAGTAGTATTTTTTTTTAAAGTGTTTATTTTGTATATAAATAGCCACTTAGTAAAGTGAAACATTTCTAATTGAAATTTATATAACATTAGCAAAACTAACACGGAAGGGTGTTGTATTTTTACCCTAAATTAGGAGATTATAGTGGAGGCAATCCTTAAACCGTTGCACGTCATTCATTTTTTAAAAACCGTACCACCCAAAAAATTATAAAATTTACAATACACAATTATATTTTTCAGATATTTATATGTCAAATTTGTTTACATTAAAATGGCGTGCAAATCATATGATTTTTCAAACAGACTTGACTACGCTGCAGTATATGACGTCATTAACGAGTAATGACGTGCAACGGTTTAAGGATTGCCTCCACTATAGTTGTAGTATTTGCTGGTAGTCCATCATGCATTTGCCAACTATGGATAACAAAATCTATTTCGAAAAATATATTGGCATGAGTTTATTATTAACTGTGATCACAAGATTAGAATAAATCAAGTATTTTATTATTATATTTCAAAATCACTAAATAACATTATTTAGCGATACATTCAACAAATTTTCAAGTTTCTCATTTTTCTGTTAGATTTGATTATTTGAAATTGAGAAATAGACATCTAATGCATAAATTATTAAGGATAGGCTTTGTCCACCAGTCGATCAGGTCCATTTTAGTGTAATATTAATTTAACAATAATATACAAACCCATCTCATATAAATTCAAATTCCATTTATCAGAATAAGATAAATGAATGTAGAAATCAAATATATTTCTTTATTTAAGGTATTAATTATCGAAATACAATGATCATATTGTATAGTAGTTATAAACATATTCAAACCACACACAAACGACAGCCACAGGTCGTGGAGGCGAAAATGTTGCAGCTTATTATTCTGACCCATTCATGTTAAAACTATTTCAATGCCATTGGTTATTTGGAGCAAAGAATATGAAAAAGCAGCTAGAGAACAGTCACATTTATTTAATTTGTATATATGTCAGATATGCAGTCGCCATATTGAATATAGGAATGTCGCTTTCCTATTGGATATAAACTTGTATCGTTATGAAAAATCTGTATTCCTATTGGATATAAACTTGTATCATAATGAAAATCTGTATTGTAATGGACATCATTAAAGTACAGGTTTGGCATATCTAATAATACAATTAAAGTATGGGAGTAGAAAAATAATAATATTTATACACGTTCTGACTTTGTTATAATTGTCATCCAAACAATATAAATTTGTCAACAATGCTTGTCTAATACAAGAATAGGTATACATAAGTAATATGTACTGACTTTATTCATAATATCCAATTTGTAAGTGGCATGTAATAAAATTTTACTACCGGAAGCTATATATCCTGAAATATGAATTAATTAGTTTTTATTGTTCTACAGCTGTTCAATGTATATTGTAAATTAAATATATAGGTACTATACTGGAGGTAGAACAAATGAAGGTAGAAGTTTCCAAGTTGCCCATTTAATAATACGAACATTTCTAAATTCGCCAGGCGTAAGTCAATCAGACACCCATTATATGCATATACTATATGATACTTGTACCTGAAAACTCAATATTCTGTATGAATCGTTATGACAAAATATATTATTATAAATATTAATTAATTAGTTTAATGTTATTGTTCTAAAATTGCTCCGGTTAATGTCAGTTTGTAGTGGAATTAAATCGTCGTCTTTAGTTCGTACTTTGGCCATGTCGGTTACCAAAACAATTCAACTATAATTATCAGTGCAAAGCAGAAAATCATAATTAGAAACATATTACTACTTTGTTTATTTATCTAACATTCACAGAAGAAAGTAACCTGAAATAATGTAACTGGTTTTTCAATAGTATATATGTACATGCATATCACTAATGCAACTAATTTAAATCGCAAATGGAAAAGATCAACTGGACAAAAAAAACCAAATTGAAACAGATTCTCAAATTATATTCCAGTAGAATAAATAAACAATGAGACCGATCTTGGATTGTTCTAGAAAAATTAAAAGTTATCTACATTCATAGATTTAGTTAATCCATATTTCATTCACATTTTGTGATTACATACATTACACGTCTTTCAAAAAGGATTTATTATCGTCAAAGCGCAAGCCCTTCAACCACTTTTCATACTTAGTATATATTTGATTAGATAAAATTTGAAAACCTTACCTGTTTTGGTAGCTATAATATTTTGCATCACGAGGTATAGTACATAGTTGTTTGCCGTAACAGCACAGCACTTGAGGATTGAATGTATACTTTCGGCCGCAACAATAGCCCATCTGCTGCATTACTGGATCAATTTCTTGTTCAAAGACTTCTGACAACTGAAAATTAAAATGTACACATATATATATACATATACATAGTGATAAGGTTTGTATACTAAATCAAGAAGACACTTTTTATATGCATAATGTTTGCTTATTTTTTTATTTTAATTTAAGCCGCGAACTTATTTGCAATATGTACTAATTGATCCAGCAAGGTGACAAAATAAGAACGCAGATACGAGATACTTGTTACATTTTTATAAATATACCAAATGTATCAGATACGAGACACAGAGTACATCCAAGCTCATATAAAAGACTAAAGAAATACAGTAATTAAACTTTAATCCATCAAAGCAGCCAGTAACAAAAGGATAATTCGGAATTTTAGTACAGAGTGATCCACTTCAAATTGCCAAGAGCACTCCATTTTTGAATACACTCAATGTCGTTTTGTGACTTCGGTTTGTCTTTATTTTATTATTATTTAGGTTTTTTCAACATTTGCTTTATAAGGATTTTTTGGCTCTTGCATGATTTTTAAGATGAGCTACATTATGTTTATGTTTGCAAAACTCTATTGTAACAGTGTTTACTGCCCAAGAGGGCAGGTTTATTATTTAGGAGCACATTTAAAGTAGCATGAAACCGCTATAAATAATGGTATAAATATTGTATATAATATTTCTACAAACACCATAATAGATTAGTACAATGTTCATGAAAACAGACAGTATATTAAAAAAGAAATGTAATTCTACATCAATCTTCCGATAGCATTGTAACAAACATAAAAATTAGAATAATAGAAGAGTTAAAATAAATCTATACACAAATCATGGGCACTATCAGGTTTGTGTATGTTAATTTGAAACTAGAAGAATCTATTTAAAACATATATTTATAGGTATACCATACGAAAATGTTCATCAAACTCTTCAGATACACTTACATATACATCGCTAGAAGGTGTCTGTACTAAAACACTTCGTTTTCATGAACCTTATTAATAGTCTTGTGTGACTAGTATGTTGCGACTAATAATCAAAGTAAAGTGTGGTGTGACAAAATATTGTCATTTTTAGTTTATACTTGCAAACAAATACCTTACATGACTGAAACTTATTACCAAGAAAAATGTCTAGAAAATATGAATAAAGCTGTATAAGTGAACAGAAACATATACAGGGTGAGTCAACTACGCGGGTAAGGCCGATTGTGCCTTTACGAGTAAAGATATTTCGAAGCGGTTTTTTTCTTGTGGTAGCTGTTCATTAGGGGCACATTTTAAAAATATTTTGTATTATACAGAGTGTTCCATAACTTGGTGTCTAACCATAGTTATAGTTTTTTAAATGGAACACCCTATATATTATTGCATTTTTGAATTCCCCGTATAATTTTTATTCAAAAAGTTATAAGATAGTATAGGCTTAAAGTGTAAAGGTTTTGACTTATTCCCATTTTTCTGAAAAATTCAATGTTTGTATAAAATTATATTTCCCGAAAACGACGTACTAGATGGACAAAATTTTTTGCAGTATTGTTTACAATAAGAGGTCCTAATAGAAGCATGTTTTATTTTTTACAGTTAGTAACTGCATGTGCAGGAAACTGGATTAAAATTAGATGACACGTTTTTGTATAAAAGTCAATTTTTTTAAATGGAACAGCCTGTATATCAGTTCATTTTTGAATTTCTTATTAAATTTCATATCAAAAACATGTAAGACGTTAATACTATAAAAGTGACTATTACTGAGCTATTTTCTCTTTTTGATATAATTTTGTCAGTACTGTCCTATATTAATTTAACCACAAAACTGACAAAATTATATTAAAAAGAGATAATAGCTCAGTAATAATCACTTTTAAAGTATTAACGTCTTAGATGTTTTTGATGTGAAATTTAATAAGAAATTCAAAAATGAAATAATATACTGGGTGTTCCATTTGCAAAAATTGACTTTTTTGCAAAAACTAACAAAAGCATATCAAAAAACGACAATAACTCTGTAATAGTCACTTTTACTGTATTAACGTCTTACATGTTTCTGACACGAAATTTAATAAACAATTCAAAAATGAACTGATATACATCCTGTATATCAGTTCATTTAAAAAAAAATGACTTTTATACAAAAACGTGTCATCTAATTTTAATCCAGTTTCCTGCACATGCAGTTAGTAACTGTAAAAAAATAAAACATGTTTCTATTAGGACCTCTTATTGTAAACAATATTGCAAAAAATTTTGTCCATCTAATACGTCGTTTTCGAGAAATATAATTTTATACAAACATTGAATTTTTCAGAAAAATGGGAATAAGTCAAAAACTACACTTTAGGCTTATACTATCTTATAACTTTTTGACTAAAAATCTTACGGGGAATACAAAAATGCAATAATATATAGGGTGTTCCATTTAAAAAACTATAACTATGGTTAGCCACCAAGTTATGGAACACTCTGTATAATACAAAATATTTTTAAAATGTGCCCCTAATGAACAGCTATCACTAGGAAAAAACCGCTTCGAAATATCTTTACTCGTAAAGTCACAATCGGCCTTACCCGCGTAAGTTGACTCACCCTGTATGTATTACCAAAATAATTTTCCTTCAGGCAGCAAAATTATCGTTATAATCGCTTTAATTAATTATTGAAAAATAGTATCACGTAATTGTAAAAAAAAAATCACTTTATCAACCAAAATATAAAAATTTAACATACCTTAGTACAATACCTATAAACTCTGCTTGTTTTTCTATTATAAAGCCATGCGTTGTCAAACATTAACCACACGTCATCTACGTACTCCCATGGATCGGTGTATTGCCCTAAATCCAACTTCTTCTTAATCGTTGACAGATCCATCGGTTTTTTGACTATGTCAAAGTAATCTGGAATACCTAATGTCTGGGGATCCACAGGTTGTCGGAAAGGATGACTTTCAGGATCTTGTCTATACAATTTCTCCAAAGTGGGCATCAATTTCGTCCGCAGCTCATCTTGTTTAAAAACTAGGAATAATAAAAATATTCATTGTAGAGTGGGGAAAAACAAGGAATCTTAAATGTTGTTATCTTACTGCATTTTCGTTGTTGGTCCATTGTAGGTTGTATCATTTCCATACTCTGCGGTGGTTTTATGTCCGCGCCATCTGATGGACTAGGAGGTTCTGTTTTTATTTCTTCTTTTATTTGACTATCTTCCATTTTAATCTCTCGTTTTATCTCTGTTTTGATTCCTTTTCCTCCCATGTCCATGTGCCCGTTCGTTTCGTCATTTTCTTGTTTAATATCCATAGATGTGTCCTCCTGTTTAATTTGGTCAAGTTTTCCCTTCATACCGCCCTCTGACGCTGGAGGTGAGTCATCATCGCGAGAAGATGCGGCTGTTATCGCCGCAAATTGCGAAGACATAGTACTTGGTCTCGCAGATGAGACTAAAGCGGCTCTTTCTTGACTAGTCATGCCTTTGCCTGCAATAAATGTGCAAATATTAATGTTTGATAGTTAAAATACTTAAGCGTCAGGAATCTTTCTAAGGTATTTATATAATTTAATATTATTTCTCTGATGAGAAAGTCATGTAAATGAATACTTTTGCAAGTCATCCTCTTAATCTCTAAATTCTGTTACTAGATAAACCCCAAAAATTACCATAAAAGATACAATTTATTTGAATTATAGTTCTGGTATCAATGTACTGTGTGAAATAATTTAAATAAGCATATTTTAAGTAGATGTTGGCCCACACAAAAAACGCAGCAGACGGATTATACTTGAAATTGATTAATTATGACGAGAATACCGAAACACATTATGTGTTGAATCGCTTTTGCAACCAACATGCACAAATAAATTAAAATGGCGTAAAATTTGAGATGTTGCAAAATGTTATCTGTCAAGTAATATAACCTACAAAAGTAATTTCAGAACTGCCATAAATGGGAATGTTTATACACCTTTTGACATTTATCATAATTACCTTCGGACGTTGGTTACTACTAAACCGAATAGACAAGTATTAAATAAAATTATGTATAGAAAAGTAACTTTCTTTATAATATTCAATTTGTAACTGGCTTTCATGTAATTAGTAATTTACTTGCGGAAGCTGTATACCCTTAGATGTATAGTTTAATTTTATTGTTCTAATATTGTTCTCGTCGATAGGAAGTTGTAGTTGGCATTGAACCGCCGTCTTTAGATCGTACTTTCGCCATGTCGGTTACCAAAACGGTTCTACCATATATAAATATTAGAAGTTTGACCCAGCATAGTGGGCTGCTTGTATGTCTATAATCATAGGGAGTATGGGCCGAGTGGTAAGGCTATTTATTTACGTGATAAATAAATTTTCATTACAACGATGACGACTCGACTGTACTTCATAGGATGATAATACTAAAACACACGCATTTTCATTCTCAAATTTCATTAGAGGCTTTAAGCACAGTATAAACCTTTCCAGTAGTTGCACTCGCAAAATGTATTGAGACAAAGTAGTTTCTTGCGCATTGCAATGCGCAGTGTCGCAGTGACGGTAAGAAACAGAATTAGACCTGTTTATAGTTTCAAGTTTGTTTGTCAACAGATATTTGTACGTACTTTTGAACATAACCAACCGTTTTTAACCCTTATTATCCTAGCGCCCCATATATGCAACGCATTTTTAACGTATTTTAGTAATTTTCTGTGGAATGATTTTTGAACTTGGCGGGTAGATGTCACTGTAAGTGCTGTTACAGATGCATAAATTATTTGTTGAGAGCAGCTTGTATGTTTCGGTGCGTTTTTAGTGGAACTATTTATAAGTTTGGTGAACTGTGATCCTGAAAATTCGAAGAATATGGACATCCGTTTGGAGTAAGTATATTGTTTCATAAACAAATATATAAATTCTCTATCTTTCATGAACTTTGTGTTCAGAAATGTTACACCTAACCTCAAAGTAGTTCAATAATAATAAAGAAGAAAGTTTTGAGTATTCCTAAGGGACGTAAATTTACCGGTTGCATATATGTAACGCTAGGATAATGGGGTACTGTAGTCTAAATGTTGTAGTTGAGATCGTGAGCGAGCAATTTGGATGAATGAATGATTCTAGCGACTACAATTTTATTGATTACGTTTCGGGTTTCGGCAACTAAAATCCTGCCATCATCAGGACGAAATACGATATATAACAATATTTTTCATTCTAGAAGAGGACTGACATTGGAGGAATCTTTACAGATTGCGTATGTTGATGACGAGAATAACAGTGCTCCGATTGAAGCTACATATATTGAACCTCCAGAAGTGAACGTGCTAACCGATGAGGAATCTGGGGATGAAGAAACTGACTTTGACTTAGATCGGCTTTCTGGACGTCACCTGCGTTCACAGGCCGAAATAAAATTATGTAATAATAAACGCATTCACAACGCACATCAGAATCTAGAAGCGACAACGTCGAAGGCGATAACATCGGAAGCCACGACATCAAAGTCTATCAATAATCGAGAACAAATTGTTCATCAGTGGGTATCTGGAGAGCTGCTAAATCGAGGGAATAACTTTGTATCTCCCTGTGACTTCTCTCAATTTGAAAACTTGTCACCGGTTGAAACATTCGAATTGTTTGGACTGACGATCTTATTGAATATATGGGAGAAGAATGTCGAAAATATGCACTGTTTAAAAATTTCCTAGATCCCAAAATTAGTTCTGATGAGTTGAAATGTTTTATGGCCATTTTGATATTGAGCGGCTATGATGTAAAGCCAGGAAAACGATTTTATTGGGATAGTGGATGATATGGGCAACCCACTAGTGAAAAATTCTATGAGGACAAACCGATTTGAACAAATCATGCAGTTTTTTCATTTAGCAGATAACAGCCAAATAGATGCAAATGATAAGGCTTGGAAAGTTAGACCATTGATGAATAAACTGAAAGAAACATTTATTCAGCATTATGTTCCAGACGAAAATATGAATTACGACGAATCAATAGTGAAATACTTTGGCAGACACACCTGCAAACAATTTATCAGAGGGAAACCAATTCGTTTTGGTTTCAAAATGTGGTCACTCAATTCCAAAAGAGGATATCTCATAAACTTTGATATCTATCAGGGAAAAAATCCAAATTCAGTGAATTATGATGAAATTCGTTATGGAAAATGCACTGCTCCCTTACTAGGTTTCTTACGTGAACTTCCAGATGCAAAAAGAGAATTGTCATACAAACTATTTCTAGACAATTTGTTCACAAGCGTATATTTATTGCAAGATATGCGAGATGTTGGTATTTGGTGTACAGGTACCGTCCGAGAAAATCGAGTACCTAAAACAATTCCACTCCCCAGCAAACAAACCTTAGCAAAAGTTAACACAGGTACTTACTACTCTGCCCTTGACAGAACTACTGGAATTATATTTGTCAGATGGGTTGATAACAGTACCGTAACTGTAGCTTCAACATGTTATGGGGTACAACCTTTCACACATGTCAAACGCTATTCGAAACAAGAAAAAAAAGTTGTGCAAGTTCCACAACCAAATCTTATTCGGAAATACAATGATTCCATGGGTGGAACTGATCTCATGGACCAGAATATTTCTAGGTATCGTGTCAGTATTCGTTCAAAAAAATGGTGGTCCTCTTTACGTGGATGCTAGATGTCTCTCTCCAAAATGCTTGGTATATTCATACTAACAGCGGAAAATCAATGCGACAGCTAGACTTTCGTAGACACATAGTTACTAGCTATTTGACCAAATATGGAATAAAATCCAAAGGTGTAGGCCACCCACATCATCATCATCAAGTGCAACACAAAGTAGAGTGTCCGACGATATTAGATTTGATCGAAAAGATCATCTGCTCGTTTTTATTTCAAATAATAAACGAAGAAGATGTGCTTATGAAGAATGCAGTTCTATTACCAGAACTATGTGTCTCAAATGTGGCATTGGATTGTGCATTATTGCAATCAAAATTTTCACATGATATGAATTTGTTTTCTTGCAGCAATTATGTTATTTAAGATATTTATATAATATCATACAAATAAATTACAAAAAAAAATATAAAAAGAATTTTTGTTACATTTGACTCCTTATTATCCTAGTGTTACATATATGCAACAGTTCAAATATCACTTTCTATAAATGTGATATTGAATATTTGTCTTGAAAAGGGTTTCAATTGATATTTCAAACAGTATGAAGTCATAAACCACTGATATTTCCAAAAGAAACTAAATTCAGGATAATAAGGGTTAAAGTGAATTAGGTTTTTGTGGATAATTGCGAAGGATTTATTTGATTTAGTGTGTTAAATTAATCGAGCACAATGAGTATGAAGTGTTGTGTACCGCAGTGTAAAAGTGTGTATTCAAAGGACATAAAAGACATTAGTTTTTTTTAATATCCCATCTGAGGAAATAAGGTAAGCGCAAAATTCAAATAAATATTCAGATATACATGCACATAAGTACCACATAAAGGATTATAGAATTTATAAAAGGTTATTGTAAAATATAAAAAAATATTGATGTAAATTATTAATGGTTAAAATTGCTATACGTCATTCAAGCATACTTGTGTATAATAATAGTCGCATATGACTAATAATTTTTTCTGCACTAGGCGTAAGGAATGGATTGCTCGAATTGGAGAAACAAGTTTTGTAAAGAAAAATGCCAAAGTCTGTAGCATTCATTTTGAAGACTGTTACCTCAAAAATGCAATAAAAAACAGACTAGAAATTACTGCAGTGCCCACTTTATTTCTTACAGGTAAGCCCAAGGATAGATAAACTTATAAAATCAACTGTTTATTTTTTGAAATTAATCTTTTCTTAATAAAAAAATGCTTTTAAAGGATGATTATATCAAATTAATCACAAATACCTTGATTGTACCTAGCATTGCTATATTTATTTGATTTTGATACCTTTGTGATTTTTCTAACAACCAAGATCACATACACCTTTTTATATATATGATAATTCTACTTTACAGAATGTACAGATGTTACACCTGTGTTAAAAGATGATCCACTACCAGGCACAAGTAAAGATGTTAATGTGATTACCGATCAACATACTGAAACTCATACAGGTAATAACAGTTTTTGATGTTTTATGTGATATCATTAAATTATATTTCTTATCAAAACGAAAATGAAAAGTGTGAACACAAGGATGTTAAATGTCAAGCAGTAAATAATTACTCAATAATACGTATAAAGGTACATATGTAAGGCACAGTATATTTCTTATGTTTAGCTAACATTTATGTGCAAACACCGCAAAGCCTGTCAGCTACAAGTCCCAGGAAGAGCAAATTAAAAACTGAGATTCGGTATTTGAAAGGTGTTCTAAAGAGAGCGGAAGGGAAGGTTTCTACTGTGACAGAGAATGAAAATCCAATTTCTGATGCTGATTTTATTACATTTTGTGAAAGCCATTTTAATGAGGCCACGGTTAATCTGTTTAAAATGTAGCTGAAATTATCAAGTAAAAGGGCCCATGGTTTCAGATATACAAATGAATTTAAACAGTTTGCGTCGACTATATATTTTCTTAGCCCTAAAGTTTATAGATTTTTATCTGATATTCTCCATTTGCCATCAAAAGCAACTTTATGCAGATTAACCAGTAAATGGAACATAACAGTGGGGTTGAATGACTTTCTTTTTATGGTAATAGGAAGAAAAGTTGAAATGATGAGTGAAGAAGCGAGGCATTGTGTGCTGTGTATTGACGAAATGTCATTAAAGACATTTCTTTTTTATAATACCTCTAAAGATGAAATAATAGACTTTCATGAAACTACTACAAAAACATATAGTCCAGCTAATAATGCATTGGTTTTGATGGCCAGATGTGTTTATTCAAATTGGAAACAGCCACTGGCATACTTTTTTTTATAAATAATTCTTGTAAGGTAAACGATTTAAAAGCTATAATCTTTAATACGATTGAAAGATTATTTCTAATTAATTTAAATGTACTAGCATGCATATCTGATCAAGGAACAAATTTTTTAAAACTTTCCAAAGAAATTGGAGTATCTGCTACAAAACCTTATTTCCATGTAAATAGTAAAAAAAATTTCTATATATTTGATATACCACATCTTTTAAAATCTACAAGAAATAACATATTTACACATAAATTTGTAATAAAAGAAGGAATAACAAATAAGTGTTATATTAGTGAATTTTATAACAAAGACAAGCATCAATCTTTTCGGCAAGCCCCTCGTTTATCAGATATGCATCTAGAACCTAATAACTTCCAAAAAAAGCACAAGTTTTAAGTGCATCAGTTGCTGCTGGTTTAAATACTTATATAGCTCTTAATTTTTTCCCACAAACAGCAATGGCAACTGCAACTTTTATATCCAAAATGGATGATTTATTTGATGTACTGAATTTACAATCATTTAAGAGCAGCAAGGTATTAAATAGACCTTTTTCCGGAACTGAAAGCCAACTTAAAGTTCTAAATGACATGTTGGACCTTTTCAAGAATTTAATCGTGCTAAATGTGAATAATGATGATGTAACACAGACCTTAAATTTTATTAATGGTTGGATAAGTTCAATTTCTTCTGTTATGGCAATATGGGATATTACTAAAAATAAAGGTATAAAATATTTGTGTACCAGAAGACTCAATCAAGATGCAATTAAAAATTTTTTTGGAACTGTTCGACAACAGGGAGGAAACTCTACAAATCCGACATGTGTACAGTTTTCACGAGCATTCAAAAAGTTATTTACTTTGAATTATTTTCATTTATCAGGGGGATCCAATTGTGTTAATGATTTAGATTCAGTTTTACTAAACTTGCAATCTGCATCTTTTCAAAACTTAGATGTACTTTTTCCTGAAGAAACGGTTTTTATTAATGCATTAGCAATGCATACCACTGATTATCAAAATTTAGATTTACCTGAACAATATGCTGTTGTGTATATCGCTGGTTATTTGTTTAAGAAGTGTCTTTCTAGACATCAATGTGAGCACTGCGTTGCCTTTTCAAAAAGTAATTCAGAACTTAGAGATACTTTTGGAAAATTACTGATGCCCTGTTCCAATTTTATTGAGTATCTTCTACAATTAGAAGAAACTTTTTCTTCCATTTTTCCTCAGTTGTCAGTGGGTCCAAATGTTGGGTCACAAATTAAAGCCCAGCTCCAAGAAATACAATTTATTAGTCCATGTCAAAATTTTCCACACGATTACTTACTTTGCTTATAAATAAGAGTTCGCATTTACTATACACTTAAATTTACAAATAGAAACTTTAAAACACAAAATAAAAAAAGTAAGAAAATTGTTATTTTGCAGCATTTATAATACATGTCAAATATTGTAAAATTTAAATGTAACTTACATTAAAATATATAATTTTATTCCATCTCTGAGACTTTCTTTCCAAGAAGATTTTTAATTTTAAGATATTTTGCAACATTTATAAAAATCTCAAATATTGTAAAATTTAAATGTAACTCATATATTCAAACTAGCATTAAAATATATAATTTTATTCTATCTATGAGACTTTTTTCCAAGATGGTTTTTAATTTTAAGTTATTTTGCAACATTTATGAAATATGTCAAATATTGTAAAATTTAAATGTAACATACATTCAAACTAGCATTAAAATATATAATTTTATTCCATCTCTGAGACTTTCTTTCCAAGATGATTTTTAATTTCAAGTTATTTTGCAACATTTATGAAATATGTCAAATATTGTAAAATTTAAATGTAACATATATTCAAACTAGCATTAAAATATATAATTTTATTCCATCTCTGAGACTTTCTTTCCAAGATGATTTTTAATTTTAAGTTATTTTGCAACATTTATAAAAATCTCAAATATTGTAAAATTTAAATGTAACTCATATATTCAAACTAGCATTAAAATATATAATTTTATTCCATCTATGAGACTTTTTTCCAAGATGGTTTTTAATTTTAAGTTATTTTGCAACATCTATAAAATATGTCAAATATTGTAAAATTTAAATGTAACTTATATATTTAAACTGGCATTAAAATATA
Source organism: Amphimallon solstitiale (assembly GCA_963170755.1). Classification (NCBI taxonomy): domain Eukaryota; kingdom Metazoa; phylum Arthropoda; class Insecta; order Coleoptera; family Scarabaeidae; genus Amphimallon; species Amphimallon solstitiale. Next base: position 120,361,959 of record OY720678.1, on the reverse strand, counting down.
TTTTATTCCATCTATTAGGCTTTTTTTCCAAGATAGTTTTTAATTTTAGGTTATTTTGCAACATTTACAAAATATATCAAATATAGTAATATTTAAATGTAACTCGTATATTCAAACTAGCATTAAATGTATAATTTTCTTACAAATCATTTTATTCCATCTATATAGTAGACTGTTTTCCAAAATAGTTTTCAACATTTTGTAAAATTTGATGATATGCATGACGTACATAATTATTGTTTAAATATTTCTAATTCAAATACTTTCATTTATTAACAAATTTAGTTAATCCGGCCCCGATTATTTTAAAATAGGATTAGATCCGGACCTGCTTATTAAATAACTTTCCGATTTCTCAGCTATGCGACATTGCGCATTACAATGCGCGAACATACAACTTGGTTTCTAAAGATCAAAGGTGCCGACAGCGACTGCAACTACTGGATATGTTTATACTGCGCTTTAAGTGAAAAGAGTTCCTAAACAGAATACATTTAAGTTTTCTAATGACTCATTCAAAATATATAAACTTTGTCAATCCATTCCCTTCTGAGGTTAAACTGTATGCTAATACGAGATCTATTTCATATTGGAAACATATTCAGCTAGAGCTGCAACTATTTTATTAAGCATTAGAATAACACAACACCTGATTTTGGGACTAAATTCTGAGAATTGCACGTGAAAGTAGCCCCAAAAATAAGAACTTCTGCATCATTCGTTTTGTCAAGTTGGTTGCATTAAGAATTTAATGGCCATACGAAATTTTTTACTCAAGGCGGATTTTTATCACTTTTTCTATATTTTAATACGCTTATATCTTGGTATACCGTACGGAATATCTCTTTTGTGTCTGAAGCAAAGTTGTAGATATTGAATAGGAGAAAAAAAAGCGGAACAAACCTACCCGAAAAAAGTGCATCCAGTGCCTTAAAAATCGCAAAGATGCCCATTTTCCCCCATTTTTCACATTTTTTGCTCAATAACTGGATTACAAATCCACAAATATGCTGTTTTTTTTTCTTTATAAACTTTATGTTGCATGCTAATAAAAATTCCGATTCATATTACAGCTATTCTTACACAGAAAATAAGAGATTTTTATTTTTTATCTATGCATGGAAACAAAATTTAGAACATTTTCAATTATTTTCAATATCCATCCTCGTTGAAGTAGACGCTTGTGGTTCTGATGATCTTGTTTCTCTTCGTAGATTGTTCATATTCATGTTCTGAGTCTGCATCATCATCCGAGTTAGACATAATATTCAAGGGCATGTTTTCTTCAGTGTGTCCACCAATTTCAGTGTCATCTTCATCTTCAAACTGCATAATTTTAGAACTCCACCAACAAACCTCCGAAGCAATGCATCTAATTTTTTGCCTTTGAATCGCTTTTCCATTGGCATGGTCACCTGGTGGAACCTCTCTCCTTGTTCGTCCGATTCCTGAGGTAATTGTGCCAAAAAGGTATCAAACTGGAAATACATGAAATGTAATTTTAACGTCATGGATGCATTGATTTTTTTTAGGTGGATCGGTAACAGCTGTGCGTTGTACTGGAAGCGTCGCAGTAAAAGCGGGAATGTATACTTTTGTTTTCAATTTTTAAATTTATGCATGCGTAGCACCTTGATTCATCATGTCCACTTAGGCCTTCCACCCAAATTACTGGCTTCATAAAAGAAAACTGTACACCTTTTCCATGTATCCACTTTATAAGGGTATTATAACAACTTTTGCACACTGTGTTCGGCGTAAAATTTGCACCACTTAAATCTGTTTCATCAAAATAATGACAATACGCTGTTTTGAATTCCTCAGTAAACAAGTTTTTTCCATCCTGTTTGCCTATTTTTGGGACGATATGACCACAAACATAACAAAAATCATCCAATTTTGGGCACTTGTTATATTCCATATTGAAATATATATTCAATGTTCTTCTGGTTTTAAAACAGTGATGGCGCAAGAAGAGAAAGAGAGCCAATTTCAGTTTTCTTACAAATATTTAAAAAATGATATCATCCGCTATACCCCTGCTCTGTTTGAAAGCTAACAAGCTATTGAACAAGGCATCTGTATCCCAGGTACTATCACTAGCGCATATGTTTGTAATAATATTCTCGAAGAGAATAAAAATATACCCGAACAATATCGTGCACTGGCTAAAGGGATGCGCACCTCTGTTTTTATGAATCGGAATTTTTATGTTTAAGCAAACTAAAGTTAATAAAGGAAAAAAAAAGCATATTTGTGGATTTATAATCCAGTTATTGAGCAAAAAATGTGAAAAATGGGGGGAAATGGGCATTTTTGCGATTTTTAAGGTACTGGATGCACTTTTTTCGGGTAGGTTTGTTCCGCTTTTTTTTCTCCTATTCAATATCTACAACTTTGCTTCAGACACAAAAGAGATATTCCGTACGGTATACCGAGATATAACCGTGTTAAAATATAGAAAAAGTGATAAAAATCCACCTTGAGCAAAAAATTTTGTATGGCCATTAAATTATTAATGCAGCCAACTTGACAAAACGAATGATGCAGAAGTTCTTATTTTTGGGGCTACTTTCACGTGCAATTCCCAGAATTGAGTCCCAAACCAATGACCTGAAAAATGTTGTACTATGTAATGTACAAAAAACTATTTTATTAAAGTGTAACTCCATAAATAGGACATCGATGTAATTTTAAAATCTGCTTCATTTTCGGTGAGACAGACTGTGTATGTACGTTATGTTACTTTACGTTTATGTAAATTAAGCTGGATTTTTATAATCAGTTTTCTTTTTGATCCCTAGATTACACAACGCGTAGTTATTTATGATATTCTACTAAATTTAGTATTTTATTATAATTAATATAATGTGAAAATTAAAAATATAAGCTACTAAAGATTGCAATTGCAAGAGTATTGTGAAAATATGTAAGTTCTGTAGACATGGTTGTAAGGAGTCTTATTAGAAATGCATCATATTAAAAATTTAATAATAAATAAAGATTATTTCTAAAGCATATATAAATTATAAGAGTCGCGTGACAGGTCTTGAAAGTCTATGGAATGACGTCTGTTATGTCAAAATATTTTAGTACAATCCAATGGGGTGGTAACGGGGGCTGAAAGCGTTAAGACGGAACCAACAATCCAACCCGGTACGGAATTTATTGTAAAGCACTGGTTGTTATACAACCCTATATATAAAATATACTGAGTTCCAGATAGGAAAACAGTGAGACTCTGATCTAAATAACAAGGATATGGTTATCACACAATCTGTTCATGTACTGACCAAATCATACGTAAATCAACAATCGTTATACAAGAATAATTTCTGGTGATAACCGATTAAATCTCTTCGCTTTATTTTCCAAAAGTACAAAAGAGTAAAGAACAGCGGATATTTGATGTTGTGCATTTACTGTACTTTACTTACCAGTTATCAGAAATTATACCACTAATAGTCGAGTCAAGTTACAGGTAACATATCACAGCTTTAACAGCAGTACCTATCAACAATTAAAGATATGACTGAATAAAAATGCAGAACATGTTTTCATCTAATGAATCAGACTTACGTGAGAACAATTTAAAGTCTAATTTTTAATCTACTGTAGAAAAATCTCCATATTAATTATACATTCAGAAATAATAGTTCTCAAAATATATTTTTTAAAAAAATTGACACTTCAGAAAAACACACTTGAAATATATTTATGTAAAAATCTGTAACAGAGTTCATTGATTGATTTCTAATAAATATTTTAAGATTTTATTTCACATGATAATCGCTAGCATGTATAATGAAAACTAGTGAACCAAAATAAAATATCGTATATAAATAGAATTAAATATAAAATTAATAATATGTTTTCTATATATGATTTGCTTCCTCAATTTATGACGTTCCATTTGTTTTTCTTTTTAATTAAATTGAAATGTTTATATTCTTTACGTTTACTGATATTGGAATCTGAACTGTAAAACTTCGCGAGCTGCGAACAATTAAGGATATAATAACTAGCGGAAGTTTTCTTCAATGAGTTTCCAAGTCTTGCAAATTTAGAGCCAGAGATTAAGCTTGTAGAGAAATTTACATTATTGACACAGTACTTGATGAACCGAAAACTATTGATAGGAAAGTGTTAATCCCTTACCGCCACCAAAAGTTAATATCACCAACCAACCATGCAACAAGATACAAAAGCTTAATTTTATCACTGGTTATTTGAACGGTGTGAGGCAAATCGCTACTTTATTATTCTCTATATCACAAACAAATAACAACATTGCGTGATCAGCACATGATCGTACACACTGGAAGATGAAACGCATTTGTAAATAGTTTGTTTTTAGCGACTTTGAGGTTATATCATAGTGTCTGGCATTATTTATTTAATTTGATTATGATAGGCGTATATATTTTGTGTTTGTCTTTTTCAAGACATTGAAAAAAATGAATATAGTGTTGGTGAAGAATAAAGTAAAAGCTCAAAATTTTACCTCATTTGGAACAGAATTCTGGAGTCATGGACAACGCTTTCTACCATTCCAGAAATTTAAAAAAAATACCAAATTCATCAACGAGAAATGTTATGTTCAAGAATGGCTGACTAAAAATAATATTAGACTGAACCCTAACATGTTAAAAGCAGCATAAATCAAAAAATGACAATGTAGTAGGCGAACTTGCGAAGTCCAAAAACAAGACAGTTTTGAGACTTCATATCACTGTGAGCTCAATCCTATAGACACAAGTGAAAGGAGGAGTGGCTATAGCTATGAATAACATTTAAATTGAAAGACTTTCAAAATTTATTTCATGCTTCCATTCATAATGTTATGTCAAAAGTATTGAAGCTAAAATGTGCCATCTAGATAGAATGCAAGAGAATTTAGAGTTTCTCATAAATGTAGGAAACTCAAAAATACTACCCTGTAGTGAATAGACTTACCTTTATAATTTAATAATTATTTATTTTAAATGTAAAAGTATTTATTTTAAAATAAAATATATTACAATTGTTTTTTGCTTTTAAAACTATTATTCAATTGAAAAATTAATATAGACCCCATCCATGCGCTACAATGATTGTGAAACATTTTCTCAATAAAGTTGTAAAAACTTCTGTAATTACTCTTCTTTTGTAGTACTATATGGAATTGAAAAAGAAGACAATGTAGATTTTATTAATAATAATAATAAGTATATTTTATCATAATAACCATTACAATAATCGTCACAAATTACAGGAACAACATGTACAGGTTAATATCATATATGGTTAATTTAGATCCATCAAAACCTGTACTTGATTGCAACATTTATTATAAAATTAGAACAAATTATAATTATAAGAACCAGTCTTTGAGGATTTCTCTTTATAGGTAAATAAACAATAAACTAATTATTATGGATGTATAAATCAGACTATTTTAGTTGTGGCTTGTAATGCAACAATGTTCAAATGATTTGCTCGTGATTAGTCTATTTCTTCGTGACACAAAGTATAGTGAAAATTGATGGTCAGATGTATCAGTTTTTACAAAATATTCGTAACGACTACATGACTGTTAGAATTAGAGCCCTCCACCAAAGATTTCCTTTTCAAATTTTACTTCATCATTTAAATACTGAATTATATTTATAGTATATTTAGCATTTTTAAAGAAATTAGATTTAGGCGATATACGAGGTAGGCGCCATAAATTCTCGGCCTGGCAGGCTTATACAGGTTCAAACGTGTTCAAACTCCGTCACGTCATGCATGCACATACGCGAGGTGTACACTATAAATATGACGACGGTTCGAAGCCTAATAGTTTTTAATAACCAGCCAACCAACGTGACTTGCGCACGAAAATGTCTGAAGTAACGAAAATTGAGTACGACGCGGTCATTAAATTTTTAAAAAAAGAAGGGCATACAACTTATCACATTAAACAACATTTAGACGGCGTTTACGGTGACTCATCTCCTTCGTATTCTTCTGTAAAAAAAAGTGGGTAAAATGTTTCCGTTTGGGACTAGAGTCCCTGGAAGATGCTGATCGGTCGGGTCGCCCAATTGAAGTGATAGCACCTCAACAAATTTCAATTATTGAACATTTAGTGCTAGAAGATCGCCGTTTGAAAGTGAAGGAATTAGCAGTGATAACAAACATTTCCGAAACAAGTGTTCGCCGAATTCTCCATGACCATTCGGGTATGAATAAAATTAGTGCTAGATGGGTACCGCGACTTCTTTCAGCTCTCAAATGTGAACGTCGAATCGAATGTGCGCAGGCGTTTTTAAACATGTGTGGGGACGACCCAAAACCGATTTTGTAGTCCATTGTCACATGGGATGAAACAATGGTTCTATTTTACGATCCTCTATCGAAAAGGGAGTTCATGGAATGGCGGCGACCTGATGAACCTCGTCCCAGAATGACAAATAAATAAAGCCAAGTTTACAAAATACGCGATCTCTTGTTTACTTTTTTTGCTTTCGACTGTATATTACTTGACAGGTAACATTTTGCAACATCTCAAATTCGACCCCAATTTAATTTATTAGCATATATTGGTTGCCAAAGCGATTCAGCCATATACAGGTTTTCTCGGAACGCGTAACTCTCAGTATTTTAGTAGGAATTAATAACAGCTATAGTTATTCAGTACTTTTTTTTATAAAATTACATTTTGTATGAAATGATTGTCAAAGAAAAATCTCTTCCGGTTTAGGCGGAAGTATGAACAACTTTATTTTTTGAATGAATTTATTTTTTATATTTCTTTTGATAAGATTTTTTGACAAATTCAGCAATGTACTACATAAATATATTTAATGAAAGGTAAAGGGATGAAAATCAATAACATTTTTTTTATTAAACGATATCCCAGTATGTGATATAAATAACAAGAACATGAATACATTTTTTTTATTTAAAGATGAAAAAAATTTTGAAGTAAGTTTATTTTGTTGAATCCATGTAGATGAAATACCCAATTCAACTGCACCGTAACTGTAGGATTATGGCGTTCGGGATAACGCTCAGCATAAAAGGCCTCACCTGCTCTTGAATTTCGTAAACATTCACCATATATTAATACCATATCAAACTGTTCACTAAAATTCATCGTCAGAAAACAAGTATTACTAAGAAAGTCAACAACGATCAAACAGGTTGCTTTGCAAAGTACAGATATAAATGGTTTGACAAATTATTCGTAAGTATCTGTCAATATTGGTTTGTCAAATTTATTATATGATATGCACTTTTGAAGAAAAATATTTTTATATGGTTGAGTTGCTCTCGCTACAGACATACGCCCCTAAATTAAAATGACGTCAAATTTAAGAAAATTTTACCTGTCACGTAAAATAACCTATAAAAGCCATTTCAGGACTGTCATAAATAATAATATTCATACATCTTTTGACGTTTCTTAAACTTGCGATTCAAACAATTTAAATGTGTCAAGAATGCTTGCCTACTAAAGAGTATAGCCAAGTATTATATCAAATATAGGTGTAGAAAAGTAATATTTAATAGATTTATTTATAATACATAACTGGCTTCCATGTAACAGAGTTTTACTATAGACCGTCTCAATCCCATTATGCAGTAGAGGTTTAATAGCAATATTGCATCTCTTATTATCTTTAGTAATCTCTTAATAGCCCTATCTTTATCGAAATCGATAGTCATAATACATGTACTGCATAATGGGGTTGAGACGGATTATAGCAGAAGGCATATACCTGAAATATTAATTAATTAGTTTAATTTTATTGTTGTGATATTGTTCCGGTCGATGGGAATTTGTAGTGGTACTGAATTGTCTTTAGTTCGTACTTTGGCCGTGTCGGTTGCCAAAACGACTCAACTATATTATTAAAGTTTTTTAATGACCAATATTCAAAATAATACAAAATAATGTTATTAAGAAAAGTGTAAAAAAAACTGTATAGCTATTCTTGATAATTCCTGAAATATTCTAGCATATGCTGTATCATTTCTGTTATAAACAACCTGTACACCAACAGAAATAAGTGACCGTACACTTCGCGGAGATATAAAGTGGTTTGGGCATGTTCGTACGGCTACTTATTTCTCTTGGTGTACGTTATCCTCATATAACTTATGCCTGTTACAGATGTCTGATAATCCTATGATGTATACTATATGCACACATGTTGTGTGTTATTTTTTCCGTAACAGGTCTCAAATAACATCCAGAAAAAAATGCACGTTAACTAAATATACACATGTTACGAATAACCTGAATGCAGTTTTGCAAAGTTCATGTCAAATAATTTCAATAATTTGTTGTTTATTAATGTCGAGTTAACGCCACTTTATGGGCCTGAATAACCGTGCATTATAGGTTTATAGAGAAGTATCTGAAATCACAATTCCTAGATATGGGTTTGCATGGACTATTACATATACTCCTCCTACTAGCATAATTTGAAGAAATTTAGGAAATTATGCTAAACAAATTCTGAAGATATAAAGTTTTATTTTAGAAATAACCAATTAAGTGATTTTATTTTGTCGGTTTCTTATAGATTGATTTTCCCATTTACTCAAATTTTATTTTCCTCTGCACATTGCAATAGTAATGTGTACTGCTTTCTGTACTTTTCTTTAAATGTTTCTTCTATTTAATTTTAAAATGAATAAAAACGAAATAATTAATGCCAAGTGTTGGATAAAACAATAGTTGACTTTCACAAGAATATAATTAAACATTACAAAATTTTAAGTCATGTACTTTAAGCCAATTTTCCAATGAATTTCAGTGTTGTTCAGTTAAAAAACTTTCAAAAAGTGACTATTGAAGTGTTGCTGAGATTAAAGCAAAATAGAGAAAGGAGACAAAAATGTTGAAAAAATTATCTTTCTCTTGGTACAGTGGGTAATAAAATTTTATTTAAAAACGCCAAAGAAAAACAGCATACTGGTAATTGTATAAAATGCCATAAAATATTATGGTACAATATTATAAACATACATGCTTAAAAGTCTAAGCAATTTAAATTTATATAATTGGGTAAATAAATAGTAAATTTTATTATGATCACTATGAGAAAATAGTTGAAACTTGACAGAACCTAGATGGTGGTTTAATCTTTGCAGGGTTTTCCGGTAAAATGCCGTGCTAAAATGCCACCTTTACCTACAAATAAAAAATGAGGTGTGGCCACCACACGACTTTCTTATACGTATGGGCGTTTCAAACTATACAATTTTAAGAATTTTTTTACACAAAAATTATCCTTCTGTAAATAATTTTTCTGCTAAATCTGTTATACCATTTTTCTTATGTGCATCGTCAAATATATTAAGACTGTGTGTTCTCAATTCATTTGGAATACTATCTTTTTCATATCTATATATATTAAAATAAATAAAAGCTTCCTGACATAATTCTTTAATTACTTGAATATCTTTTTCGAATTCATTTCCATTAGGTAAAAAATAATTTATTTCTGAAATGGATTTCCTTTCCATACCAAATATTATTTCTTGAGCAATTGTTGATTTACCAGATCCAGATGGGCCTATAATTATTATTCTTTTTGTTTGTGATAATAATTCACCACCCATTTTTCTTTCAATTAATGATCTCAATCTCCAAAATTTATATTATCATTATTATTAAATAACTTTTTATTTGGTCGACCACTATTAGTCATAATTAGTATTTATTAATAATTAAACGTCTGCGACTGAGAAGCAAAGCGTTGAAGACGGAGCGATAAATCACGACTTCGAATTAAATATATAAAAATATATTTATAATAAATATGAGTAATGTTAGTGTAAAGTATTATACACATTTGGTCGTGTAATTCAAATATATTAATTAATAAATCAATGGCAAAGTCATTAAAAAATATAATAAATACAAAAGATCAATGGACTGCAATAAATGATGCAAAAAATTACTATAAAATAAATTTAGCAACCGAATATTTAAATAGATTGTCTAAAGAAAATATTTCAAAAAGAAAATTTGTAAAAGAGAAAAAAATATCACAAAAAACTTTAGAATCGGCACTGATATTAATTAAACAAGAACCAAAAATAAAATCATCTCAAATAAATCCTGATACATCCAGAAGTATTAATTCTAATATAAACCCTAATATTGATGAGTTACATTCGTCCGCAGTTGTTCGCAAAAAACGCAAAAGAATACAAAGATGATAAAAGAAAAAGACTTAGTAAATAGAAATACCGTTAAGAAATATAAAAATATAGATGAAGAGGCAAATGATTTAATAAATAATGCAAAAAATAATTTATGATATAAATGGACATAGTATCTTATACAGCTTGAGCGCGCGGGGTATGATCACCCGATGCTAGTCGATATTCTTCGGACGTATATTCGGCAAATGATCTCCGCTAGCTGTGTTCGCCAGATATAGATATTATAGATTTATTTTTCTAGAGTTGTTATTTCGTTATATTTACTGGAGAGAATCTCTAATTTTAATTTCTATTTCAAGGGTCGTTTTTATGTTATTTTATGGTATTCCTGTTATACTTATTTATAGTTTTTTTTTTACCATGAAATTTCTATTTATTTATTTTTCTCTAGACATCTTAGTTTATTCTGCAGATGTTTCAGGCGGGTTGTTTTTATTTCATTCTAAAACCCAGTTGTACTGCTATAACTTTGTACACAACTACATTATTATTTAATTTCATTAGGATAATCATAATTACGTTATAAGTATTACAATCTTCGCGTCATTATCGACTTAGTTATCTAAGCAATCGTCATCACTTAAAGAGAAAATTTAATTTGTTCTTTTTGTCAATCTGCAAAAAAATAATCAGATCACTATGAGTTCGAATATGAGCAGGCAATGCTAGTATGTTGTGCCGTTACTCTAATATGTATTATCGGACCACGTTTAGATGCGAGTTTACGTATACCATCGGGTGATCATACCTCGCGCGCTCTTGCTGTATACCAAAAGATGAAAAAAATAAATGGTCTGAAGATCTGAAACCTATTATAGGTGAAATTGATAAAATAGAAGATGGTTCAAAAATAGTTGGATTTAAACAAGAAGTAGTTGATAAATATATAGCAAGAAGAGCTGCCAATTTCTTTTTAGAACAATTAGTTTTTACAGAATGTGAATTAGAGTCTGCAACTAATAAAATAGATGAATTAGAATATAAATTAGAAAACTATAATAATTATGATAGTAAATATAAATAATATTTGTTTTATAATAACTTTCTAATATTGTTTTATAATTTTTTAATTCTTTTATTATTGGTTTAAACTTATTATATTTATACGATTTTAGTTCTTCAATCAATTTTTTATTTTCATCTACTGTAATAATATCATCATCTAATATTCTTTTCAAAATATTTGAATTTTGTAATTTTATAGAATCTATTATTTCATTCGTCTTTGATGTATCAAATATATGGTGCAGATGGTAAATCAATACTAAAATATTCAACTGGATTATAATTTGAATTTTCATTGATTATAATATTTTTATAAATTATATTCTTATTCACATAACCAGCATAACCATTATTTACAATTCCATTTTTATTAAATATTGTATAATACTCATTTGAAAATAAATTTAATAGGTAATTATAATAATAATTAATTTCATTTCCAATTAATATATTTAATATTTTTTTATTTATATTAATTTTTATAAGACAAGCATTTCCATATACATATACATGTTCCTTAAAAATATTTATTTGCTTGTTAACATGAAATATTGAATATAAATTTTGCACATCTAGTCTGGAATATGACACATGAGAAGCAAAGATTTGATTATTATAATTCGAATATTTAATTTGCGATTGATTGTTATCGTTATTGAAAATTAATATGTGGTAAACACTATTTAGTAACTTTTCATTAAAATTGATATCATAAAAAAATATTTTTAGTTCAGCACATTGCTGCGAGATTGAAGATCGATCAATCATTTATTGCATTAATTAAACATCTTTTACTTGTATAATAACAAGAATCTTGATATCATTAGAAATGAATCCTTTGCTCAATGTAATTTTTAATATTAATCCCTATGTCTGAATTAATCCATAAATAGCAGCTGAATGTATTCTAAAATTATTTACCCATTTATTTTTTGTTATATATGAACCATTAGTATTGTTTAGAAAATCATCGTAATGTTGTTGAATAATATGGTTTTTATTTGTTAAGAATCCTTTATTATTTGAGAATGGATATGTTTTTCCATTAGCAGTTATTTCATGATTTGTAGTATATACATCAGGATTTGGGTTAAATGATCCAGTTTTTTCATTATAAAAAACATAATAAAGATTACAAGCATAAGGAGATGATAAATTAATATTTATTGCTAATGTTGTCTTATTTGATAATACTTGTTCCATTAATGTTGAATATATTGTTTCTGGTAAAGTATGTAATTTTTTATTTGGAATTAATGTTTTACCCTTCTTAGATAATTCAATTGCTTGCACATCCATTTGATAAGAGTTACATACAAATATTCCATTAACCTTAATACTTTCAGATAGTTCATTAACTAATATTTGTGATTGAGAATAAAAATCAATTCTGAATACAATGGACTCACAATGAACTATATTTGGTTGAGAAAATTTGGCAACATATATTTCATTGGAATTCTAATATCAATTCCTCCAACTGGAATTTCGTCAATATTTTTATAATCATCTTCATTATCCTCTATATCATCTTTTCTTCTTCTAATGAATGAATTAATCAAGAAAAATGTACCAACATAATCAATTGATTCTTCAATTATTTCAGCATGATCTTTTTCTTTAAACACTCTTAATTTAACAGATATTCTATTTATAATTTCTTGAATATAATCTTTTGATAATTTAATTACTTTATCAGTTGGATTACTGATTGATAAATATAAATTTACATGATCTAATTGTAAACATGTACTTGTTCCAAAATGAAATTCTCTTATTATTGATGCAGATGATTTTAAAGAAATTTCAAATGAATCAGTATATTGTCATAAAACATTTAATGAAGAAAATAATCCTTCTTTTGATAATAATGACATTTATATCTGAAAAATAGCTACACCTCATAAAATATGATTAGATCAATATATAATTCATTTTTAAAGTCTATGAGTGCACTATTATTTGTTAATGATAGTTCAATTACAAAATTATTTGAATTTATATTTTCAATAGGAATGTCAATATTTGTTATGGAACCGTGACTACTGATTCTCCAAATAAAATTATTTTCACCTCTAATATTTTCTTTTAATAATTACATTTTAATTCTAAATAATCATTACAATTATAACACCTCCACTGTATATGTTTTAATATTAATCTTTTAATAATTTTATTATCAATTGTTTTCAAATGTTTAATGCTTTTATTATTCTGTTGGAATTTAAAAAATAAATTTTGACTTAAAATCATTGATATTTATATTTACTAATCAAAGATAATACTGATTTTTTAAGTTCAGCATGTTCTTCAGGAAAGGAATTATAAATATCAATTAAGTGATCGAAAGTATAATTTTTTTATTTAAAAAGATCTTTTATTTTTTGAACCTGGTAATTTGCCTAAATCAAATTTTATATTTTTTAAGAATGGAAATATGTAATCAGATATTATTCCTTCTCCAATTATAATATCATTCTTATTCGTTTGATTATATAATAATTCAAATAATTCTTTATGATTATTCATTATAAATATTTAATTTAACATGAGTTATAATGTTATTATAGCAATAGTATAATACAATATTCTTATTATTATTCCAATATTTTATGAAATCATCAATACTTTTTATCCCCTTTTCCGTGAAAATAAATATTGGGCTAATTGTATCAAAATAAACTACATCATATACTTCATCATCCTGATATTCTATTTGCATTTCAAAATCTAAGGTTGTATTAAATGTTAGTAAATATGTAAATATATTTTTCATTTTATCAAATATAATCTCTAAATAATCGGGAGTTTCAAAATACTCATTATTTAAATGAAAGTAAGAAATTGATTTACCTTTAGCCTCAATATTAGTTATTTTAAAATCCAAATCAGGATTATGTTTAAATTTATGATATGTTATTTGTCTCTCAGTAAAATATTTATTACAGATATTACTTTAATTTTATTTTGACGTTTTTTATTTTTCGTATATATATCATCAAAGGGGAATACATCTGCTAACATTTTGGTTTCATTGGATTTTCTTATTAGTTCTTTTTGTTTATCAATACTTTCAAGTAAATCAGATTTATTTCTATATTTTGATAAATTTTTTATTCCCATTGATTTTGCAATAGTTTGTAGTTCATACAAATACCTTTATTATTAAAAAAAAAATTCCAGTAATATATTTATTCCCAATTCAATATAATATAGACCAAATATGGTTCGACAAACTCATTCCGATTTGAAATATTAATAAATATTTTATGTAATAAATAGATGGTGAATTTGAAAGAGCTTAGGACAATTGCCAGAAATCTAAATACATATTACCAAAATACATAAACTTAAAAAAGATCAGCTGATAGCAGCTATTAATAAAGTAAGACATGATAACCCCATTATTAAAACAATTAAACCTACATTAAAAAATTTAGAAAAAGTTTTAAGAAAAACATATACTGTTAAAGAATTCAATAACATAAAAAAGAGCAGATAAATGACACTCTTACAAGATTAATAGATGGTAATAAAAATTTATTATTGAAGATTACAGTAAAAGAATTAAAAAGATTAGCAAAGGGTAGAATTACTAAATACTATAACTTAAATAAAGAATCTTTAATAGAAAGAATAAATGAAAGATATACTAATTAATTAAATGATTATTATAAAAAAGATAGAAATAAAGCTCTTAACAATATATTCTAGTGAAGATATTAAAAAAGCAAAAGAAGATGATTGCATAAATAAAATGAAAGGTATTATAAAAGTAAGTCAACCTAATCAAATATTTGAAGATATACCTATCAATGAACAACCAATTAGATGTGATGAATGTGGAAAAATGATAACAAGGAAACGACTTAATTTACATAAATCAAAACATGTTATAACGGATGATGTTTTCGAACTTGAAACCAGTTTTAAATCTAGAATAGTTACATATAGACATAATAACAATAACCCACAAATAGTTAATGAATATAGTTATATGGAGCATTTAAGGGAACGGGCTATTGGATTAATTAGTAAATGGTTCAATAAATATCATAACATAAAAATCAATTTAAATATGGATATACAATTTGGTGATGCAAGAGATCTTGAAAATGTGATGGATCAAGCAATACAGCTTAAAAATGTAGAACTATACGAGACTGATAATTTAGAGGTATATTGGGATAATCAAAGAGAAATATTCACACAAAAGATAGTAGATTTTCAAAATAAGGAAGGATCATTTTGGGAAATGAATAATGTTCATAGTTTACTTATAAATATAAATAAATTTACACCTTTAAGTGGTAGTTCATATATTGAACTGCCTGAGTGGATTAAGAACACAAAATCTTGTATAAATATAAAAAATAAAGATAACCAATGTTTTAAATGGAGTATATTATCTGCTTTACATCCTCAGAATAATCATGGTGAAAGAGTAAACCTGTATCATAGATATGATCATGAACTCTTGTTTGATGATATTCAATTCCCAGTTAGAATACAAGATATAAAAAAGTTTGAATCACTAACTCAAATTAATGTTTATGTGTTTACATATGATGGTAATAAAATATATCCATTACTTACAAAAAATAAAAAACCATACGATAGGTTTGTAGATTTATTATATTTCAAAGACAATGGAAATTAACATTATTGCTGGATAAAAAATCTTAGCAAATTATTTAACAAACAAATAAATTCTGATGGGCATAAGAAATTATTTTGCAGGGGATGTTTAAATTATGCAACAGATAGTGAAAGATGTTTAAATAATCATAAGTTAATATGTAATACAACGGAAGTATGTTTACCAAACATGCCTTGTATTAAATACAAGTGCTCTAAATGTAAAAAATATAAAATTAAAGATATAAATGAAATAGATAAACATATTAAAATATGTGGTGGAACTGTGCTTATTATTCATCAAAATCTGAATATATGTCATATATTCAGATTTTGAAGCTTTATTACTTTCAATTCAAGGATGTGATCCAAATCCTGAAGAATCATATACTAGAAAGAAACAAATTCACAAACCCATTAGTTATGGATTTTATATTAAAAGCAGAAGTGATGATATAGAAAACCCACTGCATATATATACAAGTGAGGAAGATATTTCTGAACATTATCTAGAAGATATAATTAAATGGGGGAAAAATTACATATATCACTGAAGAAAAAGAAAAAAATTACAGCGTTTAATAACAATGAATTTATTGATTCAAAACGGTGTGTGATTGTGAATTTACAGACAATAATAAAAAAGTTCGAGATCATGATCATTATACTGGTAGATACAGAGGTGCTGCATGTACTAAATGTAATTTAAAGTTAAAACAGCCATTATTTATTCCAGTATTCTTCCACAACTTAAAAAATTATGACTGTCATCTATTTATAAAAAAAATTAGGATTATATAGTAATAATATAAAGGTTATTCCAAATAATAAAGAAAAATATATTTCATTTAGTATAATGGTGTTTAATGAAGATGTTGGTCAAGTTTTTGAACTTAGATTTATAGATTCATTTAGTTTTCTAAATCAAAGTATTAATGAATTATCATCTAATCTTGAACAAAGTCAATTGAGAGAAGTGAATAAATATTTTACAAAAGCTGATTTGGATATTCTTTTTAGAAAAGGGAATGAAAAAGTAATAACGAAAGGTATTTATCCGTATGAATATTCATATGATAAATTTAGAGACAAGACTGCCACATATTAAACATTTCTATTCATCATTAACTAAGGAACATTTATATCAAATGGATTATAAACATGCTTTGAAGGTTTGGAAATATTTTAATATAAAAAATATTGGAGAATGGCATCATTTATATTTGAAAATGGATGTTTTATTATTAGCAGATATATTTGAAAATTTCAGAGATTTATGTTTAGAAAAATTTGAATTAGATGCTGTTTGGTATTTTACAACTCCAGGACTTGTTTGGGATTGTATGTTGAAATATGCTAAAGCTGAATTAGATTCATTACTTGAATATGAAATGTATATATTCTTTGAGAATGGTATTAGAGGTGGTATATCTCAATGTTCTAATAGATATGCTAATTCTAGTGATAATAATTCACAAACCAGTTACCTTGATGCTAATAATTTATATGGTTGGGCTATGTCTCAAAAAATGCCATACAAGAATTTTAAATGGATTTATGATATAAATGTTGATGAAATTTTAAATAGTGATAATGAAAGCGGATATGTATTAGAAGTTGATTTACATTTTCCAAAGGAGTTACATGATAAATTTAATGATCTACCCCTAGCTCCATAAAATAAACCACCCCCAAATAGTAAAGTAAATAAACTTATTTGTGATTTCCATGATAAGAAAAATTATATAGTACATTATAAAACGTTAAAACTTTATAAAGATTTAGGAATTAAAATAACAAAGATGCATAGAGGAATTGAATTTACTCAAACTGATTTTATGAGACCATATGTTCAATTTTGTACAAAACAAAGACAAAAAGCAAAAAATTAATTTGAAATTGGATTTTGGAAATTGATGGTAAATGCAATTTTTGGTAAGAGTATGGAATCAGTTAGAAAAAGACAAGATCTTAAACTTTATTCAAACGAGTTAAAAGCCCAAAGTGCTATTAATAAACCAACATTTAGAAAATGTATAATATTTGATGAAAATCTTGTATTAATTCATAAATATAAAACAATTGTTTCATTTAATAAACCTATATATCTTGGACAAGCTATACTAGATCTATCTAAAGCAGATATGTATGATTTTCATTATAATGTAATTAAAAAAGAATATAATGAAAAGGTAAAATTAATGTACATGGATACAGATTCTTTAATCTATAATTTTAAAGAAGATTTTAATAAATTTATCAAAGATAATCCAGATTTATTTGATACATCTAATTATCCAAAAGATCACGAACTATGTATACCTATAGTGATAAAAATAAAAAAGTAATTGGCAAATTTAAAGATGAACTAGGAGGAAAAAGATACTTGAATTTGTTGGATTAAGATCTAAATCATATGCATATAGAGATAATAATGTTCATAAAAAACTAAAAGGAATTAAAAAATCTGTACTTGACAATGAAATTAAATTTGAGCATTATAAAAAATGTTTGTTTGATCAGTTAGAGTGTTATCATAAACAAAGCGTTATTAGGAGCTATGATCATAATGTATATACTGAGGAATTAAATAAGAAATCATTGTGTTGGAGAGATGATAAAAGATGTATCCAACAAAATAGTGCAGGCACATTTGCTTGGGGTCATTGGAGAATAGAAAACAATTGAAATTTGTTTTATTATGGTATGGGAACAAAATTATAATTTTTATCAACAATGACTTTTATTGGAAAGAACTTTTCATCATTTGATAGCTAATGATATAATTAAAGAACATATTCATTTTATCTATATAGTTTTTATTTATTTTATATTTCTTATTTTTTTACAAATACTATATAGTCAAATGAATTTGTTAGAACGTTTTCAAATTTTGATAAATTTGTAATTAGTAAAATTTTATTTATTGGTAGTTTAGGTAATGAATTGTATGAATTTATGTACTTCGTCGGATCATTATTAAGTGATTTAATTTCCTTCGTGTAACTTTTAACAGAATCCATTCCAATTTATTTATATTTAATTATGTAATTAATTTATTTTCTGTTGTTGAATATTTGTGATCAAAAAAATATTTTTTGGTAATACACACTCATATTTTTAACGTTAGACGTTATATTACTAGAACTATTACGTTTATGTTCATGTTTATGTTGCGTTCAATGTTCAAGTTTACGTTACGTTGTGTATTCATGTTTACGTTTACTTTTATGATGTGTTATAGTCAATACAGTAAGTCTATCATAAAAAAATTATTTACAATTACTTACAAATAATTAGTGTAATCACCTTAAATATTGAATAAGAATATTCAAAAATCAATGGGAGGCAAAACCTCCCTCTTCAAAATATACATTCAGATAAAATATAGGATGGCCCTGGAGTCCACCCGTACAATAATTCAGCATTAGTTTGTCACAATAGTTTTGATTAGAGAAGTTGCAAAAATTGAACCTCCTTGGGTCGGTGAATTATTAACCCTTAAAAAACTATTTTTTTTTATTTGGAACAAAACATATTGGCCCAGAACTGGTAAATTGACATCTACTAAAAGTGGTACTTCCGATCTGAATTTTGATATTTTTTTTTATACAAAAGGTATTGAAAATTATATTTTAAATACTTTTATACAAAAAACTGATTTACGATAGGAGTAAAAGACCTACTTCCGGTAGGAATTTCGAAAAACTTTTTAAATAAAATTGTTCTCAATTTTAATTTTAAGTACATATGAATTCTTTATAAATTTGTTTAAACTTAATTGACGAAATATTGGCAAAATTCGAATTTTTCACTGAAGTAAACTGCTACTTCTGGTCTACCGATTTTACTGAAAAACTAATCAGATCTCAAGAGGGAGATTATACACGTAAATACAAAATTTGGAATTGATATCCACAGCGGTTTGACCGCTATCGTGGTCACACACACACACAAACATTTTTTAAAAACTACTTTTTCGGTATCAGGGGACATCAAAACGTGGACATCTGCAAAAATCTCGAGATCGAAAATTTTCATCATCACAATACTTCCTTATACTACGTATAAGAAAGTAAAAGAAGAAATGTGCAACAAATTTGTAAGAATGATAAAACATAAAATAATTAGTTCTAGATTCTTATACTATACACAAGTTATAAATCACATAACATGTGTCAAGTTAACATGAATTCAGACTATTATAGTAACTCACTCTTCATAAACTTTGCAATAACACTTTGTGTTGCTACGTGTAAAACTTGATTCTATTTTAACGTCCTCACTAGAACATACATGATAACGTGGCGAATTTCCAGCCGAAGTATACCATTCTTCAGTAATTACGGCATATACACGTCGCTCTATTCACCACATTTAATTTCAATGTACAGTAGTGGACATAATTAACTAGGACAAGTCAAAAAATTAAGTAACTTTTTTTTATAAAATTTAGTTGTTTAAATTTGGCTTTATAGTTATGACATTTGTCAAGTTGTTTTGTCAAAAATTTATTTGTCGAACTGAAGTAGAAAAAATGCCTCGAATTAACGATATCGTGAAGTGTTCTATAATTGCTAGAGCGGAAGAAGGAATGTCGGTCAGACAGATTGTTCAGCGCTATAATATTAACAAAAATTCAGTCACTAACATTGTCAAAAAATGGAGACAAGAAGGCAGAATAGGAAGGAACCCAGGACAAGGACAACACAGGATTTCAAATGAAGAACAGGACAGAAGATTAATTGAGGTACTAAGGGAAAATCCATTTTTCACCGTAATTAGAGCTGCTGAAGAAACAAATTTCCCGGGATCTGCACGAACTGGACGACGACGTGTTAAAGAGTCGGACTTGCGCTACCGTTCAGCAGCAAAAAAAAATATTTTAAGGCAAGAACACAAAGAGGCGCGTGTGGGATTTGCTCTAGAACACATGGTTTTCCATAATAACTTTTGGAATAATGTCATCTTTACGGATGAAAAGACTTTTCTCAGTCCACATATAGTGGTGCTATTCGTGTATATCGACCTGCTTATTCGCGGTACGATGAAAGATATATTAACATTTCAGACAAGAGTGGCAGATTTTCCATAAATTTGTGGGCTTGGATATCAGCCCGTGGACCTGGTGTTCTGTGGCATATTGACAGTAGATTTAATAGCGAAGAATACATACGGATCAATTATATCATAATAATGAATTTATATTTCAACAGGACAATTGTCCCATCCATACAGCTCATGCAGTAAAAAACTGGTTCAGAGAAAACAACATTAATATGCTTAACTGGCCTAGTCGCAGCCCCGACTTAAACTGCATTGAAAATGTTTGGGGACTGTTATTAAGAAACATCCGAAACCAAAATATTAGACCCAGAAATGCCCAAGGATTATTAGAAGTGATTAATAATGCATGGGAAAATGTTGTTACCCAAGAGTATTGTATAAATTTGGTAAACTCGATGCAACGGAAACTTACTGATGTTATCAACCGAAATGGTGCGATGACCAAGTATTAGAAAAGTTGTAGTTTTAAAAAATATATGTGTATTAAATCTTTACCGAAATTAAATTGTTCTGTTTTATATGTATTATAAAATTATTAACTTGCATTTGAATTACAATTCTGGTAAGTGAGGATGTCTGTCAAAGCCTAGTTTACATTAGAAAAAAAACACTGTCCTATTTATTTATGTCCATTACTGTATGTTAATGGAATGGAATAATAACATATACAAATTGAATACATCTGCCTATTTAGAGTATGAAATAAGTATCGAAATGCGATCTACATAGTCGATAGTAATTAAAAAGAGATAGAGCATATTTAAACAGCCGTACGTTGTTTTATTTAACGTGAGTCTGTCATACTGTGGAAATAATACAATTATAATTACAATTCCTGTAATAGTTAATTGCACTGTTTGAAACTAATAATGTTGTCAGTGATAACAAATTTACAAAATAATAATTTGAAATATTTTTGATCATGATACGTATAAAATTTAAATTGAGAGTGACAAACATCGGCTGGCCAAACAATACAGGTTCGGCCTGTTTTTATCGTGCATGCCAGTTAAAATGCATGTATTGAAACGAACATTGTTGCCAATATGTACATATGTGGGCGACAAAAGTAGTGGGGAAGTCAGACGACAAGCCGGTGCCGATACGATCATTACGACCATAAGATTCCAATATAGTGGCATGTGTGCATTTGTAAGGGTTGTTATCTTCATTTTTAGCTATTATTCCCATTCGTAATATTTTTAAAAAAGTATCTCAAGTTAACATTATAAGAATTCCTTGAGATTTATTATTTGTATGATTGAATTTAATTTGGTTTTCATTCCCAGTTATATTTTATATTATTTGATTTTGGCTTATTTTTCTAGTTTTTATTCAATATGTTCGTTTATACAAACGAGGAAAGAATACAAATTATTAAGTGGTACTACTCTGGTAGTACTGCTCAAGAGGTAGTAGGGCGATTTATTTTTTCTTTCCAAAATAAACCTGTGCCTTCAATACGAACAATAATGAGTATTGTTCATAAGTTTGAATCTACTGGGTGTGTGCAAAATTGTCGAAAATGTATAAATAGGGAACCTAGAATGCGCGTATTGAATGAAGGAAGAGAAGAACGGAAAATTTTAGTATGTAGCGCGGTTGAACATAATGAACCATGCTCATCGCGCCAAATTACCGAACAAATCAATATACTCACGAGAACTGTAAGAAAAATTTTGAATAGGCAAGGATACCGTATCTTCAAAATTCAAAAACGTCAAGAAATATTTCCTCACGATGAATCAAAACGCGTAGCATTTTGCGAAGAGGTAATGGATAAAGTCATTGCGGATAACAATTTTATTGCAAATATTTTGTTTACGGACGAATCATCTTTTTATTTACATGGACGTCATAATCCAATGGCTACAAGATATTGGTCTAAAGCAAACTCTCATCTCTATCTACCTTTGCGTACTCAGTATCCTCAAAAATTGAAATTGTGGGCCGACATTTTGGGGAATCACATCATAGGACCATTTCTTATTCACGGCACCTTAACAGCAGCTAAATATTTACAAATGCTACAAAATGAAATTATACCTGCTGTTCGTGCCCTTGATGTGAATTTTGACGATATTTGGTTTCAGCAGGATAACTGTCCTGCCCATACTGCCCGTCTGGTTCAAATATTTTTAAGGGAAACATTTCATGAACGTTTAATATGTTCCGGGGGTACAATTGTTTGACCGCCTCGATCCCCCGACCTAACGCCCCTGGATTTCTTTTTTCGGGGGTATGTAAAAGAAACCCTGTATAGTCATCAACACAATCGAGCACGTAATATTGGGGAACTACAACAGAAAATTGTTGATTGTGCAAATACTATAACCCCGGAAATGTTTTCGAATGTACGAAATAATTTTTATCATAGACTTGCATACTGTCAGGAACAAAGAAGTGGATTATTTGAACATTTAATTAAAAAACAAATTTTAATTTCGTTTTTCAAGAATTCTGTTTATTTTGGAAGCATATTTTAATTTCCTTTGTTTAGAATTATTTTTTTAGTTTATCGTACTTATCCTGTTTCCCCATAAATTATATTTATTGATTTTTTACATTTTGTTTTCCAAGAATTTCCTGTATTTTTTAATTTTTTTGTTTTGAAATTTATTGCCTTTAGAAGAATATTTTTATTCCTCCTACTTATTATTTTGGTAGTGTTATACATTTACTGTTTTTTAGAGCTTACATTTGATGACTACGTATAAGATTTTAGAAATAAGTATGTCTTTCTTGCGGTCGTAGTTAATAATATTGTACATGTGCGTAGTTGTATAGTATATCACTATTACGGAATACATTCATATTCTTTTGTCAATTCTCAAACAAGAGTAGATACTGCAAAATTAAAGTACGTTGTCTATCACATCTGCTACGGCAAACCACTAATCTAAATCTCATCGTTACACACACATGCAGCTTATGACATTCGCTGAAGGTCTACTTGTCGGCTCTCGTATGTATATTTGTTAGGCGGGTACGGTTTGGCAACTCCTTTCGGGTTATACACGGGAAACCGCATGAACGTTAAAAACAGGCCGAACCTGTATGTCTTAGAAATAACAGCGGCAGTAATTTAAACGCAAATGATACAGCATAGAGTCAATTGACTGTTATGAGAATGACCCTGTATAGTCTGCCACAATCAAAAAGTTATTTTGGAAAGTCTACTTTGTTTCTTTTGTCTTCACCACGTTCAGGGATTCTCAATACATGAAATTTTAAAATTTGTCAATCAATATATATTTAAATGAACCATGTTAAAAGAAATATCTATTTTGTTAAACAAAATTTATTTAGTTATTTTTAACAAAAGATAAATAGTACGCTTAAATGGCGCCAATAAAACTAGATATAACTATGATAAAATATTAATTTACAGATCATTCAATTTCTAGATTAATAGGTACATGGTAGGTATTGAGCGCCGCTTCAAATAGGTGCTTTAACCTTACATTATATGCTTATTTAGACAATAAAAATACTTTTAAATAATGCAAAAAAAAACAAATATTTTCTTATTTTAAACATTTCTTTTAAAATTGAAATAAAAATAACAGCTATATAGATATAATATCTATTTATAGATACAACAAAAAAGATTATTAAAATAAATAAATCTTGCACATACCTAGACTGGCGGCTGTTGTGGCTGAGGGTGACGCAACAATAGGTGTTGCAGGTGCTGGTGACGGACCTCTCGAGGAACTTACTGACGTTGGACCCGTTGTTGTATGTGTCGTGGACGAAACGTCTGTTGGTGTTGATCGCGTTGTTGAATTATTCACCTGGCTCAGATTCGAGGTGGATTGTTGTAGTCCGAAAGCGGATGGTGATGGTGCCAACCGATTTTTCAATACTTCATTAAATTGCTGGCTTCCTGCAGGAGATGTAGATGGTAGGCTGGGTCCATTGCTGGTCGATGTAAATTGCGACGTAGGCGTAGGAGTGGTTGCGCCCTGTTGCGATAGGGCCTGACCGAAAGGAGAAAGACCAGGATTAGATGAAGTTGGTGAAGGACCAGGCAATCCAACAACGGTTGTTTGTTGCTGCTGCTGTATGGGTTGCTGTTGCTGTTGAGGTTGCTGCTGCTGCTGTGGTTGTTGGCCAGCATTCTGAGCATTTTGACCAGGAAATATGACACGAGGAGATTGAGTTATATTTATATTTAAACTGGGTAATGCGGGAGAATTACTTCGCAATACTTGCGTCGGCTGAGTTATGGAAGTCGGTACTCCTGGTCTGGGTCCAGCATTTTGAATAGATTGTAGATTCGGTCGTAACTGAGGTTGTTGTATGATTTGTTGTTGTTGCAATTGCTGTTCTTTTCTCTTTTGACGCTTTTCTTCCAACTCTTTCTGAATTTTATAGATTTTCTCCGCTAATAAGTGATAATATTCTGAGCGGGAGTTCGCCATTTCGTACATATCACCTTCGACCTTCCGCGCATACGCAACGAGATTATGCATCCTCTTATCTAGCATAGCTTGAGGATCAGGGGTGGGAAATATAGCCTGCACTAATTTATGAACCAAATGATTTCTTAGATCTGGAGTTACTGATTGGTGCCATTCTTTGGTTCCTTGTACAGGATTGGCAGTTACTTGACCAGGTTGTAACCCTGCTGGTAACTGAATCCTAGCATCGCCAGTCATCTGAAATAGCAAGAAAAACATTAAATATTACCCTGCAGTTCAACAATTATGTTTGTGTTAACAAGTAAATCTGTATTTCATTAAGACAAGACTTTAGAGCCGGTGTGTCATGTGATGCTAGGATTAAGCTTCAGATTATATGTGGTGGTCACCTGTCAATTTCTTTTATTGCATATGATATTTATTTAAAATGTGACTGCTTTTTAGGAATTCATCATTACACGCGGTTTTTTGTTGAGCAATTGGGTTCATAGAAAGTTTGGTTAATGTGGGAATCGTTATTTCGTGAGCAACAAAATATATAGTTGCTGTATAAAAAAACAAAAGAATAAGCAAGTTGTTCTTTTGTTTCAACTAGAAAACAATTGGTAACACAGAAAAGAAAATATACCTGGTGGTCATAAACATAAGACTTCTAGACAAGTCTGTGATTAGTGTAATAATAAAATATGGCCTTCATATTATTGTAATTCGTAAGTTGTAATTATACAGACTACAAAATCAAATGATACTTATATGTTGCGTTCGTCGTGCCTAATATATAATTTCTTTAGCATTTTAAAGTAAATCGAAGCACAACTAAAACATAATCATATATTCGTCATATCGATTTTTTCCTATTATGTACTGTATCTTTTATTTAGTTCCAAGTCAACAAGTGCTTGTAAAAAAATATGAGAATAGATTAATGCCAGTCGCTTACTGAAGTCTTATATTTACAAGTATAAGTTAATTTAGAATGTATTATGCTGTTAATAATGTTCACCAAATTTGTTTAATATAAGTCAAAAATTTCAAGATCATGAAAAATTTACTAATACAAGAGGAACTATAAAAGTTTGTAATATGACGCAATCAATTGTTGCACTGAGGAACAAGTTCATTGCAAGTTAAAATCTGTGTATTACTAGTTTCCGAACTCGGAAGAATTCAATCTGACTTACAACTTTGGCCATAGATTGAATACTGATGAGTGTTTTGAGTAAATGTGCCTGCGCTGGAAGATAATGGTTTATATCGTACGACCGTATTCAGGTGGTAAGCAATTCCTGGGAAGGAATTTCAAGACCAACAGTAGGATTCCGAACAATCGATTCAACTCCAAATCTACACCCTTTTAGAGATTCTCATAAACGTACTATTAATATTCGTACTCCGTGGATAACGAAGAACTTGGCAACAGAACGACATATAAATTTCTTCGCATAACATTTTTATAGCTGTGTAAACAAATCTTCCAAAAGAAATATATTCCAAGTTGTCATGAATAGATATTATAGGTTACACATGTATAATATGCCATATTTTGAAATATTACAATATTTTAAGATAAAAAGTATGGAAAACATGTAATAAAATAATTGACTCCATTTATTTAAATTATATTCTTCAACAAGTCTTTTCATAGACCAACTGGTCTACAATTGAGAAATGATTCTAGATTTTTACTTATTATTTAAATATCTGGCATTGTTATAGAATAATGGCTTAACTAAAATTTGACAAGTCTATATATATAGAACAAATAGTGATATGGAGAGTACAAGAAAAGAACAAATATGATAAGCCTAAGATGCAAAGGAAGATGTTCGATTCCGGTGACATGAATGCCTTCACAAGATTGAAGAATGTCCGGCAATTATGCAGTAACATCTTCAAGTAAGGAAGTGTTCTGTTTAGGTACGCCATGCTTAAATCGACAAGTAGATGGCAAATTTCATGCAGTTGCGAAATGCTCCAATAACACTGGTCAACAGTGAAATTGCTTCTTAGGTGAAAGTACCCAATCCTGAATGAATTCAACGTGCTGAACACGAATATCACATTGAAAAAAGTTGATTGGCTCACGTTCAAGAGATATTGACGTTTTGTCCATTGTATAGATGCTATTGCATAATGTAATGCAATTTAGTGAGAAATTACGAAATTTTGCGTCATATTGCATCACCCCTTCATGCAAAGAAGTTAATGCAGCATTTACTGTAAGTTTCCATTGAGAGTGTTGCGAAATTGATTGCGCAATATCAAGCAATAGTTAATTATAGTTTATTTATAAATGGCCGACGTGACAGTTAACTCGTGCAATGTCCGTTCATTCGCGCATATTTTTCGAAGCTCTAGCATAAGTGATTGCTATAGTGTAAAGTAACTAAACAGTAGCAATGCCTCGTAACTGTGTTAATAGTGCAAATAACTTCTGTTATATTTGCGGAGAGGTGACATTTGCTGCACAGAAAAAGAACATCAGTGCAACAGTTAAGAAAGCGTATCATTTGTATTTTGGTTGCAAGATAGGCGACCAGGACAAAGACTGGGCCCCACACGTATGTTGCCGCACTTGTGCCGTAAATCTTTCACAGTGGCTTAATGGCAAAAGAAAGACAATGCCATTTGCTGTGCCCATGATTTGGAGGGAGCCCACCAATCACGTTGACGACTGTTATTTCTGTATGGTACGACCAGCTTCTGGAGGCATCACCAAGAAGAAGAAGTGGACAGTTGAATACCCTAACATACCATCTGCTCTGCGACCTGTCTCTCAGGGCGAAGGACTCCCAATTCCAGAACCTCCTACAGATTTTTCTATCAGTTCAGACGATGAGGATGGCCATGCGTCGGCGAGTTCTCCTCAACGTGGCAGTAAGGATGATGACTTTTCGTGCTTTGACGAAACATCTGCACCACATAAAATTACCCAGGATGAAATGAACGACCTTGTTCGCGATTTGGGTCTGTCGAAAAGCAAAGCGGAGATACTGGCCTCAAGACTTCGACAGTGGAATCTTCTGGAACAGAATGTCCGAGTGACTTCATTTCGCACTCGCCATCAGCTCTTCGAATCTTTCTCTAAGAAAGAAGAAAGCCTTGTGTTCTGCTGCGATATTGATGGTCTACTACAAGCTCTCGGTATTGCACATGATCCCCACGAATGGCGGCTGTTTATAGACGCTTCAAAACTGAGCCTAAAGGCGGTTTTGTTGAATAATGGGAACCAGCTTCCATCCATACCTATTGTACATGCGGTCTACATGAATGAGACTTACGGCAATCTAAAGCAGCTACTGGAGACGATTAACTACAGCAAGTATGGCTGGCAGATATGTTCTGACCTGAAGGCAGTATCTCTGTTGATGGGTTTGCAGCAGGGATATACAAAGTACTGCTGTTTTCTTTGTCTGTGGGACAGCAGAGCAATCGATTTGCACTACATCAAGAAAGACTGGCCTCCGAGAGCATTTTTTAAGCCTGGAGAAACGAATGTACAGCACCCACCATTGGCACAGCCACACAAAATCATCATTCCTCCTTTACACATCAAACTCGGTCTTGTCAAAAACTTGGTAAAAGCCATGGATAAGAATGGACCAGCATTCAAGTACCTGCATGACAAATTCCCTCGACTCAGTGAAGCCAAAATTAAAGAGGGCATCTTTGTGGGGCCTCAAATTAGACAGCTCTACCGAGACCCCAAGTTTGAGGAACTTCTTCAAGGTAAAGAAAAACAGGTTTGGGATGCATTCTATCAAGTGGCAGCAAACTTCCTGGGGAATGACAAGGCAGAAAATTACAAGTGTCTGGTTGAGGATATGTTGGCTTTGTTTCATGAATTCGGCTGCAATATGTCCTTAAAGATCCACTTTCTTGATTCCCACTTAGATTTCTTTCCTGATAACTGCAGGCAGGTCAGCGATGAGCACGGCGAACGCTTTCATCAGGACATTGCCACCATGGAGCAACGGTACCAAGGCAAATGGTCTACGTCAATGCTAGCTGACTATTGTTGGACAATCAGTAGAGATGCTCCACAAGTCCACTACAAACGGCAGGTCAAAAGAAGTCGAAAGCCGGAAGCAGACTAATGTTTTCTTACCATGTATTATAATATTGACATAAGTACACTTTTTCTGAAATATGCGTAAATGTTTTCTTACCATGTATTATAATATTGACATAAGTACACTTTTTCTGAAATATGCGTAAATGTTTTCTTACCATGTATTATAATATTGACATAAGTACACTTTTTCTGAAATGTGCGTACATATTACAGAAAACCCGTAGCCAATTCAGCTTTTTCTTAGTCATATTCGTGTTCAGCACATTGAATTCATTAAGAAATGACAATTTTCAGCTTGGAAGCATGAACTTTTCGAAAATTTGTTGCCCAGTGTAATTTAAAAATGGTGTATCTCGTTATGTTGACCTCATTTTAGAGGCGAGTTCACATATCCATCCAGATATTACCCTACTGTCATTTCATCCTTATTGTATCAATTAATTAAAGCTGAATAAAACGACACCTGGATAATATCCGGATAGGTATCTGCGCCCCAAGTGACGAAGCGTGGCTTTACAACTATGACGTGTCCTCTAAAGCACAGAACAAAGTTTGCCTTTTTGAAGTTAAAGGCGTACGGAACTCACGATCCGTTAAGAATAAAATTATGATCGTCTTGTCTTCTTTACTAAGAAATGGCTTAGGAAGTGTATTGTGCTGAAGACCAAACCTTGTAGTTTTCCCGCAACAACGTCTGTACCAAGCAATCGACAATAATCAGGCTACTCGAACAACTAGCGTACAGGCCAGATCTCGCTCTATGCGACTTGGAGTGTTTCCTCATGTGAAAAACAAACATACACAAAGAAAGTTGCACTGAACCAATGACCAGTTTCCAGCTACTTAAAACGCTTCAGATTGGTGTACAGTTGACAATTCACACAGCATCCATATATACATATATAGAAAGTGTTAGTAATTTTCCCTAATTTGAAATTGGCTGCACACAACGTTACTAACACTTCTTATAAATACGGATAAGTACACGAAACGCCATTACAAACTATACATCATTGATGATCTCATACTCACAGCAATACCGACTAGGATCTTGTTAGAATGTGGTATGGCAAGTGTTTTCAGAAGAAACGTGGAAGACTTGGTTTGATATCTGGTGTTGAAGTATAGACAAGTGCATAGAATGTTATGAACATTATTACAAAACTTCTGAACAGTCCCTTTGTACAAGGAGTGATGTTTTATAGATAACATTCAAAAGTTATAATGCAATCCAGTCACAGATTTAACAGGGTTTTAACAAGTCAAAATAAATACTCACTAGTCCTTGAGGTGTCTGTCCATCTGGTCCACCAACCCCGAAAAGTTGAGCATTACTGACATTTTGCAAAGCGTTCGCGGCCTGAGTAACGGCATTTTGTGCCGATGTAGGTGTAGAATCACTTCCTAATGGTAAACTGACACTAGACGGCTGTTGCCCCTGCGTTGGTGCGATCACCCTTACACTGCCAATATTGCTCATATTGGGAGTCGGTATTGTACATCTCAAACCGGGCCTGGGTTGAGCAGTATTCGGAAGCAAACTTGTCGGCGGTGCCCCTTGTTCTGGCCGAAGTCCTAGAGCATCATATGCTCTTCTCATATCAGACGGTGTAGGATTGGGTGACTGCGTCGTTTGGGGTGGTATGGTTGTAGCTACAATGTATAAAACAGAATTACATGGCAAATACATAAATTATAAAACATGTATTTACCAGCCGGATTGTTTCGATTTTTATCCGCCTGCTTCAACGGCAAACAGACTGGACAATCGTTTCTTACGCAGTGTTTCCAATGACTTATTATTTGGCGTGAGGAACTGCAATGAGGAACCGAACAGCTTTTGCCCGCTTGGCAAGTCGTCATGTGGTTTAGGACGTTTTTCATCGTTTTGCAATGCGGTAACGTACATTGCCATACTTCACCATTTGCTTGGGTTTCCCTCCTCTGACACTTATGCGCATGTAAAAGTAACACAAGCTGCTGCTGTATCAACTTTCTCTTTTCCGGATCTGTAAAAAAACATTGATAATATTAAGTTAACATAACATTTTAATAATTTGCAATATATACCTGTAGATGGTGCTGGTGGAGCACCGGACTGATTCTGTGTGGCAGTTTGTGGACCTGGCTGGGAACCACTCGGTGCGCCAGATTGCGGTTGAGCTGGTGAAGGGGCGGGTGGTTGAGTTTGGGCCATTCCACCTTCTCCACCAGCACTTGGACCCACTTGTCCAGGACCAACGAACCTAGGTTGTATGCCCATACCACCGGATCTTTGTTGTGGTGTTACAACTCCTGACCAAAAAAAATCACTAAAATCATTCTGCCTAGAAATCTTTCACGAGGAGTTTTAGGTAAACACAAGTCTATGAAAATTCGTAAGACCTAACTATCAAAAATTTTAAATACCCAGTAATTTATAATAAAAATTAATATTGTCATAAATCAGATTACTAAATCAAGTTTATACAATTTTAAAAACAATTATCTTCAAAATAAAAGTTTAATATAAACAGTAATAGGTGCAAACATGTATTATGGAAGTAATGTCCAAAATTTAAGAAATATGTCAGGACAGTCGTTGGAGCTTAATAGCGGCGATACTAGCGAAGCAATGAAAATGGAGTCACTTATTTGTACGAAAATGTTTATGATGGAGATGCGCTCAATGTCACGGTTACTTGCAACCCAACGCTAAGAGCGTCGACAATTGAATAACTCATTTTCTTTACACTTGTCGAGTATGGAGTGCAACATCTGATAAGTGAAATTTTTGTTAGGCCTCATTTGTGGGACCAAAAAGAAAAAAATCACCATAATAGATGTTTTAGAAGTGTAATCAAATGGCTATTAAAAATTAGTCTAGCACCATATTTTCTCAATTCTCTAATAATCCTTAAATAAAATATAATAAAAGGCTCCTTGCTACTTTCTCTATATTCCGCATTTTCTGTGGGATCCCTTATTATTATGTGATAAAGATAATAAAACTCTCTAAACTTCTATTTTCAATATTCATCGAATGCACTGAACTTTTGCGTTTGTGTCAAATTTTAGGATCTATTATACAGCATTTGAGACCAAAGTATTTCTCCTTCAGAATCACTCATTTTTCTTTCAATTTTAATATCATTTCTATAAACATTAATGATCAGATTTAAGCTTTAATCGAAGTTCCACTGTAAACACCGTATAGAAGACAGATATTTCGCGATGGTTTGTCAATTGCTCATCGCTCTCTTTACATATGACACCTACAATAAGAATGAAACCTAAATATTAAAATGATGTTTTGGTATTAAAAACGTTATTTAACTTATCATGAATTTAATATAAACTAGCTGTGATCTCTTTCTATCAATGACTAAACTTTTTTAACAACTAATACAGCAAAAGACGGTTAATCATGAAAGTAATATTCATGTCGAACAAATTTACAACAGCACCTATATGCATACTGGAAGAATACTACCAAGTACTGAATAACTTAATTTTTTTCATTTATTGCAGCAATGTATATAGGCAAAAATACAATTTGTACATATACACTGTTTTTAACTGTGAACACTGAATCACTCTTTAAAAGCCTTACATAAATCTTTACTCTTCAATTTACAATTTCATAGATAGAATAATTGTGATAATTATCAATTAGTCATTGTTTTTAAATCTTATTTTTCATCAATATCTCAGTGTTAATGTGGGATCTTTATTTCTGTACTGAAATATATTTAATATATGTACTGCTAAATTCTAGACAACTTTTATTAACAAAATTTTGATCTTTGCACCTGTTAAGTATATATGTACATGTTTAACTATAACTAATAGTTGTTAAAGTATGTTTAATTCTGCTTTTTAGAATAAGATATCAACTTTATACAAGTACCCAAAAACGCAAACTATTTATAAAAGACCAATTCCATAGTTCTAGAATACTAAATAACAACTTTACATTTCTAAAAGTATTTTCAAAAGATTATTAAACTTACCAACTTGAACATTCTGTGGCCCTCCAGTTGGATTTGGGTAAGTATTGTAAGGAGTATTTCCTGGCTGATTCACAGAAGTCAATTGCATTTGCATGGGTGGTTGCATTCGAGGTCCAATGGGATGAATTGCATTTGGACCAGGGGCTCTGGCATTCAAATGCTGCATGGTAACAGACCTACTCATCAATGATGGACCATTCTGTATGCCCTTAAAAGAAATAACAACAAAACTTTAAACAATTATACATCTAATCAATTATCAGTCATACAATATGATTTTAGTTAACAAAAAGTACTAACAACATGTGGTCACATGTAGAAATTTACCCAACATTTTCTCCCACAAAATTCCTTAAAAGTATATCGAATCGAATATAAGCAATATTACATTGGGCATAATGTTGTAATAATTGGATTGGACGTATTTTCAATTAATTTTTAGTGGGAGGATCTGTTATATATAAAGAATTAACTGCTGCTCATCTGATCAGTTTTAGCATATTTTATTTCATAAAACTGAAATTTCCACACATTAAAAATTAATTGAAAACATATTCTATCCCATCCTGAATAATAATACATATTATTTACATTTTCAACAATAGATATAAATTGTCATTCCACAATTATTTCAATGTTTGTTTATAAATGATCCAAAAATTAATGTTTTTCTATAAACAAAAACTATAATCTAACAGGAATGTTAATAAAGCAATCTTTTAGTGAATTTATATAGTGAAAAGGCAAACTGCATGTATATAAGACTGCAATGTATAGTAAATAACATAAGAACTATAAAAGATAAGACATGATTGGATTACATGAATATTGTTTTTGGTTAGATAAATTGTGTAATATGAGGATGTATGTGATATTGTTGTAAACTTTAGCACCACTAGAATTGTAAATAATGTCAAATATATTATTAATTAGAACATTACCTGCGGAACTGTATGATTTTGCCCATGATGTGGCTGACCCGGAGCCATCATATTTGTTGAATTTGGAAGAGGTTTATTAACACTGCTACTAACAATTATGCCTCCTCCAGCCATACTCATGCTCATACTAGTGTTTGTCATCACCATATTACCACCTGCACTGTTATTCATACCTGGAAGATCTATCATAATAAATTTGATATTATCATGATACAAATTGGAAGTTACATTGTGCAAACATTCTTCAATGTGACATGTATTTGATTACTTACCTTGTATGGAACTCATAACTTGTGGAGAGCTTCCATTATTGGCCATTGATTGTAGACCAGCATTATTTGGTAAACTGGAAGGCAAATTTCCAAGAGACATAGGTTCAATACCAACTACATTTGCTTTTGCTACATTAAGAGGAGAAACATTTGGAGGAGATTGAAGATTCGGACTTTTACTACCTAACTGGCCCCCGGCCATTGTAAGAGCATTACTGACAAGACCTTTATTTCCCTGTAATTTATTTTTGATTGATCTTGACTCATGTTAATGTAGATTTAAATAAATACCTGTTGTTGTATCATATGATGCATTTGGTGCCTAAGTGAGTTTGGCCCATCATTACTATCTATTCCATTTTGTAAACTACCAGGGCCAGGACCTTGGGCAGGAGGTTTACTATTCCCTAAGTTATCACTGATACCCCATGTACCACCAATTAGCTCATCTGGTAAATTATTTTCCAAATCCAACATATCCATATTCGAAAATACATCTGTATAATAAAGAAAATGGAATGAAAACAATGCAAGAAACTACTGACATTTCTAAAATGCAGATAAAGAAACATTTAATTTAGATTTACGAAAAAAAGAAAGTGGATAAGCCAAAGAAATACATATAAGAAGAAATCTAACAAATTACTACTAAATTGAATGCCTCAAAAACTACTTATTTACAAAAGAATTTCTTTTTACTACTGTTATAGTTAAAGCAACATGCAAATATTTTTACATGTTATTATTTTAGTATAAATTTTGAATAAATTGATTAGTATTATATTAAATTACGATTTATGTATATAGTGAGACTATATTTACTTTGGTGTTGGCGCGAGTTCCATTGCTGATGTGGATTGGGCTGACCATCACCAATAGTTTGTCCCAGGCCCTGTCCAGGCCCCAAGCCATAGTTGTTGAAAGCATGTTGCATTGTCACTAATGGTTAGGTATAAATTTAGATTACTATCTCCACAATTAATATCATCATTTAAATATATACAGTGTATAGGTTTAACTTGTTTAGTTTAGAAATATACTTTTATTAATATTATTTTAAATAAGAATAATCTTAAAACTAATATTTCAAACATGCAAGACAAGCGCAACCTCAACCACCATGCCAAGAAAGTTCAAGAGCAGTTCTGTTTACTACACATGAATTGAGCAATATTTTGTTTAGTGCAAATTTATATTACGAGTGTTTTACAAGATATCCGGGCATTTAAAATGAAATAAAAACTATAATATACTTTAAAAAAGCGTCGTAAAACAGCTGTTCTATATTTGTGTTTTGCGATTATGTTTAGCAACATGTCAAACAGGAACGCCTTCTCGCGCGCTTCATACACAACATGCTGTAGAAAATAAACAGAACTGATAAAATAGATATTAACTCACCCGATGAATCGGATGTCCCCTGAAAAGGGGACAATTTTTGCCTTTTGGCAGTTGGTGGCCCATCTACAAGATGATCGGCCATATCAAAATCGGTGCACTCTCCTGTTTACCAAGCCAAAGCCGAGGCACTGGCCCAATGCTACGGCCGACCGAAGTCACTGCACTGTATCCACAATTTATTGTGATTTAAACACTAAACGCATTATTTACAATGAAAAATATAACACAAACGATGGCAAACGGTCCATGTACTGAGTGTCCGAGAGCCGATGCATCTCTCAAGGCACATATTTATCTCACAACACTCAACCATCGGCCATCATGAACTTCGACTAGTCCGACTGGCCGACTATACTCCGCGACTGCCTCTCACCATCTTCCGACGGAACCGCACAATGATCTCAAACCCAATCAGTCACTATTCTTCTCTTTTTGTCACTTTTGTAACAAACATTGAATCGATTGAACTACTTGCTGATTTTTAAAAACCGAAGAAGGCGAAAAAAGGCCCCTTTAATTTACATGAGTTACGATAATTTAAAGAATTAATCCAAAATTCAACGCGATCTCGAAGAGACAAAATGGCGGCTGTTTGATGCAACTTTTTCTACGCTTGTCAGAAATATTCACTCTATTAAGTTCAACTACGTACTTGATTGGTTACCACTATGCATGTGACTGACTCACGGCCAACGATTGGATCGTATGCCGGAAGAATCTTGTGACGTTTCATGTCGTCACCGCTGACGTCAGGAAGTAGTGTATGGCGATTCCTGAGGACGAAGAGGTGAAATGAAATAAATATAAAAGACAAAGAAAAATTGGAAATTTTAGTGAATATGATATTTCATCCACTTTTGAACACAATTTTCGGATATAATGCAAGGGATTCGATATTTTATTTGTATTGTAAACGAAATCGAAATTAACAACAAAGAAGTTAGAAGTGTATGAAGGTTTCAGGGTCACAAACTTTTTGTCAATAGAAATTTTAGAAGAATAATATGTAAAGCACTTTAGATTTGAATCGATTATTTATTGCCCTTTTATAAAGTATCGTCTTAATTAACCATAAGTATATGTTGATTTGTTATTGTTCTCAAATGTAAACTTATCTATTGCTTGCAAATTGTTGAAATTTAAGACTGTTAGGGAATAGTTAGAAAATGTAGCGAAGAACTTTTCATTCAATATAATTTAATAATTGATACATTTACTAGGAGTTACGTTTTAAAGGCTTTTTAATTTTTTTTTCAATATAATACTGATCTCTCTTGTAATGTTAATACAGTAGAATCAAATTCTACTTAATGTAGGTATTTAAAGCCAATAGCAAACGAATAAAATAATACAAATGTATAATCCATATTTATTAGAATACCTATGTATTTTACCTAATCAAAGGCCCTATAAATTAATATTCATTTCTAAAATATATTTAAACAAATTTTAAGTTTGAAGGTATTAGAGTCAAACAAATTCAAAAAAGGCTACATAATCTATATTAAAAAAAGCAAAAAAAGATTGGGTATTTGAAAGAAATTTTGGAAATGAAATGAGGACAATAGCTTATGCAACCAAATATACAAATCCGTATAATTTAATTTATATGTATGTAATTATAAAATACACATTACATATGAATGTATTTTGCTTATACATTTTTAGTAAACAGATTTAATTAAAGATTAAGCAGTATTCATTTCAACTCTGTCTCATTTTGAGTAATTGAATTTTATTTTAAACTGTGCACAAAATTCCAAGTTATAAAAAAATATTTTGTCATACAACATATGTCAAAGAAGCACAAGTGTTAACCTCAAAAAACTTCACCCTCTCCGAATACATATATTTTAAAAAATGTTGAAGAAAAATAACGAAATTGTCCAAAAACCAGATATTATTCAAGCAATTGTAATTGCTGATAGTTTTGATAGCGAGTTTGTTCCTTTATCCAATGATATTCCATTGGTAAGACAATTTTCAAAATGATGCAATATATGTTACAAATGTATACCATTTATTTTCAGGCACTTTTGCAATTAGTTAATAAGCCTTTAATTGAGTATACATTAGAGTTTTTATCTCTTGGTGGCGTAGAAGAAGTATTTTTATTTTGTTGCACACATGTTGATTCTATTAAGAAATACATTAAGTCTGTTCATGTATTGCGAATTATAATTTATTACTCTTAACTTAATTTTAGGAATAGCTATAACCAAATCGCAATTTGGTCACAAAATGTAAAAGTGAATGTTATTGTTTCTGAAGGTTGTCATTCTTTTGGTGATTGCTTAAGGGACCTAGATGCAAAAGGATTACTAAGAGGAAATTTTGTTCTGTGTGACCCAGGTGTTATATCTAATGTCAAATTGTTACCTATTATCAAAAAACATATGTGTGTTTTCAATTTATTTCATACTACATATCATATATTTATGTATTTTATAGAGAGACCAGTGTAAAAGATAAAGGTGCAGCTATGACGTTAATTTATCAAGAAGCAGGAGTAGGGCAGTATGGACGATGTCCTAGAGAAGAAATAATTATTGCATCAAATTCTGAAAGTAGAGTATTATTTCATAAAAAGAGCGGTCATAATGAAAATAGAAAAATTAATTTTCCCTTAGTAAGTATTTTTTCTTCTTAATAGTGCAAACTGTATACTTCTACATATTATCTATTCCAGGAAATATTCCTTGAAAATAGTTGTGTTTCAATACATCACAATTTAAAAGACACACACATTGCAATTTGTTCACCTTCTGTATTACCATTGTTTTCTGATAATTTTGATTTTCAAACAAGGGATGATTTTATTAAAGGTTTACTGATGAATGAAGAAATTTTAGGTAGTACTATGTATTGGCATTTAATCAAAGGTAATCAACATGGTGGTGCAATAACAAACTGGAGAATGTATCAGGCTATTAGGTATGCATATAGCTTATTTGGAAATATTAATATAATAATTGATACTTTTATAGTCAAGAATTAGCCAGTCATTGGTTTTATCCAATAATACCCGATGTTAAAAAGTAAGTATATAGTTTGCTCTGCAATTAAATTACCATAAAGTACTGTCTGACTTGTTATTAATGTACCTAAATAATGCAAGCAGTACAACTTCAAATACCCCCAAAACAGTGTATTCGATGTATGTTTCACTTGACACAGGAATAGAATTATAGAAAATAGTACATTTCATCAAGGAAAATGATAATCACAATTCTTGAAATAATCTGCCTTTAATAATGCCTTGAAAAACTTTATGTTTGTTTTCTATTTGATGTTCAATAGACCAAAATACCTTCCTCCTCATCAACAATTCTTCGTTTACATGTATACTTAACATAATAATACCCACAGAATCACCTGTCTCGAATATTTTCTGTGATGGTCTTAATTCATCGATTAAGAATATTATATATTAATTGTTTACTACTCTTAAAAACTATTTGGTCTTTCCATTAGTTTACTTTTATTACTTGGGGAAGTATAGTTTAATGTAAATTCCTTTCATGGAGTTTACGTAACAATTATTGTTTATTTGGGTTTATATTCAATGTACGTATTGGCTACTAGTCCCATTTTCATGATGACATCTTTATTGTGTTTTGTTTTTATGTGGTGCAGCTCGCTCATGAGTCTTAAGCTTGTCCAGACTACTCGAATCTAGTGAATTTTAGTGTAACAATTGGGATTGTAAAGCATTCCATATATTTCTGATTTCACTTCGACGCCATTATAGGAAAAGAACACTGATTCAATCCAAAGTTTGCCAAAAATGCATATTGCTTAAAGGTTGCCCCATTTTCTATCTTTTAATACTTGACGATGTGATCGGAGGGTATTTGATTATAGATTAACTCCTTGTTTTTAATTCATATCAAATATAAAATAAAATAAAACAACACTCAAATACATTTGCTTGATATGTACGTCCTTTCTTGTTGCTTACGCAATATTGTATAATATGTGCCTATTGCCATTAGATAAACAAGAAAATATTAACATGACATAAAGACATGGTGAATTATGTTAAGGAAGCTTGAGTACTGGCAATAAACTCCTTACTTAAAGGTGTTTAATTCATGATAGTGTTTCATAGTGCATTTGTAAATTTCAAGAAATTATTTGACTTAGTTACTTTAAAATGACATTGAGAAATATTCTGTCTGTCTGTATATGATAATAATAATAACACCTTTATTGATTCCATTACATTAACATATTAGTTTTACGTATTAATTTTACATATTGGTAATAATGAAATCAAATGGTAACACCTTCAGTTATGCCTGAGGCTCCCTGATCTACCAGGTGTACCAAATGAGTCAAAGAAGAAAAGAAGGTGTGCGTGCACATATATACATAAATAGCCATACACACATGCATAACACCATTTTGAACACTATTATACTATATAAAAGCGCAAGTGTAATTAAAAAAAATAGAAAAAAAGAAAAACTACAACATAACACTACTGCTATTCGAACAACTCGAGCAACTCAAAATACAAGATCACTTAGTAAACGCTCTCTCAAACATCGCTTGAAACCACGGAGGGACAAATTTTTGAAATACGGTGGCAAATCATTCATAATCATAGCACAATTGTATTGAAAACAACGCTTGAAGTGAGTGGTACGGTGACGAGCTATATCAATCAAATCCCTTCTCCGAACGTTAATGCTGTGGACAACAGTGCGATATCTAATTTTGTTTAGCAAATACGGTGGGGTGCGGGTAGTAATAATTTTATAAGCGAAACAGGTCAAATGAAAAAGTCTGCGCTTTTCCATATTGAGCCAGCCAACCTCCGACAACCTAAAAGAAATTCTCTCTCTCCTACCAACACCGAAAATGAACCGCAAGCATGAGTTTTGGGTTACCTGTATTCTCCTCCTGTCCAAACTGTCAAGACGGACCATAAATGGAATCGCAAAAGTTAAAATGGGACAAGGACAAGACCAATGTATCGGCCAACATGGTCTTAACATGAGCATTCAAGGAGGATCTGTAAGGATATAACATTTTCAAATTACAATAAGCCCACCTAATAAGGTTGGTAGTGTTATCCTTCAACCTAATGCCAAATATTCGGAGATTATTAATGCGAGAGTATTGTTGTAGTTGATTCAGTTCTGACTTCACGTTGTTGACCTCGGCTTTTAGCTCACCTACCTCGACTGTTAACTGCTTGACTTTTTCATCAAACTCAAGTTGCAGCTTAATGCTTATTTTTTCACTGATTCTACTAATGAATTCCTCAGAGAGCAACAGATGTTCAATTGCCTTTCTAATGTAGGTGTCATCTTCAGCACCGGATGAATTTGTTCTGTTTCTCAACTTGTAATCCATTGTGGGTAATAGCGGGACAAATTGCAATAGAGCTAGCGCACACACGTCTACTCGAGATCGCAGTTCATTGCAGAGTCAGCAATTTTTTTCAAATTTGGATTGGAAGTCAACTTTTACAAAGAGAAACATGTTTGTTGTAAATAATACGCAAATTATGCGTTACACACAAATTTCTAAGAAGTACAACAGCATTCAGAAATAACTTTGAAAGTTTTTTATACAACATTTTTGAATATTCAGAACGAGAGTACTAATGAAACGGATTTTCTATGTAGACATGCATGGTTATTTATGATAACCATATTTACTCTTGCAGAATATTTCATTCAACATTGAATATATGATAATACAATAAAGAATATATAGAGTCTATCAGAATACAGAGCACAATATTACAAGTACAGAAAGCAGGACAAGGCAGTTCTTGACTGTACCTACTACAAAAAATGTACATTGAAATTGGCACAGTATATAAAAAATATACACACAGTGTGTGTCTAAAGTCTGTCTCCCCCTCCCCCTCCCCCTCCGTTATCTTTTAAGCGAAGTGGAATAAAACTTTGAACCAAAAATAAAACAAAACCACTATAACAATACTAACTTTATGACCATATCCCGTTTTAAAATTTTGACAGATGGCGCTGTAGGCTATCTCAACTTAAAAATTTTAAATGGAAAAGGGGGGACTCGTCATTTGAAAGTTGTTTGGCAGATCTATTCAAAATGTATGTTATTTTGAATTTCAGTAAAAAAAAACTTCTGAGATTGAAAAAACAAATAATCCTGAACACATCACTGTGATTTTAAATTAAATGTTTAAAATGAGCACCCGCAACCTCTTGACAATAGAACAACCGATTGCAAAACAATGCTGTAATTATCCTACCCGTGAAATTCAGCGTTTTTACTTTCTTATACGTAGTATAAGGAAGTATTGTGATGATGAAAATTTTCGACCTCGAGATTTTTGCAGATGTCCACGTTTTGAAGTCCCCTGATACCGAAAAAGTGGTTTTTAAAAAATGTCTGTGTGTCTGTGACCACGATAGCGGTCAAACCGCTATAGCTATCAATTCCAAATTTTGTATTTACGTGTATAATCTCCCTCTTGAGGTCTGATTAGTTTTTCAGTAAAATCGGTAGACCGGAAGTAGCAGTTTACGTCAGTGAAAAAATTGAATTTTGCCAATATTTCGTCAACTACTAAGTTTAAACAAATTTATAAGGAATTCATATGTACTTAAAATTAAGTTTGAGAAATTATCTTAAAAAAGTTTTTCGAAATTCCAACTGCAAGTAGGTCTTTTACTCTTATCGAAAATCAGTTTTTTGCGAATATCTCGCAAGTCATGCTTTTTAGACAAGTACGTTACGAGTACAAAAGTATATAAAATATAATGTTCAATATGTTTTGTATAAAAAAATTTTCAAAATTCGGACCGGAAGTATCACTTTTACTCTTATCGAATAGCGATTTTTTGCAAATATGTCGTAAGTTATGCATTCTATATATATTTATCAAGAGTACAAAACTATTTAGAACTGGATTTGCAATATTTTTTGTATATATGA
The DNA here is from genome assembly GCA_963170755.1 of Amphimallon solstitiale. Classification (NCBI taxonomy): domain Eukaryota; kingdom Metazoa; phylum Arthropoda; class Insecta; order Coleoptera; family Scarabaeidae; genus Amphimallon; species Amphimallon solstitiale. The sequence goes on along the minus strand of OY720678.1, from coordinate 120,318,996 downwards.
AATTTCAAAATTCGGACCGGAAGTAGCAGTTTTACTCTTAGCGAGTAGCACTTTCTTGATAATATCTTGTAAAGTATGCATTCTATAGAGATTTATTAAGAGAATAGACGTACTTACAATAGGATTTTGAATAATTTTTGTATAAAAAAATTCTTAAAATTGTATAGTTTGAAACGCTCATGCGTATAAGAAAGTCGTATGGTGGCCACACCTCATTTTTTTTCTTTTAACAAAGAAGGGAATTTAGAAAAACAAAATTTGAATAAACCATACAGACACCTTTCAAATGAGGGTTCACTCGACCCCCTTTGCCATTTAAAATCTGCAAGATAGTACTCTTTTAAAATCCTTTAAATTTGTCTCCACATATATAATTAAATATATGAATTATCTGTGAAATAACACTTTGCTTAAATTGTGTGGTAGTTATCCGAGGCACAATGAAACGTTTAGTTGTAATACGGCGTGTATATTTTATTGACCTTGAATTAATTTCTACAAGATATGTATTCTGTATTCTTAATCAAAAAATATTTCTAAGACTTTAGCAGTCTGAAGACTTTTTGCGCGACCAGAGATACACACTAGAAAATGATTCCATGCTTTATTCTCCATTAAACGACTGCGCATGTTCCAGCAGAAATTAATACTGTTTATTACACGTAGCGCGTAATTAAATGAAGAAATTTTGGCGGCCAAATAATCGACACGTAATTTTCTCTTGGTTTGAGAGTGGAGTCCAGAATTAGTCCCAAAAACAACGAGAATTCAGCTTAACTAAATATATGATTTTTATGGATTATTTCTCTTAGGTTCTGTCTGAAGAAAGTTATATTTGTTTTATTTAAATTCAATGGTGGATTGTTATTCTTGAACTAGTGTTAAAATTATTCCAAAGTTGTTCTAATACGAGGGCGTATTTTTATGTTATCTAGCTAGCCATGAAAAAAAGCACATAAGAGAACAAAAAAAAGTTATTTTTCTACATAACTCCCTTCAACACTAATACACTTATTCCATCTTTTTTCCAGTTGCCCATACCCTCAGAAAAATTGTTTTTCGGTAACCCCGCAAAATATTCTTCGACATCTTCTTTGAGTTCTTCATCAGAAGCAAAACGCTTTCCTCTGAGATGCTTTTTAAATTTTTGAATAAGAAGAAGTCTGACGGAGCTAGGTCGGGGCTATAAGGTGGATGCCTTAACTCTATAAACCCACAGTCATTGATTATCTGCTGAACTTTGTTTGCCTTATGAACTCGACAATTGTCGTGCAGCAACAAGTTTTTTTGTGGATAAGAATGCGGGCGTTTCTCCTCCAGAGCGGTTTTTAAATTTTTCATTGTGTTTCCGTAGGCCTCTCCATTTATGATAGACCCTCTCGGCATATATTCAATAAGCAAAACTCCTTCAGCATCCCAGAAAACAGTTGCCATCAGTTTTTTTTTTCCAGAAAATTGTGTCTTGGCCTTTTTTGGTGGTGGAGAGCCCTTATGAACCCACTGCATGGATTCTTGTTTAGTAGGAGGGTCCCAGTAATATACCCAAGTCTCATCCCCTGTAATAATTCGAGATAAAAATGTTTTGTCCCTCTCCAACTTGACCAAATTTTCTTGAGAAACTTCTTTTCTGCACAGTTTTTGTTCAGGTGTAAGCAATCTGGGTATCCACCTTGCAGACACCTTCTTCATACCCAAATCGTCATGCAAAGTTTTGAGAACACTTGTTTCGGATATACAAACTTCATTGGCAATGACAGTGATCTTTACACGCCGATCTTTCAGTACCAAATTTTCGACATTTCGCACAATGTTTTCAGTTCCAGCTTTGGGTCATCATTGATTGACTCTCGGCACTATGGAAAGAATTTAGACCAATATTTTACTTGGAAATAAGATGGTGTATCTTCCCCATATACAGCAACCATTCTTTCATGAATTGCTTTTGGACCATTGCCTTCCTTTGTCAGGAACTTTATTACGCTGCGATGTTCAACTTTAGTTTCACTCATTTTATCGAGAAATGGACCGTCTCAAATCTCTATACACGGCATCAACTAAACACAACTTAACACATGTACTTCTAACAGTGACAGCAATTTTTCAATAATTTGTTTGACATCGTCACTCTTTTGTTTCATGGCTAGGTAGATAACATAAAAATACGCCCTCGTATATTGTCTTGCATGCTCCTTAGATCTCATGACCGTGTTGTCTGCATACAATATGGTTCTGTCTTTAGAGACTTGGGAAATATCGTTTGACGAGCACCACTTTATATAACCTGCCAATCTGAATAAATCTATTGGTCAGTTTTTACATCTTACCCTTCCCAAAGCTGTACACGATTACTTACAGAGAACATAATTATAAACAGTTACGAAGCTATGCTACACTCGCAATCCGTAATCAGAAAAAAGCTTACTTTGAAAATATATCATCGGGGAACAATTTTAACCGCTTGTGGGATGAATTGAAAAGCAGGCGTCGTTAACTCTACGGTAAGGGAACTGCTAACAGTCTTTAAAGTAGATCATATAAATAAACCACTCAATGGTAGCATACCGCAAAATGATGCTTTTCTTGATATTCTCAATTTTTATGCGAGTTCAGCTCGCATGCACTTCAAATCTAAATTTAACTTTCAGCTAGTAGACCAGGAACAAAGTGTTAAAAATTGTGTCATCTATTAGTAGTAATGCTATAGTCGCTCATGGTATTGGCATTAATATGCTGAAATTGATGTTACCTAGACGCTACCCTACCTGACTCATATAATTAACTCATGCCTGTATTTAAATTATGTCCCCAGCAATGGAAATTAGCTGTTGTATTGCCGCTGCTCAAAACCTAATCCCCGACCAGTGTAAAGGACCGTCGCCCAATAAGTATACTTCCTGCTTTTAGTAAGATCTTGGTGAAAATCATATGCGCTCAACTGAACCTAATCCCCGACCAGTGTAAAGGACCGTCGCCCAATAAGTATACTTCCTGCTTTTAGTAAGATCTTGGTGAAAATCATGTGCGCTCAACTGAATGAACATTTTGCATGTTATAAACTGCGCAAATTTTAGTAAGGCGTTTGATACCATCAGTCACTACATTCTCCTAGCTATATTGTACTATACTGGCTGCGGTGAGAGTTGCGCAAGTCCTACTTATGTAACAGGTACCAGGTTCAACTGGGTAATCAGAAATCGATCCCTTCGTCTATCCATTCTGGGGCTACTGTTGTTGTTAATTTATAGTATGTTGCCCAAAAATATTGACTTTTGTAAATCGCATATGCATGCCGATGACACCCAAATTTATCTGTCTTTTCCTTCCTATGAGCTGACTGATGGCGTATCCAAAGTTAATGCTGACTTATTAAACATTAATACTTACTCTCGATGTTGGGGGTATGGTGGTCAATTGGAAATTACTTTGAACAGTAGCACATTAGTAACGCAATCAAAAAATTTAGCCTTAAGGGTCTTCGCTAGTGAATAATTTAATAAGCCAAGGATGTCCGAGTACTTATTACACATAGGGAATATATAATAAATATTTGAAATAATAACTCATTATCTAAGCGAATAAAAATTCATTTATGACAAAATATTTACACATTTGTAAACGCGGGAAAGATTTATAGCAGAATAACAATTCATTGTATTGTGGGTTGCCTAATTTTAATTTATTTTATATTCATTTTAAACAAAGTAAAGAATAGTTGAACGGAAAATAAGTGCACTGCCGGGTAGCTTTCTATTCAATTTACAACGTGCACCCAAGCAAACAAAATCTCCTCCGAAGGATTTTTGAGAAAACTGGTTTTTAATATTTTGACATATAATTAATTTTCTGTAATCCGTTAATTTTTTTCTAAATTTGATTCTTCAGCCGGGTAGATTACTAAATTCTTCATAAGTTGACGTTGAAAGGTTTTCTCCATCTTTAAAATCAACAAAAATATCTGGCATCTAAGATCTGCTATTTTTCCATTGTTGACAGATCCACTAGCGAGGACCCTTAACCATAAATTTTCCGATATAAGTGTTACATATAAAAAAATATAACGTTGCCTACTTAAACTTAAAGATTTCATATTCCTTTAAATCTATTTTTAATATTAAATTAAAGAGGATGGTATGCGAATCATTGGTATTGTCGTTGTTTAATTATTACATGCCTGCCTTGCTGTTGACATGAAACAAGTGCAGAGAGTACAAAATGCGTATATGCGGTACATTTTTGGTATCCGCAAGTATGATAGAATATCACACAAGTTCAAACTATTAAGATGGGTAAATACGCAAAATCGAGTTACCAATTCCTTACTTTGTTTCTAAAAATTTTGTTTGGGTGTCCACCGTACTTGTTGAAGAAAGTCAAGTTTCGCTGTGACGTGCATAATATTAATATAAAAAGATGTCATCACCTTACTTAAATACCATAACATTTGTTAGGTCATTCATATAGTCAATCTGATCCCTTTACAAAGCTATACCAGGCCATTTTGAGACTATGGGTGTGACGGCTTTCAATGGTGCTGATTGTTCGTATTTACTAGAAAAATAGTTTGATGCTCACTTCATTTTTATTTTTATTCTATTTTGTCTTATCTCGCTTGTTATGGAAATTTAAAACGATAATAGAGTTGTTATATATTAGCAGAAATACGGCTTACCTATACTTTATTTCTGTATTATTAACTCAGTTTTTAACTATAACTATTGTGGAGTATGTTTATATTTTATATTATATGGTTAGGCTAGTGATGTGGTAGTCTATGTAGCAGATGACTTGGCTACAAGCCTGAAGTTATCGAGTTCTTATTACCGCCACTATCGCCAATGGTGTCCTTTATACACACTGACCTACACTGTTAAACTATATGGGCCTTCAAGACATGTTAGAGATACTTATTATTATATATTAATTAATATCATGTGGTAAATATATATTTTAATTAAGATTTTATTTATTAGATACTCTGGAAGATATGGACGAGACGTAATTATTGGCAGTAATTGTTCAATATCAGAAAGTAGCGACATTACAAAATCAATAATAGGAAATAATGTAATCATTGGTAAAAATGTGGCATTGGAAAATGCTTATATCTTGTCGGATTCAAAAATTTACGATGACTGCATTATCAGTAACAGCGTAGTTGGTCCGAAATCAATATTAAGAAATAGTTGTAAGATAACATTTGGTAGTGTATTAGGAGCAAGTGTGGAACTAAATAAAAATACTTTTGTCGAAAATGCTCTGGTACAGTCTATAAAACCAGAAGAGTGTAAGTCTTCTTTAACGATAAAATGTGTATCAGTTTACTATTTTCTTGTTAATAGATGATGAATCAGATAAACTTGGTAATAAAGCATACAGATTAAAACTGATAGATGATGATGAACCAGAGGATATTGTTGGAAATAGATTGGCTAGACGATTTTCTCGATTACACCTTGACGATGCGTACGCTAGGTCTGATGATGATCTTTTGGAATCGTCAGATAGTGAAAATGAGTTATCACATGTGAATTCTCCAATACCAGACGACACGAACAGTAAGTGATTAATTACATCATAATTATGACGAAAAATTTTAACAGATGTCTTAAAGCTTTTGTGTGTGTTTGCTAATACATCAGATATGAAGAATATAACATAAAGTCCATAAAGCTTGTTTTAGTTTTTAAGTATCAATGTTGTATTCATTGAGAAAATGTATTTACACAATTTATTTATCGAACGCTAATCCTTCATTTATGTCTCTAAAGCCTTTCTTTCTTTCTTTCTTTATGATCTTATATTCTCTGAATTGTTTACTACTACAGTGACATTTTAATAAATTTTGATCTTTACATATAACAAAATAATTATATGAAGTCATTCTGAAATTATGAAAAAAAAAGAAATGTTTTTATGCTAAAATTATTTCCTAACTATAAAATAACGTTTTTAATTACTATGATTTTTAAGAGAACACTGTATACAAACAAAAATACAGTAGAACCCCGATTATCCGTGTGCGGATTACCCGGGTTGCGGATTATCCGTGCCATACGCATGATGACGCAATATCGATATCGCCAGCAATGTACTAGGGGAATCCCTGGGAATCATTCGCTTTTCATCTGCTTTATGTACATAAATGCAAGTTAACCTACCTATGTAGAGTTTATGTTTTCTTATTTAGTGTAAAAGTTTACTTATGTAGAATTCTGTTGTTTATATTGTTATCTTTTTAGTATGTATACATATATACATATAAGAAATAAATGGTCGGATTATCCGTGCTTCGTCCGGTCCCGTGGAGCACGGATAATCGAGGTTCTACTGTATTAACATTACTAATCTATTAGAAGCTAAATTATGTTACAGTACAGGTTTTCCAAGAATAAAATATAATAAATAAGCAGAAAAAACAATTCATCCAGTATGGTATATTGTACACTATACTTTTAAAATGTTCTAACTTATGCCATTTTCTGTTTTTGAAATATAATTATAATTTATTCATTTGCCACTGGCATATAATATCTCCATACATATAACAAATAAATATCATAAATCCTTCCGGCTTCATGTGTTAGTCATGACCTAACGGCTACCGAAATATCCGGGACTAACGACTTTACGTGCCTTTTGAATTACGGTAGCAGTTCATATAACAATAGTTAAGAATTATAATTTCAAAGAAAATTATTAATTCCTTTTTGTTATTTATTCCTTTTCATATTGTATTGTTCAATTATTGTCAGGTACATCTATTAGCAATATTTCTTTCTGGTACTTCAAGGTTATTAATTTGTTTTTTTTTTTTGAATTTAAGCGTTGTATTTGACTTTGAAGTTTCTTATGTAGTCTTATATATTCTAGGGGATAAGACACGTGCCCCTCAACTAGGTGACACTATATTCAATACTGATCTTGTCCTAATATTGCTTTTTGAACGCAGTTTGACCCTAGTTGATGAAGTGAATATTTGGTGGTCAAACTCTGTACCAAAAAGATTCGATAATAATAATAATAATAAATCAATTATCCAGAATTGGATTGACACGCCGCACTGGTCTGAAACGTCCAAAAAGTTGGTCAAAACTTAAAAAAACATTTGTTTTTCAAATAGTTTCTTGTGTGGAAGTCGGTAAACGAGGTGTCTGCGCGTCTATTTCTCGAATAGCAGATAGATAGCGCGCCTACGGGACGTGTAGTTGTCTATGAAAGTCGCGGTTGTCAAAACTTGCTACGTGCAACGTTCAACAATAAACGAGAAAAACAACATTTGAAGTGCACACAAAAATTCGTGAACGTGCAAATATCTTCAACAAGAAGATGGATGTTGCGCCTGAAGATTGGTATAATGTTTTGACACTTTACTTTTTCTTAAACAGTTTTTTATAATTTGTTATTAAAAATTTTCTGAAATGTTCAAAAAAGTTATGTTTCCGCGAGACTCCACGTTGTTCGCTGATTCATTTCCCAGATGAATGTCTAACTAACTAGAAAATCGAAAATTCATGTGCGACTTTCTGCGATTCTCCTCGCAATTGATTTATTTGTATTTGGTTGCGCGGCCCTATACATGTGACGCGTCACATGTATATGTCACATCATAATTACATATTTTTAATTAATCTTGAAGAGATTTAATATGCGCACGATCCGACCCAAATAGTAACTTAGAAGAAGTCACTTTGAATTATTTAAAGTGCAATTACCAAGAAATAATCATAATTATTATCATTATTTTCAGTATTATCATTATTATTATTATTATCATTATTACTATTGTTATCATAATTGTTATTGTCTTTATCGTAAGTATAATTATAAAAAGTATAATGAGAAACAACACAAAATTTATTAAGCCAAATTTTATATTATTTTATCGTATTTTTGAACATAACACTAGCAATTTAAAACTCCCCATTTTGCAATTTATTATTTTTACCTCAAATCTACAATCAGAAAGTAAAAAAACTAAAGCATACTGATTTTCAGTCAAATCCGAAACTCTTTAGAGTTTTGACCAGCTTTTCGGGCGTTTCAGACCACTGTGCGCCGGCGCCGATGAAAAAATACAATTTGTACATAAAACACACGCTATAACATTTAAATAAACATTCCATATTAAACAATATACTAATGTACACATAGACATGTCTTCATGATTTATTAAATATTCTATCAAGGATTAAAAACAAGTCTCCTCAAAATATCTCTTAACAGTAAATTTTAACAATTCTGTGTTTTGGAGTCAACAAATCACTCTTACATCTTGTAGAGTGTCTATGATTGTTCACCACCATGCTGAAGTCATCGCAATTCTGTCTAACATACGCCACAGATTTATACAGTGTGTAAATAAAGTAAGGAATGATATTCATATTTTGTTTATTATCGCTGTTTGGGAGAAATGCTCGGACAGGTCAATTTTATTTTGTTTCTCCGGATTTTATAGATGTCAATTTTTTTTTCAAATGGAACCTCCTTATTTTTTTGTTAGAAATAAAAAGTATATTTTTTTCTGAATTCAGCAATACCCCATATTTATGTGATATTTAAAATTAATAGTTTTAGAGTATTAAGCGTGCTAATAATGACAATTGACATATCAGAGTGCTGAAATATCGACCGAGAAATGAGAGATAACGTTTTGGAAGAATTTCAACTCCGACTTTATCATTACCAAGAAACAAATAGGTGGCAATTTGAACATTTATTAATGTAAAATTTTTTAATCTTTCCAAGAATAAATTATAACTATTTGCTCTTTTGATTTTCAAGTTTAATCATTGTTGACATTTTAATACCTGTGATCCTCCGTATCTCTAAAACTACTAATTTTAAATACCACATATGCGGTATTGCTGAATTCAGAAAAAAATATACTTTTTATTTCTAGTAAAAAAATAAGGAGGTTCCATTTGAAAAAGAAGTTGATGACGTCATAGGTCCCAGAGTAGTAAACCAAAGAAAAAATGAGGTGTGGCCACCACACGACTTTCTTATACGTATGAAAGTGTTACTTCCGGTCCGAATTTTGAAATTTCATTTATACAAAAAATATTCCAAATCCAACTCTAAATACTTTTGTACTCTTCATAAATATACATAGAATGCATAATTTACGACATATTTGTAAAAAATCGTTATTCGGTAAGAGTAAAAGTGATGCTTCCGGTCCGAATTTTGAAATTTTTTTTATACAAAAGATATTGGAAATTAAGTTCTAAATACTTTTATATTCGTAACGTACCTGTCTAAAAAGCACGACTTGCAAAATATTTGCAAGAAACTGATTTTCGATAAGAGTAAAAGACCTACTTCCGGTAGGAATTTCGAAAAACCTTTTTAATAAAATTGTTCGCAATTTCAATTTTAAGTACATATGAATTCTTTATAAATTTGTTTAAACTTAGTAATTCACGAAATATTTGCAAAATTCGATTTTTTCTCTGAAGTAAACTACTGCTTCCGGTCTGCTGATTTTGCTCAAAATCTAATCAGTTCTCAAGAGGGAGATTATATTCGTAAATCCAAGTTTTGGAATTGATATCTGTAGCGGTTTGACCGCTATCGTGGTCACACACACACAGACTGACACACAGACATTTTTTAAAAACCACTTTTTTGGTGTCAGGGGACTTCAAAACGTGGACATCTGCAAAAATCTCGAGGTCGAAAATTTTCATCATCACAATACTTCCTTATACTACGCATAAGAAAGTAAAAATTGACATCCATAAAATCCGGAGGAAGAAAATAAAATTGACCTGTCCGAGCTTTTCTCCCAAACAGCGATAATAAACAAAATATGAATATTATTCCTTACTTTATTTACACACTGTATATTAATAAACATGCGAAAGGTAAAATTCTGTAGCTTTTAAAGGTTTCTCTACATGACTCCTTAAAGTTAAGCCCGAAGTTCAAACGCTTTATTATCTTTTGTGGAGTAAACACTTTCCCAGTCCCCATATAAAAGTATAGTATGATAAGCTAGAGTACACAAGTGCATAATATTGCCTTTATTTCATACTGCCCAATAGGCGTGAAATACGTCAGAAATACATCTAATATACTACATAAATTTTAACTTATAATCATATCCATAATGCACAATCAGGAGATGTTTTCGATGCAAATTAGTCCTAAGTTGTTTAATTATATTTTAAGCCGAATTAAGACGTGAAGCCACGTGTTGAATATACGGATGCCAAATCAATTTATCATCTAAGGTAACTCCAAGCAGTCTCATTGACCTTTGAACATATAATTATGTTTGCTTATGAAAGTATACATAGTTAGTCTTTTTTTCAATATCAGCCGAGTTGAAGTACACCAGTGATCCAACTAATTCAAAACTTGTAACTGCTTAGGAGTACTTGTCGACCTCATCACAGAACCATTATCCGCAAATAAAACCGGAAACGCCTCGCTAAACTGCAGGGAAAGATCTTTAATAGTCAAAAGAAATAGCATAGAACCCAAAACGGAGCTCTGCTGAACTCCCAACCCAACACAAGGCTCACTTGATAAATAGTCACCCACTTTATCATTTAATCATTTATCCGGCATAAAGGAAATAAGCTAATCCAAAGACAGTATTTAGAGGACTTGCCCCATTACAACTCCGTGGCTTTCAAAACCTGTATCAGGGACATATTTTAATTACAGTATCTATACATATTTCATTATTTTGAAGGAAATAACTGAAAATACATAATAGAAGAGAATAATTTTAATAAAAAGTTTGTATAATTAGTTCAAAAGATGCTTGTTTCTTTCCCACTCTACTTGATGGTGATATTTATCTATAAGTTTAATTAAATCATCTGTCTGGTTCTTATTGTTAACATATAATAGAATGAATCATAGGAAGCTTTAGCAGTCGGTTAAACACGAAGTTCGTTTGTTAAGACAGTTGTTAAAGAACAATGCTATACTCTAATGTTGTAGATATATTTCATCACTTTTAACAACGAAGTCAGATATCAAAGTCCTGAAATACATTGAACCCAAAAATCAGATAGCAAAAATTCTTAGCAAACTTAAAATTAGAGACTCTCAGAAATCATGAACACCTGTACTTAATATCATGTAATAGTGACCAGTAGAAATGCATCTATTTCTAATTATCCTAATTAATCCATTTTATTCCAATACTTAACTATATATTATCTTTCCTCATACTTTTCTCTTACTGCTACTTTTTTTTACTTGTTACAGTGTTCTTAAGTGAAGTAATCGACAGCTTAACAAGAGGCTTCGAAGATAAATTACAGTGTGATAATTTAATTTTAGAAATAAATTCGTCACGTTACGCCTATAACGTTACATTAAAAGAGGTGCTTTTTAAATCTATTATAAATGTTTATTCTTATTATTGCTATAGTAAATAACAATTTGAAACTCTATATATATTATACTTAATTTAAGGTAAACTACAACGTCGTAAAGGCTATATTAAATTTGTCGTTTCAACTCTCTTCTGGACAACAATATTTACAAGCATTGTTAAGATCATTAGTATACTTTTCACCAATTTTGAAGAATTATATTCGTAACAGAGGTGCCATGGAGGACTGTTTACAAGCTATTGAAGTATGTATTTATTATGTATAACCTAGATGCAATCTCTTATCTTTACAAATAAATTTACACTGTCGTCAAATTTATGTCAGTTATATTTAGTAGATAGATTTTTAAATAGGTATTGGTAAATATCCTAGGAAGTTACCATTTAAAACAGTGTTTTTGTTCACCTAGTCATATTAACTGATTATATTTCCACATTTAAATTTAATTACTAGTGCATCAAAGACCTTTTTTTAATATTGCTTTGTCATTGTATCATCACTTCTGACTATTTGTTTCTTAATTATTAGAAATTAATGTATTTACAATTACAGGATGTTGCTGCCTCTAATAATGAACTATGTGAGTGTATAGCAAAAGTGTTGAATTGGTTCTATGATAAGGACCATCTGTCTGAGGAAGCAATCTTGCAATGGGCAAACAATCTAGACAAGGGTAGTCGAGTTTGTGCTAGGGTGACACCGTTCATTGAATGGTTACAAGAGGCTGAGGAAGCATCGTCATCAGATGAAAGTGATTGAAATTATGTTTGTGAACGTTACTTAATAATTATAAAGTAATTTTTTAAATATACTGTTTTATTTCTTAGGATTAAAAATCAATCAGTTTCGAGGAAATATTAGTAAATAGTAAGATTGTTCCAGCATAAATCACAAACTAGTAAAAGCGATTTGATTGGTTGGGAAAAGTCAGAAACATATTTTTGATTTTTATACATTTGATTCTGAATTGCTTTATGCTGGAACAAAGTTATTATACACAGGCATAAAATTATTAGGTCACCCCATTTTCACATATAGGGGTACAAATTAATATATTTACCTATGGACGGTGAACCCAAAAATCTGTATCTAAAAAATAATAAGCGTAAATCATAAATGCAAATCGCGACGGCGTAATTCAATTAAAGACACATTATACAGTGTATATATTTACTCCGTCGCCATTTTGCATTTTAGTGATTTTTATGTTTTGCAATTCCACCCCAGCGTGAATTGTAATTAATTGTCAAATTTAAAATTAGAATCTTGTAAGCATAGTTTAAAACTAAAGAATAGAACAGGAGAGAGTCTCCTTAAAAATAATATTTGTCCAAAGTAGTAACTCAATATGGCCGCCGCAATGCATAGGCGTGCATAAATACTTTGTATAGGGTATATGTACACTTCGTATGTTCTGGAAAATCATTTAAAATAGGTTCTTAGTCCAATAATAATTAAAGAAATATCGAGAGTGCATTATTTTTTCAATCCTTCTATTCTTTTTAAGTAACATTTATTCTAACTGTATTAAAGACAACATAAAAAAAAACATACCTAGAATATGTATGTTACGCCACTGAACACATAATCAAACATACCGGGTATATGATAAGTTATTCAAAAGACTCATTTTATAAATTACGATTGGTCAATATTGCCATAACTGACCTGCCTTAAAGTGGAAACTTCCGTCTAAATAATACCTATTCCCCCACCAGTTTATTATCTCTCCTGTTCTATTCTTTCCTCGTAGGTTTAAAGGGTTTTGTAGCGGTTATTTTGCAAATTATCGAGATAAACTAATTAATTTTAATTAGTTTATAATATGAATTTGAAGTTTCTAATTATTAATGCTATTTCATCGTATGTATTGGGAATTGTGTAGCTCAACCTGCATGAAAGTGACGGGAACTGAGGCCGGAACTTCGACTCAGTAATTGTTACGTAACTGCTACTAATGTTTGACTTAGTAGTAAAACGTATCGACGTTTACACAAATAGCACAATGGCACCATTTTTACTATGTATTTCGCATTAAAAGTGCTTCATTCGCGTTATTACATATCACAAAGCACAAACACTTTTAAAACAAATTCGTGTAGAATTTAACAAAATCGTACGAAACAAGTACGAGCATGACATTTCGACCAATGACAGCACGCCGTCGGATTTCCTTAAGGACTATAATCGCTTGGCAATGTATCAATTCCCCTTACCCCACCTGCAGTTGTTGCGGCCAAACATTCCAGCTTGATATTTCCTCTAGTATATTCCAATCTCTTTGCACAATACATTACACTCAAGTTATAGTTGCATCATTTTGGCAACCGACATGGCCAAAGTATGGACCATTGAGAAAGAATAGATAGGGAGACCACGTCACGTGATTAAACCGGGTACAGGGCTGCCATATTGATACTACACTTACGTCAAACAGGTAATGGTAAAAAGTGGAGTGTATGTTAAGTGCATCGTGTATTAGAGTTATATAATAAGTCAAATATTAAAAGACATTATGGTTTTTTGTGCTCTACGTAACTGCAACAGCAGAGACGGCGTTGATAAGAAGAATTCGTCTGGGATAACATTTCATAGGTTAGTGTAGGCTTGACAGGTGTGGGATGACAGATTATAATTTTGAGTAGTCCGGACTAGGTGAGGCAGCCATACTGGTCCCACACTTAGCCCCGCCCAATGCGCCCGTTTTGAGAGTAAAGCAAAGATGCTTTACAGGGAGTATTTTTCCTCAATGGTTTCAAATTATACAATTTCAAGAATTTTTTTATACAAAAATTATTCAAAATCCTATTCTAAGTTCTTCTATTCTCTTAATAAATCTCTATGGAAAACATACTTTGCAAGATATTCGAAAAAGAGTGCTACTCGCTAAGAGTAAAAGCGTTACTTCCGGTCCAAATTTTGACATTTCATGTATACAATAAATATTGCAAATCCAGCTCTAAAGACTTTTGTACTCTTGATATATATATATATATATATAGAATGCATAATTTACGACATATTTGCAAAAAGAACGCTATTCGATAAGAGTAAAAGTGTTACTTTCGGTCCAAATTTTGAAAACACTACGTTGGCGATTTGTCACTACTGGAAAAAGACGCACATGTGTGAATACCGAAACCGAAGAGAGGAACTTTCACTTTACCTGCTTCGTAAACTACCTATAAATACGTTCACGGTTGCCAGTTGTGCATACCGGATATATACTATACTGACAGCACTGGAAGCAATTACCAACAACAGCTCTACAATAACTAATTAGAAGAATTATTTACTTTATAAATATAGTGTACCTAGAGACAGGATACATTGAGTTGGGAGTAAAGAAAGAGATGGAAATATGTTTAGGCTTTATTTTATTTAATAATAATAATCTTTTTATGAGGGGCGTATACTATTTTCAGTGGCAATAGTTTGCTAAATTATGAAATATTTGTATTACGAAAACAATGCTAATTTGGCGGGAATTTAAAAAAAATGTGTACAACAATTCATAAAAAGTATATGCGCCCTTTCAACTTGTAGAATCCAGCTAATGAGTCAAATTTGGTTAAGTAATCTTTTGATTGCATACACACAGTAGATTTTAAATTTAAATAAAAGCTAACCTCAATTTTGCCCTGACGACCCCCCCCCCTCTTAACTTATTGAACCGTTGTCGTTGTTGCGGCTGCTGCCATTGGTTGCATTCAGCAGAAGAACATGCTCCTCTCCATCGGTAGCGACAACAGTCAAGTGAAATGCCAAATTTAATACTTGATAGAAGTCAGCTGACAATTCTTGTTTATTTGTTTAGAGGATTTGGAGTGGTCTTTTCTGTTAATAACATTTGTTATTATTGGTATCTAAAATGGCTAAAGGAAATCAGATTTATAATACTGCACTAAATAAACTTTTAGAAAATGATAATATAACTATTTTGGGCAATATATAGTCACTGAATTGGCCCTACCACTGCCTAGAGGCTATGGAGAATGAGAGACAATGAATTCCCAGAAACAAGAATTTTATAAATTGCGTTTTCTTTTTTGACCATAATTTTTTTTTATTTTAAGAATTCCTTTTTTTTAAGTTAGAATAAATTTGTATTAATAAACGCTTTCCCGTTAGGGTCAAAGTAAGTCCAGAGATACCTCAACTTCTACTACCCCTGCTTGTTCCTTCTGTTAGTGTCGTTCTGATCTTCTTGGCGCTGGTGTTACTTACCCTCGCCCCCTCAAGAACCATCTTTGAAATTGGTTCAGAAGGATCCACGCATGCTCTGCTGTATTTTATATCAATTGTAATTTGGTTATATTGTCTGTTTTGTAGTGTATGACACGTCATAATCTCTCTTATTTATGATAATAAGTACTGACCGGACGTATCAGGCCGTAACTCTGACGGCCAAAAGAAATAGTCAACGTCAAACAGGTAGTGGTAAAAACGCAGTTACTGAATAGCACTATTTATATGGTGTACTGCACATCTGTTTTCGTCGAGAAAACGGACAGCAAAAAAGGTCGATTTTACGGTTAAATTCCTTTCTTCATCGGCGTAGGTAGAAGGTTTTGAAATTTATTCTATTTACCTTATGTTTCGTAATATTAATTATTATTTCTGCATAATAACTTTAGTTTGTTCATCTACGTTTCTCATAACTTGCTTCAAAATTATGTGTTACGTTGGTGTTGGAATGCGTTAATGGCACATGCGGATAGAATACGCTCATTAAGAGGGGCGTTTACCTATCGAAAATTAAGGCATCACCGTTTCGCGTTTTTTAAACACATTTTGTAATTTTAGAATCTTAAATTTGGGTTAGTGATGCAAAAGGCATAAATTTATAATGTCAGGATCAGTTTTTTTACTAGTTTATTTTCTTAAGAAAGTTATGTGTTTTAGAAATAACCACAAAAATGCATGAATTTATTAATGTGTACTAACTAAGGGTGATACACAAAAGAAAAAAAACGATCTCTACGCACCAGCTGCACATTTGATGTACGATATAAAGAAAAAATCAAATTTATATAATTATTTTTAAAGATAAAAAACATTAAACAGTAAACATTGTCACACACATTTTACATGAGGTTTTTCCAAGATAATCGCGTCGTTATCCTCACTTTAAGGTATCTCTACCGGTCCTAGCGAAGACGAAAATCTATCGGAATCGGTCGGCTATTGCAGACTTAAATGCGAATGACAGTTTAATTACAAACTGTCATTCGCATTTAAATGTCATATATACCTATAATATTCGAGTGTATAATAATATAACAGTTATGAGCAAGCGAAAATTGGCGTATTATAAAACATCAACAGTTCCGTAAGTACTCATTCTTTATACATTATGTTTCCCATCTATAGTATTCCTTTATCTATGACAGAATATGTGAATAAAACCGAATATCGTCTACCTCCACCTACTCACACCCCCTTGCGTCTACCCGTCCCGCGAGTAATATAAGTTGCATAAGTTTCTATTTGTTGGTAAACGCCCCTCTTAAGTGAGCGTAGAATTTCTCTGCTTGCAAAAATTGCGACCTCTCCACAACATGTTCAGAGCGAGCGTACATCATCTGAATCCGATCAGTGAACAATTGCGCAACTGTTGTGTCTGCTGAATGCGACCATTGATAAGTGTAAAACAGACAAATAACTTGGCCAAGGTCTTGACAATTTCTTGATCAATAGCTTGGTCAAGAAATTGACAATTGTTATAAAATAAAATGTATATCAAGTGCAAAGACAGAACAAATTAAAAACTTTTATAAACTGCAAGGCGAACGACAATAAGGAATAGATAAATAAATATCGTATGTATAAGTACGTTTTGGCTTAGATCACGTTCCAGACCGCGCAAGCACCGTGGACTTATCAACTACCAAAATGATGGCTGAAATAAACGGATACACCGATCTCAAGCGCCTGTTGCTTTTGCGACTGTATAATTATATACATATACATATATTTACTATTCTTAATTAATACTTTTATCCACAATGCACATTCATATTTGTTTTCCCCCGTTTCGTCAATGGTTGTGTTGTCGTCTGCAGATTCCAATCAAAAGAATAATATAATGTAGAATTGAACAATTCGAATACATCTAAAGATAAGCATTTACTGGATACATGTTTAAATAAGTAGAAGTATCGAAACGAATCCGTGAATTATGATGTGATGATTTTTAAATATTAAGTTTGCTGTCATTTATTGAACTTGATTAGACAATGTTTATGTCATTTTAGACTTTTCATATCAAAATAAAATTTGTTAAAACTTAAATGAAATTGTGATTCACAAATGATAATATGATGATATTTAATAAAAAACATCATATAGGTATTGTAAGTTGCAATCGTTTTTAAAAATTTTTGCAAGTAATTTAAAACGGCGTCATTCGCTGGTTATAAAGCCTATGCGCATGCCATTCAATAATTATTGTGTTAGTGCCGCCACCCCAGTGGTTATAACAGAAACCGGCAAGTAGCAGTAAAGTTTATAAGTGAGTCGGCAAAATGGTAGAAGAAACGCAAAGTAGTGATTCCGGCAATTTCTTAACAAATATATTTTTTGAAATAGTACAAAGCCCCCTAAATTTAATTTTAGTAGTTTTTATCGCGATACTTGTATATAAGATAATTAAAAATAATCGCCCCTCAGTGCCTGCTCCCGCTCCGCCAGAACTGCCAAAACTAAGAAGAGACTTCACAATACAAGAATTGAAACCATACGACGGTACACAACCCGATGGTAGAATATTAGTGGCTGTAAATGGTAATGTGTATGATGTTACCAGAGCAAGGCGATTCTACGGTCCAGGTAATGTAGCAGCTCTTGTTTATGTCTTGAAACAATTTATATTAATTATTAATATTGTTTTTAGGGGGGCCTTATTCAGCTTTTGGGGGAAGAGATGCTTCAAGGGGGCTAGCAACGTTTTCTGTATCCTCAGGTAATGAAGAATATGATGATTTAAGTGATTTAAATACAATGGAAATGGATTCAGTGCGTGAATGGGATGATCAGTTCAAAGGTTTGTAATTATAGTAATTTAGTGCTTTTTGTTTCATTTATAGGTAATACTTATGTATGTAGTTTTAAGAAAATATATGTTAGCAACTACCTGTTAGCTGTGGGAAGTTAGAATTATTTTTGTAATATGACTCAGGCTTTAAAAAAAGGCATGCAGCCTGAAATTTTTTATTACATTTAAAATAAAACGAGTGAAGGTAGAAATAGTGTTGCACCTATTTATGTTTTGAGTGTAGAAAATGAGTATCACTTAAAGTGTCTTAAAGGGTTATCTTCTAATCTATATTTACTTGTATAATTTACAGTGAAGGAAATCTTCTAAAAATATTGAATTATATATACACAGATACTACTTATTTGCTTGAAGACTTGTGTATTTCAAATGTAGAAAGTCATTTAAAATTCCAAACAATCATGCAAATTTTAGGTTATATTAATGTAATTGAATATGTAAAGCTTTTTTGAACACATTCTAATGATATTCACATATTCTAAATAATTTATGTAAACCTCTGAATTAATGCTACCTACAAAGTTTACGAAAATTCTTCTAGTCTTAGTATGTATTTACAGAGAACAGTTGTTAAAATAGTATAAATGATAAAATATGTAGTACCTATATTCATGAAAATGATTAATGAAAAGGAAAATTTATCGCTGTAATTCTTTTCTTAGGAAGTAATTAAATAATTTTTTTATGTAGATATATCAAATAATGTAAATTTTTAGGTCAGAAATTAGTAAGATATGTTAAGTAATTGTTGATTCTCTTAATTATAAGTTCAATGAAATATGACCTCATGATCTTGATTACATCGTTTAGTGACTATTCTAATTTTCTTTAGTTTTGGTATAGAAATAGCCTTTTTCAGGAAATTAGTATTTACCTACTCATAATCAAAAGCGAAATATTTTATTTCTTTCTTAATGTCTGAATAATAGAAATGTATCAGAATAATTTACTGTTACATTATGCTTCTGGATAATACAGCACAGTTTTTCAGCAATATTCTGTACCCGCAGAATCTTAAAACATGTGTACAGAGAAGAAAATTGAAATACCCATAGCTTTTAATAAAACATTTATGTAAATTATGAAACTTCTGTGATATAGTGTATGCACTAAAGGAACTCCAAAAGTTTTGCAATATGACGCAACAAATTGTTCCATGCTATAACTTCAGTGTAGGTTGAAACCTGTTGAGGCCTACACTTAGCTGGTGGCTTGACGCCTTGGTTAGTTGATTTTTAGCTATGGCAGTATAAATAGCTCGCTATGTTATCTTGGTCAAACACGAAGTACCAGTAAATTTCCACTACAAGTTTGACCTCGCATTGAATATTGATTAGTATTTGGAGGAAATGGTCCGTATGCTATCAGATAGTTGTCCACGTTGTATGACATGCTTCTTCTTCGTCTTTAAGTGAGAAAGGTGTCTTCATTATAGGCATCCCACACCCTAAGCAATCTGGTGATGCTCAAGAAGTTTAAAAATGGATCATCTCGTTGTGCTAAAGCATAGCTCGGATTCACACACTGATTGATGACATAGATTATGTTACGTGACTGGACTACTGTTACATGCCCACTCAAGCACAGAACAAGCTTCGGCTCTTTGAATGAAGTCAAGTCAGTATGAAAATTTCATATCGTTAAGAAGAAAAGTGAAGGAACCTGTGGTGCTGGAAACAAGGCAATGACTGCAAAATGTGTAAAGATTTGTTGAAGCACAACTTCTGTATCGATAATCTAGCAAGAACAGGTTGACTGTACCAGAACAATCGCCCTAAAGCCTAGATTTCTCTCTATGCGGTTATGTGTTGTTTCCCCATGAGAAGAATGGGCTGAACGGAGCAGTTTTCCAACAATGAGGATTTTTTTACTGTGTTGAATGATGACTATAACAGGCTTTCAGAAGAAACGTGGTTCAGTTACTTTCAAGACAGTGAATTGAATGGGGTAGAAATTATGTTGTGATTGTGAAAATTAAACGTGTATTGCAAAACTTTTGTAGTACTTTTCGTACAGGTAAGATGACAAAAAGGTTATGAAATTATCGCCTATATTTTCAATTATTGACAATTTAAATTGAAGCACACCCAAAAGTTGATAATCTTTTTATGGTTATTTCCTAATGAAGTTGTGAAAGATGTTGTCAAGTTGAAGTTATTATGGCCGCCTGTTGTCATTTATCAAACATTCTTATATACAATTACACATATGTATTGAGCCACTATTCAGTAATATATTTATTCTATAATAACGTAAATATTATTTCAATTAATAGTGGTTTACTTGGACGTCTCCCTCAAACGTGTTTTCAGCTATTTTGTGTGTGCATACAACTGCTGTATTGCAACTTGCGGAAGTCCTATTAATTTCGGTGTTATTAGATTATTTAAAATATATAGTAAAACAATTAAGCCGTTACTTAGTGAAAATCATATTTTATAATTAATTATAACACAACTCATATAGAAACTTTAACAAATTATTGTTATATAGTACAATATAATTAAGTATAAATAAACATTGAGGAAAAATTCTATGGAGGCGCTGTAAAACATCTTTGCTGTACTCTCAAAACGGGAGCATTGGGCGGGGCTAAGTGTGGGGCCAATATGGTTGCCTCACCTAGTCCGGACTACTCAAAATTATAATCTGTCATCGCACACCTGTCAGGCCTACACTAACCTACGAAATGTTATTCCAGACGATTTTTTCTTATCATCGCCGTCTCTGCTGTTGCAGCTACGTATAGCAAAAGAAACCATAATGCCTTTTAATATTTAGCTTGTTATATAACTCTAATACACGATGCACTTAACAAACATTCCACTTTTTACCAACACTACCTGTTTGACGTAAGTACGGGGGCGTATTTTTATGTTATCTACCTAGCCATGAAAAAAAGCACATAAGAGAACAAAAAAAATTATTTTTCTACATAACTCCCTTCAACACATACACTTATTCCATCTTTTTTCCAGTTGCGCCATACCCTCAGAAAAAAATTGCTTCGGTAACCCCGCAAAATATTCTTCAACAGCTTCTTTGAGTTCTTCATCAGAAGCAAAACGGTTTCCTCTGAAATGCTTTTCTAAATTTTTGAATAAGAAGTCTGACGGAGCTAGGTCGGGGCTATAAGGTGGATGCCTTAACTCAATAAACCCACAGTCATTGATTATCTGCTGAACTTTGTTTGCCTTATGAACCCGACAATTGTCGTGCAGCAACAAGTTTTTTTGTGGATAAGAATGCGGGCGTTTTTCCTCCAGAGCAGTTTTTAAATTTTTAATTGTGTTTCCGTAGGCCTCTCCATTTATGGTAGACCCTCTCGGCATATATTCAGTAAGCAAAATACCTTCAGCGTCCCAGAAAAAAGTTGCCATCAGTTTCTTTCCAGAAAATTGTATCTTGGCCTTTTTTGGTGGTGGAGAGCCCTTATGAACCCCACTGCATGGATTCTTGTTTAGTAGGAGGGTCCCAGTAATATACCCAAGTCTCATCCCCGGTAATATTTCGAGATAAAAATGTTTTGTCCCTCTCCAACTTGACCAAATTCTCTTGAAAAACTTCTTTTCTGCACAGTTTTTGTTCAGGTGTAAGCAATCTGGGTATCCACCGTGCGGACACCTTCTTCATACCCAAATCGTCATGCAAAATTTTGAGACCACTTGTTTCGGATATACAAACTTCATTGGCAATGACAGAGATCTTTACACGCCGATCTTTCAGTACCAAATTTTCGACTTTTCGCACAATGTTTTCAGTTCGAGCTTCCAACGGGTTGTCCGGACTTTGGGTCATCATTGATTGATTCTCGGCCCCATCGAAAGAGTTTAGACCAATATTTTACTTGGAAATAAGATGATCTTCCCCATATACAGCAACCATTCTTTCATGAATTGCTTTTGGACCATTGCCTTCCTTTGTCAGGAACTTTATTACGCTGCGATGTTCAACTTTAGTTTCACTCATTTTATCGAGAAATGGACCGTCTCAAATCTCTATACACAGAATAAACTAAACACAACTTAGCACATGTACTTCTAACAGTGACAGCAATTTTTCAATAATTTGTTTGACATCGTCACTCTTTTGTTTTATGGCTTTTATTTTACGCCCTCGTATCAATATGGTGCACCTGTACCCGGCTTGATCACGTGACGTCGTCTCCCTACCTATTCTTTCTCAATGATAAATAATAAGTAATTTTAAAGAAAGTTATGCGGGACGCTTATGTCAATCTGGAGTATCATATGGACATTTCTTAAACCAGTTATGTAGCCATGCTGAATGTCCATGTAGAGGAAAATGTTTTAAAGAAACAGCTTCTGTTTCTTTTCAGATAAATATAGAAGAAGCAACACATACAATAACTCTTTGTTTTCACATTGTGGGCATTACAAATATTTAAATTTTTTCTAAAAGGACTACTTCTGTCGGTAAATTGGCTGTAAAAACATTACTGAGGTTGGAAATTACTTTATTCTATATGTAAACTGTTGGATACGAAAATACTTCATATAAAACGCAATAAAAGAGTAATTTTTATGTTTACGTTTGGGCTACAGGCGGCCATATTTGCAAAGAGAAGTCCATATTCTGGACAACCTCACTGTTAAAGAAAACGCAAAAGAAGGTTAACATAAGAGCAAAATTATGTATGTATATTTTAGAAAAAATTGCTGCTGTTTTCAAAAATATCACATCGATATCTAACTACCACATTTCTTTGTTCATTAAAATTGTACGGCACAACACGATTTGCATACAAATACAATTTACTGTACATATACTATTTTAACATTCAATATTTTAAATAAAATCCGAAGGTAAATTTAATTATGCACCACTATTCATGGTGACTTGCAAAACATCACAAATCAGAAGTGAAGTATCAAATTGAAATGAAAATGAATCAGTAGGGAAAATTCATCGCTAGTAATTATCGAAATTTCAAATGTAATCTTGAGCGCGATAAGAATTTTGTTGAGTTGTAATTACATTCAATATTAAGCGATTACGTAATAAACTGAAAATGATAGTATATTCTTTGATACAGAATTTAGAACACATTTATGTAAAATAAATACATGTATTTACTAATTTAAAAGAAATTTATTTTTACTTGTTTCGTCTGCAGTTTCAAATGATAATTTGAAAATAAGGTCAACGAATTAATTTATCTGCATATACTCTATTAGCGTAATTGATTAATGAAATTATTAAGTATACTTTATACTTTCTCAATAAGCATTTTTGCAATAGGTCTGCTTATGATATTTCTTACTCATTTACTTCGGTTTTCTTGATTTGACAGTAGTAAATTATAATATGCTAGGGGAACAGTAGGTATAAATAAATACTTAAATTGTTCACAACTATTTAAAGTTACGTTGTTTGTGACAGGGTCTAGTCTTTGACTGTTTATGCTCACCTTCTTATACCTCAATCTTTCATATTATATTCTAGTTTACATTGTTAATTAGTTAATGGATTACCATTATAGTCTCCGTCTTTGTAAAGATTTCCTGGTAAACATAGAAAGAACAGTTTGCTTAAATATGTTTAGTTTTATGCACTATCAACTATTTTAACATTTACCTGGAAGGCCTAGAAGAGTTTACATGAATGAAATAAGCGATGGACAGTAAACCATTTTGACTGGCGACTATAGTAATTTATATGCGTGTGAGAACGTAGTATGTTTAGTAACAGTATATGACAAGTTTTATATTTCGATGCAGGCAGTCTGTTGCAAGCTTCTGCTGTGATAAACTGTGGCGAACAATACATTAATATTAAATTTGATTTCAATTAGTATATATATGGTGATGATCTAGTGACTTTAAAGATGAGGAACAATCCGAGCGAAATGTTGCACGTGTAAAAGACATACTTTTATTAAATAGGAGATTCTGATTTAGGAAAGTGTCGGAAGCGCTATGTACTTATATCTTATGGTTCAGCTCAAAGTATTTTAACAGCAAAAACTGAACAGAAATTCCATTATGTTAGGTGAAGCTTGATATGATCTCTAAATGCATTTCCTGTCTTCTTCCCATCGGAGGAAAAAGTCATTTAAGATCAGTTGAATGGTGCGAGCAGATTTTTTTATCCAGAAATGTTATTGTAATCTTCGAATATTATAAAAGGGTTTCTAGAACCCCTATGAAACGATGTGCTTAGTAACTAACCAGAGAAATAGGTAAACAGTTTAATCTCCATCATTCCAACACCCCTGTGTCGTATACAGTTTCTGGTACGGCACTTTCTGTCAAGTAAAATCATTTAAACAGCGTCTTCAGCCACCTTATTTGCCAAGTATGGCATTGTGCGATTTTTTATGATCACAAAAGACATTAAGAACTTTCAAATTATGGAAAAAACGATGTGTGGGTGGCACTACTATAATATTTCTTTGTTTATTTAAATATTTACCGTCCTTTTTGATCACACCACGTATCTCTATCAAAATACTGCTTTTCTTTTTTTTTTGTATATTATGCGCATTAATTGTTACTACTGCACATTTATACTAAATATTCAAGCTATTCAAGGTCAGATTCTATTTTTAAATGAAATTTTTAAAATGATGCATGGCCCAAAATATAAATCCATACGCATAAATTGATATGTAAAACGATCTATACTCTATTTTTGTTTTTCATCACCATCAGAGTCTGTTCCGGTCTTGAGTTTGTTTCCAAACGTACACGTAATATTTAAAAGTTATTACATAAACCTGTTCTGATAAAAAGTAATGATCAGCTTATGTTTGTTTGTTTGTCTTCAATTAGTTGTGTAACCTTGACTTTTGATCTGGAACAATTTCGTGCATTTTTTATATTATAATAAAATGATTGATCTCCTGCAATCGTTGCACTACATTTGTAGAGCAGTTTCATATTATTATATTGTTATGTTTAATTGTAATAAATGATAACAGGAAATAATAAAAATGACGCATGTGATGTCAAAAAATGTAGAAATACTGTTTTTGACCTTTGAATTCCATTGATTCTGTTTATGTTAATTGTAAACGAAAAAAAAAACATATACTCTCTTTTACAGCTATAAAAGTACACGACACTAATGCATATGAACGAGAGAGACTACTTAATATGCGCATTTTTCATGAATATATTGTTTAGTTAAAATAATTTCATGGTTTCAACAGTTTATATTTTAGACAAAAAATATGGGGGGCTTGCGTTTATAATCTTTTAAACGTTAGAAAATATTAAATTGGTTGTAGGACATCGGGTATCTTCAAAACAATATACAGGAGCTAATCTAATCATCTTCTCAACCATTATTCTATTGTTATTATTAGAAATAATATTTAATATAAACGTTGTCTGGTTTAATAAATTATACTTTTTAGAATTTTTGTTGAAAAGAGCGAACTTACTGTTCAACAGAAAATGCACATATTGTTACACATTTGAAAATATTACATCAGTTTTATGTACGTACAGCTCACATATTGAGAGCTGACCGGTGAGATGCCCCTCCCACAAGATGCGCAGTGAATTCTTATAATATTAGGTTAAGCACGAGCAGTCTGGAAAAATTGTCAAGCGTTACACATCGAAGTGCAATATGTTTCCTATATATGCATCTCTTTTCAGTATATTACAATTTCTAATCTGTATTTACTCCTTCGTCCGACTAATATATGCGATGATGAACAAATGTTTCATCACGTCATTTCCTTTTCCGAATACTTTCTCTGTCTCACACTGACCTATAAGTCGCGCAGCGAGGACTCCGCCCAGCGTTCAGCACTCAGCCTCTGTACTGTACTGTTTTGGAGTTACTTTGCGATGATCATCGATAATATTTTGAGTTTTTTTAATAATAAATGTAAACTTAAGATTCACAGATGTCGGAATTAGAATTTTAATTTGGAAATATTCCAACCCCAGAATTTAGTTTTACTTTCTTATACGTAGACCTATCGAAAATCAGTTTTTTGCGAATTTTTCGCAAATCATGATTTTTAGATAGGTACGTTACGGGTATAAAAGTATTTGAAAAATAATTTTCAATACCTTTTGTATAAAAAAAATTTCAAAATTCAGACCGGAAGTACCACTTTTACTCTTATCGAATAGCGATTTTTTGCAAATATGTCGTAAGTTATGCATTCTATATATACTTATCAAGAGTACAAAAGTATTTAGAACTGGATTTGCAAATTTTCTTGTATATTTGAAATTTCAAAATTCGAACCGGAAGTAACACTTTTACTCTTAGGGAGTAGCACTTTTTTTCGAATATCTTGCAAAGTATGTATTCTATAGCGATTTATTAAGAGAATAGAAGTACTTAGAATAGGATTTTGAATAATTTTTGTGTAAAAAAAATATTAAAATTGTATAGTTTGAAACGCTCATAAGTATAAGAAAGTCGTGCGGTGGCCACACCTCATTTTTTACTATTTATAAATAGCCGCCAGCCTATATAAGAATTTACCACATGTTTCTGTTTCTGTTTTGTTTGTCAGTAGGTATATTTTACTTATACGGAAGACAGAAAACTTAACTATGCAACGGCATTCTATTAGAACAAATTATAAGTAGTACTCCTATTTGTATTCTTTAATTAGAACACTTGTGTGAAATGTCGGGCCCTAGTAACTTGACAATTAACACTGAATTTATATTATATGAAATGATAATGACGTAACCGTAAAACGTAAAACAAAACACAAAGTATAAACTGGGTCAAAAAGAACTCGGCTATTTATATATAGTAAAAAATGATGTCAAAAATTATGTGTTAACCCAATAACACTGATCGATAAAATTAAGAGAAGACTTCCTTTCGACTTGCAGCATTTTTTGTGTTATAGACGAAAACTTATCTTGATATAGTCTCCGTTCAAGATTACTTAACAAGATTATAATTCAATAATAGTACATATATTATTCAACGAGTTTGCGGCCTAAATCGTCCACGTTACTTCTTTGTAGAGAATGTAGTTCATTACCCCGTAGACAACCCATTACTCCCATAATTAAAATAACCTAAAATATCAAATAAATTTTACGAATTCTAATATTCGGTTCTGTCACCACAGCGCTTCGGTTTTATTCACAGATTCTTTCATAGATAAAGAAATACTATAGATAGGAAACATAATGTATAAAGAATGAGTACTTACGGAACTATTGATGTTGTTGATGTTTTATAATAAGCCAATTTTCGCTTGCCCATAACTGTTATATTATTATACTCTCGAATATTATAGGTATATATGACATTTAAATGCGAGTGACAGTTTGTAATTAAACTGTCACTCGCATTTAAGTCTGCAATAGCCGACCGATTCCGATAGATTTTTTTATGCGCTAGGACTGGTAGAGATACCGTAAAGTGGGGATAGACGACGCGAAAAACCTCGTGTAAAATATGTGTGACAATGTTTAGTGTTTAATGTTTTTTATCTTAAAAAATAATTACGTAAATTTGATTTTTTCTTTATATCGTACATCAAATGTGCCGCTGGCGCGTAGAGGTCGTTCTTTTCTTTTGTGTACCAGCCTTAGTTAGTAGACATTAATCAAATTCATGCATTTTTGTGGTTATTTCTAAAACACATAACTTTCTTAAGAAAATAAATTAGTACAAAAACTGACCTTGACATTATAAATTTATGGCTTTTGCATCACTAACCCAAATTTGAGATTCTAAAATTACAAAATGAGTCTTAAAAATGCGAAACGGCGATGCCTTAATTTTCGGTAGGTAAACGCCCCTCTTAAGCTGTCAGTATGTGGCTCAAAGTTATTGAGTGATGTTATGACATTAATTCTGTCAAACGATAAATACCACCGGAACAACATGTGTTGCAGCTCCAAACACCCACCTTATGATCAAGATTTAGCAACTTGTGACTATTTTTTTAAGTGGACACTCGGCGATTTATGAATAAACTTGCATTCCAAATTCTGCGAAAAATGTCTTACTTGTCTTAGGAGTAAGTTATATAGAAAATCTTTATTTTATTGACGATTTATTCATAAATATCATAGTGAGCAACAAGAACAATTAATAACTTAACCCTTTCAGGTACAGATGTATGAAAGAAGTATGCATAAATGTTTTGTAAGAAAATAATAATTCAGCAATTGCTTTTTACCAACTGGTGTCAAGTCAGTTTTGTGACTGACTATATACAAGTGGCCCAAAAGTCACTTTACTATTTTGCTGTAAACTTATTATCAGTTTTTTTATTTGCCACTTTAATTTCTTGGATAATCTAGGTAGATGGCTGTTGTCATGCTATTAAACCATAACATACATCATTAGTTTACCTTTATCATTTTAATTGTTGAATGGATTGGTTGTTGAGGAACGGGTTGTTCACCTAAATCTTGGGATTTAACCCTGTATATTATTTTCAAAAAAAAAAAACTAACTAACACTGATTTCTAAAGTAATTGAGAGTGCTTTTTGAATATATTGATATTCACAAAGAACTAAATCGATGCATTTTGTAGCTGTAGAGGGTTATTATTTTGAGAATTATCGCCAGTATTTCTTTTTTATATTCTTATAATAAAACATGTAATTACAATTATGAGAATGGTTCAAAATTTGCATCATTATGACTTTCATTCCTAATTAATATTAGTTATGCTAGGCTGCGCTTAAAGCAAAATCCATATTAAAATAACAGTAGCATGTTAATATATATTCATAGTAGTTAAGAGCATTGCACGAGATTCATAATTCATTTTATTGTTTATATATGGTTCATAAAGTTCGATGCGACGTCATCATAGGAAGGTCACTCTGATTAAACTAACTGCCAGATTATGTTCTCCAACAACGTAGAAAAAACAAATCTGAAAATTACAAGTAAAAGTTTTTTTTTCCAATTAAACGAATGTGTAAAATACTGTTGGCAAAATAATAATTATATATAATTAAAATATGGTCTTGAAATAATAAAATATACTGGAGTATTTTCAACCCGACATTATCTTATCACAACTTTTTCATGCAATCACTTAATCTATAGATATAACAGAAGCCAACATGAAGTAAGCGATACGATTCACTCGTATATTACCTTTTCGTAATATAACTCTTCTAGGATTTGAGAGAAAATGGTGAATAAATATTATTTGGGCGGGGGTCAATTTAGACACTGACTGATAGAAAATGGGTATAACTTTTCTAATTTTGATCGTTTATAAAAAAAAGTTTTTTCATTGAAGGTACGGTTTATGACAATTTTTTGATATTATGTACGAAAAATAGCATCGTTCAGATGACTGCCATTTTATTTCTGGTAAATCATGTCTCTTTTGAATGCATTTTCCATAATGTTTCTCAACGATTCGGACACCAAATTTGTAATTTCGACAAGATTATTTGTTTAAGTCTTGCATTGTTTGCTGACTTACAAATAGCTCCAAAAAAAAATATAGCGCCATCAAATTTGGTGATCTGGGTGGCCTAGCGAAATTTGAATTTTTTGACATAATCCTATCATCGAAAAGCTCATGAAGCATCTGCATTGTCGCCTTGGCACTGTGCGCTGTGGGTCTTTCTTGTCGGAACCATATGTTCGGGTTATTTTTAACTGCTGGAACTAAAAGTTGTCATTCATGGTTCGGTATACCGCCCCAAAGACAATTTCGAGTGTTCAGCGTCATCGAATAAATATTGGCCCATTACTTTATCGAACATAATTCTACATCATGTATCTGACAGGGTGTAATTGAATTTTTGTCAGTGGGGCACTAAACTGTGAGCCTCAATACGTGTAATTAAGTTTTTGCTGGGAGTTGTTCTAACATTAAATTGCTAGTGGTATTTTCTTTGTGCAGTAATTGACTTTCTGGAAGGATAATAATGAGAGTAGATAGTTTTTATACGTTCACGTATTTAAAAATCCATTTTAAAATGTCATAAACTTATAACATCTGCAAAACAAAAGTGAAAATTAAATGCAATCTTTTATGAAGACGACTTTTTTAAATAAATATACCTAGTTTGCTCAAAAAAATTAACGTATGTTTCTAAAATGATAAATTATAAGAAATTTAATTTAATATAATTTTTTTTGGTTTGAGTATATTTATTTGTGCTTAAGTATTGAACACATTTTAACTTGTAATTATAATGTAATTTTGTTATGAGATTAAAATGTTGCATTTTTAGTATAGGAAAAACAATAGAATTCAATTTTACAGTTTACGTATCAAGTTTTATAAACTTCATTTTAGTCACGAGTTTTATTAATTACTAGTGAAGCATAGCGGAGCGAGTGTTCAGAAAACGTGTCTTTAATGAGTTTATAAAACGACAGCAAATAATACAAATTATACAAAATTACTCGTTTGTTCTCAAGCCACGTCAGGTTATTTTGACAGATTGATGACAAATGTCAATCAACTTGATTTTGAGTTTCAATATTTTTTTGCAATTAAAACACCTAAAGCTAAGTTCAGTCCGTGACAAAAAGCCCGTTGCTTAATTCATCTGTGACTAAAGCGCACGAAGTCAGCTTGTCAAGGTGTATTTAAAAGATTAGTTAAATTATCGTCCTGGAAACATATACATACTATCAATGGCGTTTTAAATACTGGAATAGAAAAATATATCTGAAGTGTATGATATCTATGAACATTTGAAAATGTTTGGCATTTTGATGACGTGGATCCAGTTATAATGTCGAAAATTTCTTGAGGAATGATATATAATTCCGTCTCCCACCTACTCTTACAATTTCCTATCGTACAGCGTGTAAAAAGAATCAAGGGACATTCAAGATGGCGACTAATTTGCCATTCCCCGACCCATTTAATCTGTAGTCATATTGCAATCTCTATGTTCACGATGAGAGCGAGCATTATCGTCCATAAAGATGATTTATTTTTCCTACTATTGCTGCATACGGAAGAACAGTGGGTCGCAAAATTTTATCCAGTCTCATACTAATAGGTCACGATCCTCGAGTCATATTTTTTGGATAAATTGTGGGTTATTGCATGTCAGATCACGCCAATCAGTATTCGCTCATTAGATGATTATAATGTTGATATACTATAACACTCGTCATAATTCATAATGACGACCCCAAATGATATGATTACATGTCCACATTCTCCGGACGCCTTATGCGCTACAGTAAGAGTAAGGCCGGAGACGCACAAACTTGTCGTGACGCGCTGAAATCCATACCCCCGATATGCTTTCTGCGCGTTTTCTCGTTCTCGTTCTCTCGGGTGGGCACGATGCAACTACTATACCTAGACTTTCTACTACAAAATTTAAGAAAACCCTTCATTTTAATTTATTAAAACCCCAATCTTCTTATTTGAAGAATATTTATTTAAAAACATCTATCGTACTTACCTCAAATAAGTATAAATTTTTGTAAAGACCAGTCAATTCCATTTACTTTTGGTTATTCAAAAATAAAACTCAAAGCAATTTGTGGTATACATTTATTATTAAGTAAAAATGAGGTGTGGGCACCACACGACTTTCTTTACATATATGAACTTCAAATCATGCAAAGTAGTTCTTAATTAAGCTTTAAATACATTTATCCTCTTAAAAAAATACGCCTGTGAGTAAATGTGTCCGAATTTTGAAAATTCTTTTATACAAAAATTATTTAAAATCCTATTCTAAGTACTTCTAGTGTCTTAATCTCACAGAATGCATACTTTGTGAGATATTTGCAAGAAAATGCTACTCGCTAAGAGTAAAGGTATTACTTCCGGTCCGAATTCTGAAATTTTGTTTATAGAAAAGATATTCCAAATCTAGCTCTAAATACTTTTATACTCTTGATAAATATATATAGAATGCATAATTTACGACATATTTGCAAAAAATCGCTATGCGATAAAAGTGGTACTACCGGTCCGATAAAAGTATTGGAGATTAAGTTCTAAATATTTTTATACTCGTAACGTACCTGTCTAAAAAGCATGGTTTGCGAAATATTTGCAAAAAACTGATTTTCGATAAGAGTAAACGACCTACTTCCGGTAGAAATTTCAAAAAACTTTTATAATAAAATTTTTCTCAAATTTAATTTTGAGTACGTATGAATTCTTTATAAATTTGTTTAAACTTAGTAGTTGACGAAATATTGGCAAAATTCAATTTTTTCACTGAAGTAAACTACTACTTCCGGTCTACTGATTTTACTGAAAAACTAATCAGATCTCAAGAGGGAGATTTTATACACGTAAATACAAAATTTGGAATTGATATCTGTTACAGCGGTTTGACCGCTATCGTGGTCACACACAGCGAGAGAGGGAGAGAGACAGGCATTTTTTGAAACCCACTTTTTTAGAATCAGGGGACCTCAAAACGTGGACATCTGCAAAAATCTGGTAGTCGAAAATTTTCGGCATCACAATACTTCCTTATACTCGTATAAGAAAGTAAAAGAAATTGATTTATTTAATACTTATAAAAATGATTTTGTATTTGCAATTATTGTCCAGAATACAAAATTGTTTTATTTAATTTATTCCTTAATTTATTAGTATATTTGTTCATGCATTCAACTTGATGATATAGCCTAATTTTAAAATAATTGAAACTAATAATTTTAATTAAATTTACAATATGATTATTGTCGACATCGTGGTCATAAATGTGTTCTTCGTAATTATTGAAAATTGTGCCATGAACACTGCTCAGAACTTTTATACATAATTTAGCCATTAATTTTTTTTTTAATTTGTTGGCATTATCTAAAATTCGAATTTCACTTTCAGCAATTTTACAGATATGGATAACGTTGCAGTTAGTTATATGAGCTACAGGATTGTACCATAATTAAAATTAGAACGATTAAATCAATATTAACACTGAATCTAAAGGTGTCTCAACGGGAGGTTTGTTTTTGAAATTCGCGCGAAATATGGTTAAGTTGGTACTACAGCGCTTAGATTTGACATTGTGAAGTCTTGACATTTCAAGAATGCAGCGCTATACAAACGAGAAACGTGTACTTATTGTGAAAACCTATTACCAAAATGGAGAATCTATCGTGGGTACGTTTCGCAATTTACGTGATCATTTTGGTATTCATAATCGCCCAAGTAAGACAGCGATTACGAAATTAATTGAAAAGTTTGAACGCACTGGTTCTGTGGCAGACGTAAAAACAGCCCTGCGTCCTCGTAGCGGTCGTTCGGCTGAAAACATAGCCGCAGTGGTAGAAAATGTGGCCGATGATGCGCGCACCTCGATTCGTCGTCGTGCACAGCAATTAGACCTTTCCAGAAGTACTGTGCAGCGTATTTTGACCAAGGATTTGCACTTACACGCATACAAGATCCAATTGACGCAGCCATTGAAACCAGCCGACCATGGACAGCGCCGTGAGTTCTGCAATTGGGTGTTATCGATGCAACAGGATAATCCCGATTTTGCAGCACAAATCATATTCAGTGATGAAGCGCATTTTCAACTTAATGGTTACGTTAACAAACAAAATTGCAGAATTTGGGGCGCTGAGAATCCTCGTGTGATTGAAGATCAACCTATGCACCCACCAAGAGTCACTGTTTGGTGCGGATTTTGGGCCGGCGGTGTAATTAGACCATTTTTTCTTGAAAACGCTGCTGGTGCCGTGGTAACCGTCACTGGTGATCGTTATCGTGACATGATAGCCAATTTTTTGTGGGCTGAGTTGGAGGATGGTATGGATGTGGATAACTTCTGGTTTCAGCAAGATGGTGCCACCAGCCACACAGCGAACCAAACAATTGAGTTATTGCGCACAAGGTTTCCAGGCCGTGTAATTTCTCGTCATGGCGATCAAAATTGGCCACCAAGATCGTGCGATATCACGCCGATGGACTTTTTTGTTTGGGGATTTTTGAAAGGAAAGGTTTATGCTAACAATCCTCAAACACTTCAAGAGCTGAAATACGCGATTCGAAACGCGTTTGCTGAGATGGTGCCGCAATTGTGTGCAAGAGTCATACAAAATTTCGTCAACAGAATGGACATCTGTCAACGTAGTCGCGGCGGCCACTTATCAGATATTGTGTTCCACGTGTAATGTCCATGTCTGTACTTTATCATGAATTAAAAACATTGACAATTTTCAACAATCTAATGTGTTTAATTGCAACTTCAAAAACAAACCTCCCGTTCAGACACCCATTATAACGTTAAAACGGACGTTAGACATACAACAGCAGAAACAAGCCCACCCGTGACGTCACATGCCTGCGTTGTGTTTGCTTCAGTTCGTATTCAAGGCGGAATGGAAAACGGCCTGTCTATATGTATAAATGGTCTAAATTTACATTAAAGGCTTATATTTGACATTTAAATATGATTTGGTTCTATTACTTTCTTATACGTAGTATAAGGAAGTATTGTGATGATGAAAATTTTCGACCTCGAGATTTTTGCAGATGTCCACGTTTTGAGGTCCCCTGATACCAAAAAAGTGGTTTTTAAAAAATGTCTGTGTGTCTGTGTGTGTGTGTGTGTGTGTGTGTGTGTCTGTGTGTGACCACGATAGCGGTCAAACCGCTGTAGATATCAATTCCAAATTTTGTATTTACGAATATAATCTCCCTCTTGAGAACTGATTAGATTTTGAGCAAAATCGGCAGACCGGAAGTAGTAGTTTACTTCAGTGAAAAATCGAATTTTGCAAATATTTCGTCAATTACTAAGTTTAAACAAATTTATAAAGAATTCAAATGTACTCAAAATTAAATTTGAGAAAAATTGTTTTAATAAAGTTTTTCGAAATTCCTACCGGAAGTAGGTCTTTTACTCTTATCGGAAATCAGTTTTTTGCGAATATCTCGCAAGTCATGCTTTCTAGGCAAGTACATTAAGAGTATAAAAGTATTTAGAACACACTTTTAAATATCTTTTGTATAAAAAAAATTTCAAAATTCAGACCGGAAGTACCACTTTTACTCTTACCGAATAGCGATTTTTTGCAAATATGTCGTAAATTATGCATTCTATATATATTTATGAAGAGTACAAAAGTATTTAGAGTTGGATTTGGAATATTTTTTGTATAAATGAAATTTCAAAATTCGGACCGGAAGTAACACTTTCATACGTATAAGAAAGTCGTGTGGTGGCCACACCTCATTTTTTTTTGTTTGTCACCAACCTCAAAAAAATAAAATTAGCGTGCGATAAAGTAACACTTTATGCAACCAAAACGGGTGTCGTAAAGTGAGCTTTATAGCACCGAAATAGAAAACGATATTTAAATTGCTTAGTAAACACGAAACACATACAAGCATCTGCTAGCAGAAATTTGACGCATTGTGTTTATATTTTCAATGTTGTCTACTCACAAACGAAACTTTAAAGTTATTGATTAATTACGTCCTATATGGCAAAGGCCAAATGTTGGACGCTTTCAGGGAGAAACGTGCAAGCAGAAGCAAGTTATCAGCTCTGAATATGTTTATATTTAAAAATTGCATGATGGTGTGGCTCAGAATCTAACCGGATGTCTATATACCTATAAGTTGACAAACCAATATCCTAAACGCTAACGTAATGATAGCGTTTATAATGCATTATTAACTTTAAATAGTTTTGAAATAATTTCAATACCTATGCAATTAGTTGTAAGTGAGAATTAGTCTAATTTGTTAGTCATACATATGGAATGGAGTAAATAGTGATACAAAAAAAATTATATAAATCTTATGTGCTACGTTTATTAGCATCAGCGCTAATTATTTATGAGTGCAATAGAGTATGTCATAATCTTTTCACACGGTTGCGACATACTCAAACTACTGCTATAGTGCAAAATTTTCGAATCTGCTTGGTACATTGCAGTAAGCTGTGCATTTCAGTTCTAAAGCTAAAGATTAAAGTATGGACCTAACAAGCTTTTCCACTACAAATTTGTAATTTCCACTACCCACTAATCTGAACAACCCTTTTAATTTGCGTCTCTCAAACTTCCACAATACAACCTGATCTTTGCACTAATTTAACAGTGATTTCTCTGATTGCGACTTAAAACTGTTGTTGTGATTCAAATGGAGACAGATATAACTTCAGCCTCGTACTTAGTTTCTATTTTGTTTAGGGTGGTGTTAAGGAAATGTAATTGGCGTATGAGGTTGAACTAGCATAGCAAATAACGCTTAAAGCTTTTGACACCTAGGTATTTTATATATTTTAGAGAGAATTAACAGAAATAGTGAAAGATGTCACAGATCGGTAGAGCTCTGTGTACTAGCAAAAGTTCCCAATCGCTTTTCATTTTTGGTTCTCCGTGATATAAATACACAAGTAAAATACTAATAAATATATATATATTGTGAAGTTTATTACTATTTAAATCAATAATTCGGTTTCTGTTTTTTTATCGGACGCTGTTATAGGAATCATTGATTATGCTAGATATCAAAAATATATATTCCTCAAAACATTTCTGTAACCTTTGGCTATTTAACTTACAGATCTCTAATGAAAGGATAAACAGACATTTTGTTAGTAACTATTTTGACTATCATTTAGCGGTATCTGATGGTTAAACAACTGGCGCTTTAATCAAGCATTCATTAACCTGTCTGTGATGTATTCTACTACTGTTATTAAGCAGTTATGGAAGTTACTTGCAATCATTTTTAGACGTCAATTTTATTATAATTTTAACACAAATCTATACAAATAATCTTTTATATTCACATTGTTTACTAAGACCATACAGGCAATCAAGTGAATATCAACTGAAATGTATTGCACTGTTTAAAACAGAACGGGGTATTAAATACCGTAATCTATGACCTATTGTACTGGACTTATTTTCCTAGCCTAGTAGCTTAGGGCTCCTATATAGTGGATCGGAAATGTAATATTGGTTGCATAGCACATAATTTAATAAGCCAAGGATGTCCGAGTACTTATTACACATAGGGAATATATAATAAATATTTGAAATAATAACTCAATATCTAAGCGAATAAAAATTCATTTATGACCAAATATTTACACATTTGTAACCGCGGGAAAGACTTTTACCAGAATAACAATTCATTGTAATGTGGGTTGCCTAATTTTAATTTATTTTATATTCATTTAAAACAAAGCAAAGAATAGTTGAACGAAAAATAAATGCAGAGTGGGGTAGCTTTTTATTCAATTTATAACGTGAACTAAAGCAAACAAATCTGCTGCAAAGGATTTTTGAGAAAGCTTGTTTTTAATATTTTTGACATATTAATTAATTTTCTTTAATCAGATCATTTTTTTCTAAATTTGATTATTCAACGGGGTAGATTACTAAATTCTTTATAAGTTGACGTTGAAAGGTTTTCTCCAAATTTAAAATCAACAAAAATATCTTGCATCAAAAATCTGCTATTTTTTTCACATATGAAAATCTTAATAGCGAGCTAAATATGAATTCTATAGGCGCTTTAGGAAGACACGGGCGAGAAAACGTGTCTCCACATTGTCCTCAATAGTCTTCATATAGTATATCTGTAGATGTTTCCTCAAAAGTCAAGTCCCTGAAATCAGTCAGTTACAACATATTTAAACTCATAGCGATGCTATTAGTAGCACTTCCTGTGGCTAGCTTGCATTTTTGCAACAATTTTTATTGATGATGACACTGTATAGTGCCAAAATATTATTCTGCCAAATAACGTTTTGCGAACGGTCTTATTTCAAATATTTTGTTTATCTAAGATATTGGATAAATACATATTTTCCATTTGAAATAATAATATACATAATAATATTTTATTGCCCAGCAGTTACATCATTTACAAGACATACATTTAGAATACTCACACTAATAATGATAAATTCTAATTCTATGATCACAGCTTACAATAATAATCATCATTTTGTTCTTGACAATGATAATTTGGGTTGGTTTGAACTCTCAATCGCAAGTCGTGTGTTCCATCCACTGAGCAGTGGCGGCTCTTTAATGAGAGCAAGTGAGCAACTGCACCCCCTGGAGTTTTGAAACAAAACAAACCAAGCGGCGACTAACTGTGAAAGTATTTATTTATTACGTATTCATTGTTATTGAACAGGAACGTGGCGTGTACGGCACGCGAAACAACCTACATGCACCGATCGTAGTCATAGATATAATGACGACTAAGCCGACTAAGACTAACAGCGCACGGATGTAAAGACCCCTAACACCGAGAGAAACATACCCATGTGCAAAGCGCTACTGTTGCTGCGTTAAGCCATTAAACATTACATTGAAGGTGGGGAGAACTGTATTTTGTTCTAGTTCCATATCGTATAATACATAGCATGTGAGCAAGATTCCCGTCTGCTCAACGCTGTTGTAAGATGAATTTCGTGTCTGCGATGCAGAATAACACGTTTTCGCGGTTAACGTATGATGAAAAAATCGCAATAGAAATCTTAAACGGCCGATGCCTCAATTATGTTTAGGAAATAAATAATCTGTTAAAGGTAAAGACGTTATAAGAAAATTCAAAATGAATATTTATCAGAAAAATGACTGGATTTGTGGGTGTGAAATTAAAAATACTTTGTTTTGTTTTCCGTGTCTTTTGTTTGGTGGTGAACCGTCTTGGTCAAAGAACGGAATAAAAGACTTAATTCATCTTAGTGCTAAAATTACGAAACATGAAAATTCCGAAGGGCATTTGAAAAATATATTTAGTCTAAGAATGTTAGGAAAAAATAACATTCAGAATGTTTTAGATCATCATATAGAAAAGCAGTTCAACAACACAATGAACAGGTAACAAAAAATAGGCATGTGTTAAATTTAATAATAAATTGCATTAGATTTTGTGGCGCGTTTGAACTGGCACTTCGGGGTCATGATGAACGGCAAACGTCGAATACCAAGGGCATTTTTCGGGAATTGATAAATTTTACGGCAGAATTAGATAAATCGCTCAGAGATCACATCGAAGCAGCACCGGTTTTTAATTGAATTTATAAATGATTTCCCTAATTTTAATGAAAAAGTGATAGAACTGTTCCGCAAGTCAAAGACACGCAAAATGGACTTCGTTTATCGTCAGATGTAATCAAACTGTAGTGTTATATTTATTATTCCCTCAAAACAAACTGTACAATGAACAGTACCTGTCTGGAACAGTATGAAATGATCTTATACGTAGTATAAGGAAGTATTGTGATGATGAAAATTTTCGACCTCGAGATTTTTGTAGATGTCCACGTTTTGAGGTCCCCTGATACCAAAAAAGTGGTTTTAAAAAAATGTCTCTCTCTCTCTGTGTGTGTGTGCCGGTGTGTGTGTGACCACGATAGCGATCAAACCGCTACAGATATCAATTTCAAATTTTGTATTTACGAATATAATCTTCCTCTTGAGAACTGATTAGATTTTGAGCAAAATCGGCAGACCGGAAGTAGTAGTTTACTTCAGTGAAAAAATCGAATTTTGCAAATATTTCGGCAATTACTAAGTTTAAACAAATGTATAAGGAATTCAAATGTACTCAAAATTAAATTTGAGAAAAATTGTATTAATAAAGTTTTTCGAAATTCCGTAGGTCTTTTATTCTTATCGAAAATCAGTTTTTTACGACTATCACGCAAGTCATGCTTTCTAGGCAGGTAAATTATCAGTATAAAAGTATTTAGAACGTATTTTTAAATATCTTTTGTATAAAAAAAATTTCAAAATTCGGACCGGAAGTAACACTTTTACTCTTACCGAATAACGATTTTTTGCAAATATGTCGTAAATTATGCATTCTATATAATATATTTATGAAGAGTACAAAAGTATTTAGAGTTGGATTTGGAATATTTTTTGTATAAATGAAATTTCAAAATTCGGACCGGAAGTAACACTTTCATACGTATAAGAAAGTCGTGTGGTGGCCACACCTCATTTTTTAATTTTGAAATTATGCACTCCCTATGTGAACCACCCCGAGCCGCCACTGCCACTGAGGCACCGAAGGTGTACGAAGCCGAATCTTTTAAATACTACTTTAGGTATATCATACACAGTCATACTCAATTTTACTCAAAAACAAATATCATTATAGTAGCTATCGGTTAATTTGAGAGAATAACAAATTAATTCTCGGTGTTGGTAATATGGATGATGGAGCGAGTCGTAGGAACGTGCAAATTCACCTCTAACAGCAAGTCGCTAGAATTAATAACTTCATTTACTAGCTTCCATATAAATGTTGCTTGATGTACTTTTCTCCCCTCAAGTAGCGATACCAAGTTACAATAATCAACACTCCTAACATGATATTGGTTGTCACCTTAAACAACAG
Organism: Amphimallon solstitiale; assembly: GCA_963170755.1. NCBI lineage: Eukaryota > Metazoa > Arthropoda > Insecta > Coleoptera > Scarabaeidae > Amphimallon > Amphimallon solstitiale. The sequence continues at coordinate 120,278,311 of OY720678.1, read as the reverse complement.
ATATTTTAGAAATCTGCGCTGTATTTCTTCTTTCTAATTTGTGGCACACATAATACAAAGACCATTCGATGAAGCCCTACTTTAAGCAGCTCACAACGAAAGCAAAGTATAGTGCTTTTAATATTTTAAAGTTACTAAAACCTGATTCATGTGTACTTTATACCATGCATCTAGATGTTGATGAGAGATGTTGGATATGAGTATGGAAGCTTAAATACCGATCGAAAATTACACCATAGGCCCTTCTTAATGCATCCATTTTGAAGGAACATGTATGTTCACGAAATTGCAGTACCGTTATTACGGGCTACGAAAGCAAGATACTTGTTAATGCTCAACTTCGGGCTGTTATTTCTGCACGATTACGTGCGTTCAGAGAGTTACAGCGCCGCCTGGGCGGATCTTCGCTAAATCTAGCGGTCGCCATTTTGTCAAGCGAAAAAAAATTCGGCTCGACTAGCGGCCGTAACTCATCAATCATGTGAGGATCATGTATATAATGCGATCAAACGATCAATAGAAATAAATTATGTTGCACAGTAAATCTTAAATAGTGTTTAATAAATCTGTTTAATTTTATTAAAAGAAAAACTTTTTTATTTTGCATTTTACAAGAAAAATGTATTCTTGATAAAAGTTTTTGCATGTCTCGAAACGGCCAAGTCAGTTTTAACCTTTTCAAAATTTCTTTTAGTTTAAGATAAAAATCGAAAAATTGGTCGTGTTATTTGAAAATTTTTTCATAAACTCAAAAACAAAAATGATATAACTATACTATTTTACTCAATCCATTCACCGCCCTTTTCAACGCACAATTCTAGCCGTCGGCGCAATTCTCTATAACTTCTTCGAATTTCTTCGAGAGTTAAAGACGTCATAGCGTCTCTAATCCTCTCCTTTAAATCTTCTACGTTCGGAGGAAGATTATTTGCATAAACTATTTGCTTCAAACGACCCCAACGATAAAAATCAGCCATTGTTAAATCAGGGCTCCTTGGTGGCCATATCACGGGACCATTTCGACCTATCCAATTCTGTCCAAATTGCTGATTTAACCATTCAACAACAATCCTAGCATAATGAGCCGGACAACCATCTTGTTGGAAATAACACCTTGCGAGGTAATTAATCGGTAGATCGTCCAAACGTTCATCAACAAAATTTTGCAGCATATCCAAGTACGTATGCTGATTGACAGTATTATCAAAAAAATATGGTCCAATGATACCATGGTAAGAAATTGCACACCACACATTAACTTTTGCCGAATATTGTCAATTGTGAGGCATGCGAAAATTCGGATTGTAATCGCTCCAATATCTCACATGTTGAGATGCAACAGTACCATTAGTAGAAAACGTGGCTTCATCAGAAAAAATAATATTTCGGTAAAAGTATTGATTATCCATAATTTGAGCGCCCATCCACAGACAAAAATACAAACGTTTCGCAGGATCTCCGCGTTCTAATGCATGATTAAAAATGGGCTTGTAGGGATGGAACTTCCTTTGTTTCAAAATCTTTTGAATGAGCGATTTACTAATTCCCAGATGGACTGATCTGCGCCGCAAAGAAAGTTTGGGATAGTTCCGTACTGAATCCATTACAAGAAGAGTGGCGGCGTCGTCATCATCGCGTGCTATATTTTTTTTCTTTACATCCAGTATGGAACCAGTGGATAGGAATTTTTTGACCAATGCTCGTGCACCTCTATTTGAGATGTAAATATCCGGAAACTTTTGATTAAATTCTTCGACAACTAGACGGATCGCTTTATTACCTTTGCCATAGCATTGAATTAGGTAAATTCGTTGGTCTTTTGACAACATTTTCAACTATTATGGTTGATTTTTCTAACTGACAGTTAATTAGATAATTAAATATGGATAATTACCATGACAACGCAACTTAATTTCTGGGACTTTAAAAAATTTTCAAATAAAACGACCAATTTTTCGATTTTTATCTTAAACTAAAAGAAATTTTGAAAAGGTTAAAACTGATTTGGCCGTTTCGAGACATGCAAAAACTTTTATCAAGAATACATTTTTCTTGTAAAATGCAAAATAAAAAAGATTTTCCTCTTTGGAACTCGATCCGTGGACATACTGTATATTGAAAAGGTTTTTGAAGTAGATAAAACTGATACGTGAAACAGCATACTTTTGATTTTGATCGATCACTGTAAAATTTGAACAGCCGCTACTGAAACTTAACAAGGTATATACGCAATAATGTTTATTTGTGGGCATTATCATCTTTAAATGTTCTTATGTGTTAAATTCTAAATGATACTGCCTTGTTTAAACTTTTTACTCATGTCTAAGTATAGCAGCTATGTAGTCAATTAGATCAGCGGTTCTTAACCTTTTTAAGCCGCGACCCAAATTTGAGAAATATGTTCATGTCGCGACCCAAAAAAAAGTCAAAATTTTTTCATTGCTTTATTTTAGATCGTATTTTTAAAAAATCTTCAATCCTACGATGATGATTTTTTTTAACTTACAAATTTTTTATTTATTTTTTTAATAATAAAGATAAACAAAAGTACTTTTCGATCCAAGGAAAATTTAATTAATAATCAAGTGTTTTTAATAATTTTTATTGATCAAATTAAAATATATTTATAACTTTTTTGAAAATAATTGACATTTCAACTTATTCCTAGAAAAAAAGAAATATCAATACATATGTTAAGTCTTTTAAATTTTAAATGCAAGTCATACAGTTTTAATGAGAACCTTGTGCTTGAACACATTTTGAAAGATCTTCAAACCTCGGTTGAATGCTTGTCAAGGAGCACCTTATATCTATTTCAGGATTTAACTTGTTCCGGTAATTGTTTTTGATTACACACAGAGCCGAAAAACCAGCCTCACACATATATGTTGTTGAAAAGGGCAATAATACTTTTAGGGCTTCTTTAACAATTATTGGCTTTTCGGTTTTTAATTTTAACCAGAAAGCACATAAAGATTCAGTGTTTTTGTAGAAATTGTATCGAAGTGCTTGGTCACTTTGTATTTCTATTAATTGTTCTTGAAATTGATTAATATTAACAAATTCCTCATGCAAATCACTTACATCAAATTTAAATGGCATTCGAACCCAATTATACTTGAAAACATCGTCTGCAGGGAAATATCGATCAAAGTCCTCTATTAGTTTTTCTAAATGATTAATAATAATTTTCTGTATTTCAAAATCTGTGATATCAATATTATTGTCTTCAACAAGTAAATTAAGAGTCGGGAATGAAGCAAGTTTCTTTACTTCAACCTTATTTCTCCATAATTTGAGTTTATTTTTAAAACATGTAATTTTTTCAGTTAATTCAATAATAGTATGATTACGTTCTTGCATAGACGTATTTAGATTATTTATTTCAAATAAAATATCTGACAAATAAGCAACTTGAGTAATCCACTTCAACTCGGAGAATTTAGATGCTAATGGGTGTTTCTTTTCTCTCAAAAATAATTCGACTTCTGTCCGTAATGATAATACTCTTTGAACAGCTTTGCCCCGGGACAGCCATCTAACTTCAGAATAATATAATAAATGTTCGTATTCTCCACCAAATTCGAAACACAGTTCGCGGAAAATTCTACAGTTAAGAGCTCTTGATTTGATAAAATTGACTACCGCAACAATTTCATCCAAAACGATACATAATTCGGGTAATAATTTTTTTGAAGCAAGATTTTGTCTATGTACAAACAATGAATCGATATAATTTGTGGATTCATTTGTTTTGCTCTTGTCGAAAATCCCTTTTGAGATGCTGTCATGGCAGCTGCACCGTCGGTGCAAATACTGAAACACTGATTCCAATTTAATCCTTCTTCTTTAAAAAACGAATCGATCATAAGAAAAATATCTTCACCTCTAGTTGTTGTTGACATTGGTTTGCAAAGTAAAATGTCCTCCTGTATATCTATTAAACCTGGATACCGCACGTAAACCATGAGTTGAGCATCTTTACTTACATCTGTCGTTTCATCCAGTTGAATACTAAATAAACCAGCAATTTTTATAGCAGAAATAAGTTGATTCTTAATATCAAATGACATATCATTAATTCATAAACGAATTGTATCATTTGATAATGGTATCTTTTGTAATTTCTTTGAACTTTCATCTCCGCACATGATACGTGCCATGTCAATGGCAGCAGGTTTTATAAGTTTTTCAGCAATATTATGGGGTTCCTTTTGTCTTGCAATATGCCAAGCCACATGAAAAGAAGCAAGTGCAGCTTGTTTGGCAGAATTTTTAAAACCACTACTACTTGGTGCATCCAAACGCTGTCTTTTTAATGGGCTTCTTTTCTTTCGAAAAAAGTACGATCTTTTCCCTCAAAGGAAAAATTTTTATGTTTTGCATCAAAATGTCTTTTAAGTTTGTTCAGTTTCATCGATTCATTACTTAATATTTCACTGCACAACACGCATTGCGGCTTGTTCACTCCTCGATCATTAATGCAAGTAAAACCTAATTCCAAAAATGCTTCCTTGTATTCACGTTTTGCGATTATTAGGGTGATTACAATTTTACAATACGCACTGCAGCTTGATCACTCCACTATTAATAATAAGACAAAATTTGTTTCTAAAATGCTTGTATTCACGTTTCACTGTTATTACACGTTTCACTGTTATTCACAACAACATACACAACAGAAACGAGTTTTTGACAGAGAGCTTACTGAGTCTGCGCGCACGCAAAGCAATGGCGTGCGTATTACCAACACCTCCTAGAAGAGAAAGCCTCAGGACAGGAATTGGACGTCACTTCCGGAAGGCCATTCGCGAAGAGCGGTAAAACCGAAACATTGTATTAGGGAATAACTTGTATTAGGGAATAACTCTTCTAGGAGGTGTTGGTATTACTTATTATTTGGTGGATTACTAACTTTTTTGGTTCGACTCAGCGCGACCCAAGAAATATGCTTCGCGACCCAATTTTGGGTCGCGCCCCATAGGTTAAGAACTGCTGAATTAGATAACCTATTTTAAGACTTTTACACGAGATGTGACTATATAATTACACATGAAATACGTTGATTTTATTTTCAGTTTTAAATCTCGAAAGTGGTAGAGAACGTCTACATAGTTTGAATAATAATAATAATAATAATAAAATTAAATAAACTTTAGATCGCAATGTTGTTCGATATTGTTGCTGTCAGAATTTTGATTGTTCAAAAGTAGTAAAAAACACATCCGCCAACAAAAACGTTAAATGTGCTACTGTGACCCGTTCAATTATGACTTCTGACTCTAGCCATGAGATCTAGTGGTATTCGCTTCTGAACGCACGTATTATGATAAAACATTAATATTTTTCTTATAAGAACAGAAAATCATGTTGGGATGAAATAGTGTGAAAAAACATCGTTTGCTTAAGCCAATACTAGGCATTTGAGGTATCTAAGAAGGTCGTAATGTATGGGATCAACAGTAAAGGACTTAAATTTGAACCGTGAGGCACTCCTGAGATAGATTCTGATGTTTTTGATAGAACTCATTGAAATGTCTTTTTTTGAAGTTTTGACCAGTACTGTTTGTTAGTTGTGCTAAGTTTTTAAAAAGATACATATCAGCTTTAGCCTTGATCTTCAGTTGAAGAAGACCTAGAGTAATAGTCCTTATTTTTTTTAGTATAAGGTAATTGTAGTAATATTAAAATTTTAATTTAATTCTACGACCTCAAAATTAAGGGCAGTTTGTAAAAATTAGTTTTCAATAATTTAAGAGTCTGTCTAAAACTCGTTCATCTATTTTTATGAGTAATTTCGATGTCTAATTTTTTTGCACAAACGTATTTTTTTTATAAAGAATAGATAATTTAACTTACTGTATCTCCCCTTTCAACTTACTTTCACCAAAACGTGAAAATAATTAGACAGCTTTACAATTAAGTTCTTCTTTTATTACAGAGAAATACGATTTGGTGGGTCGTCTTTTAAAGCCCGGTGAAGCCCCCACAAATTACTCAGATGAAGAGGACGATGAGAAAGAGAAAAAAGAAGAGGAGCAACCATCAGAAAAAGACAAAAAAGAAAATTAGAATATAGACGCATATTTTCAAAGTTAATCTTTAAAAGTCTGAGTCTTCTATCTACGTATTGTAACTCATATATTTTATTGTTTTTATGTTTTTTGTCGTTATTTTTATATATTACTTAAAAAAGAAATAAAGAAAGCAAACTTATTTTCTTTAACTTGCAGAGTTGGTATTTTTGTATAATTAGAAAAGAATACAATTTTAAGAAACTATTAGTGTGCAATTGAAATGTAATAATATTATATATTATATATATAGTGTAAATATTCTAATACATACTTAATTGATCTATTTGTGAACATTGGACGATATTCAGAACATCTAATTGGTTCTAAATTAACAGAAAAGTTGTCTTCAATCTTTTGTCACAATTTTGTAATAAATTCGCTTTTGTCCCAGTTAATGCGTCTGAATATTATTTTCGTTCATCCTACTGCATTTAATTATAGATAATAATAAATACTTGAGGGAAATGGGTTTATAAATATATGTGACCAGAAATGTATTTTGTATGACTGTTATATGTGATAATGTAAAAAAAGTCCTATTAACTTTGGTTTTTATACATTTAATTGTTACTGCTTCAGCAAAACTTACTTTTTTATGCTAACACAGAGAAAAGAAAAAGAGAAATTGTATAAATATAAATTTGCTTTCAATGTTTGTTCTTTCATTTATTCTTCTATATCCCGTAGTGGTAGTAAATTAAGGTCATAGTCGTGGAAATATAAAGGAATCCGCTATTCATACATGCACACATAGTTGACATAGTTCAAGTAAAATTTCACTTGGGTTGTGAATACGTCTTCGTTATTAATGTTTGAGTGAATAAGCACATGCTGTCTATTTTAAATATGAAGTGATTTTACAACTTGTATGTGTTTTACCATTATTAGAGAGATGACCTGACCTGACCCTTTAATAGTCGATTAATTTATCTCAAACTGTCGGTTTTTATAAATGGCGACATTAGGAAACTCCGAATAAATCAGTTGATCCGATGATAAAAATAAACAAATATATATAACGAAAAACCTTAATTGATGCAATTTTGTACATATCTAGGTAGGTTTTCATTCTGATTCAACAGTACCAGTGAAATAGACTACTTTCTAATAATCGTGATAGACAAGTTCTTTCCATTCATGAATGGAAAATGAAACGCGACCCCACAGATTTCAAAATTTGGGACAGCTGTATTTAATGAAACACAAAATGAACATTCGACCATTGCAGAGAAGTTATGATTGATTCAAGTTTTGACAGTTATGACTTTTGTAGTTAAAAATTAATATAAGAAATATAGGTTAAGTTTGATTGAAAATTGTGATACAAAGATGTGCTTGCAGTATTTCCTACTATTTTCCAGGAGATACCAAAGATAATACTAATTTCCAGACTCAGAATGGTTGTTATGTAGATATATATAGTAAGGATGTCTTAACTGCCAAAGCGGTATAGATACGAATAACAAATCATGAATATGATTTAAACTCTGGTGGTAAAATTACCACTACGAATTCAAAAACCACAAAAACTGCTGAGAAACCAAAAATAAAATTCAGCACAGTCGTATTGAACCATCAAAATGGATACTTGTGTTGAAATGAGTGTTCATCAGGGAGCTATGTAATTATCCATTACAGATTTATTTCGTTTTTTTTTTTAATAAATACTCGTCATACTAATTACACTGATAATTAATTTTGAGGAGTTCATTCCAGCATTTTTTCTAATAAAATTCCTTCAAGTTCATTATCAGTGTAATAAATATGTAGTGTATTTATCAAAAAGTACACGATTACAACAGAAAAATCATTTCTATAATATTTTGGGCCACTTGAATGAAGGAAGAATAAATATGAAACTTGTACATACAAGCTTAAATATAATTCTATATCATTCCTCTGCTTCTCTTCTCTGTGCTTCTTTAGTGCTGCGTGATTTCTGTGGCCGTTTTCAGTGTTTATGCTGATACTTATGGTGTATTCCAAAATATATGTATGAATTACAATAAAATCAGATAAGAAACTGTGTTTTATTTATACTACCGGGTGTCTGTTTAAGCTCGGCCACCGGCCATATCTCGGCAGCCGTTTATCGTCGGTACAACCTCGCGGAAAAAATCGTGATAGTAAAATGGATGACGGGAATTACAACAAAAATATTTTTAAGTTTCCAAAATGATCGCAAGGGGGCGCAATTCTCAAGATGAATTAAAAATTCGATAATTTTTCATTAAATTCTAGATTAAGATAGATTAAAAAATTTACTAGCAATATTTTTAGACGTTTTTATACAACTTTCATTTGAAACTTTTTGATCTAACTCCCATACGAAGGGGGAGTGGAGGGGGGGGGGACATGTCTGCGTACAAAAGTAGGTATAACTTCGGTTTGCCCCAACAGACTTTAATGTTTCTGGGCTCATTAGATAGAGAATTTTACAAAGAATTGAAGGATATGTAGCACAAAATTACGTGGTAGTCAAAGAAAATAACAGGAGGCGCTGTTCTCAATGTTTGTATATTTATTGTTTTTTCATTAAAATTTCAAATGGAACAGTATATTTTTAATATCGTTATATTGAAGCACATAAAAAAATGAAGGGCATGATGAAAACCGGAAGTTGCTACCTTTTTTGTTGACGAAGATATAGTCATACGAAGACAATCCAGAAAAATAAAGCTCTTTAAATATAAATTTATTTATTTATTGGGAGTAATAATTTTATTTTAATTTAGTAGGGTCTCTAGACAGTGTATAGTACGTTTTCACTTGAAATTTCATCATACTCTTTGCTAAATGTATTTATTTCAATCTTTTTATCGATTTTTTAATTCATTGCATCTGTTACGTTAGATTCTCCTTTTAAATGTTTTTAAATACTCTAGCTCATAGGTTCCCAAAGTGGGCGATAACGCCCCCTTGTGGGCGCTGCAGGTCTAAAGGGGGGCGGTAAGAGACCCAGAAAAAAAATGGGGGCGTTGTGTAAAGGCTTAGGGGGCGATTTGTAATTTCATCTAGAATCTAGGAGGACTCTTAGACACCGACTGAGCTCTCGACTCTCGACTAGGGATGGGCGATAAACATCGACGTTCATTGAACATCGATATTTTAGGATCGATGTTCGATGTTTTTGCATCGATGTTTGCAATTTAGATTTATCGATTAACTATCGATGTTAGAAGAAATATAGTGAACATCGAACTTTTAAGCTTGACAAAATGTATTTGCACTAATCACAAAATAAAACAGCGTCCTCTGTTGACAAATACAAAAATGTTTCCAAATTAACAGCTCACATACAGGCTACGAGGATGTAAAATTGTCTACGAATAAAAGAAGTATTTAAATTTCACAGTGCTATATCATATAAATTCGAATATTTCATTTTAGGCTCTTTTAAATATTACTCAGTATAAATATTTAAATAATATATAATTAAATACATAAATTTATAGTACTTTTAATGTGCAGAATAAAAGTTAAATTATGTATGCATGCAGAATAAGTGAAGGAGGTAAACGTATTTTCATAGAAAAAGAAGGGAGATAGACATTACCGATGTATACTTCTTCGGGAAATTCCCTAGTGCGTACAATCATACACGACGATACACGTATTAAATGCAAGATGACACATCAGAAATATAAAACCATATCCATATGTATCTCGGTATTTGCCAGCGTAGTCAAAAAAAAATGCAAGACTATAAAATCCCAAATAAAAATCGTTCTCTTAAAAAGCTTTGATACACGTAAATGTATATATTTTTTAAGTATCAGACGATTTAAGTCATGTGGTTGTTTCATGCGTAATTGCATAATATTGTTTTTTTATATAGTTTTTTTTGAGTAGTTTCTAAAGTTAACTACATATTATAAATGTATATATTTCTTTTATTATTTTTTTTGAATAGTGATATCTTTTATATCATTTTGTTAAGGACGTAAATTAATTAAGTTATAATAAAGTTTTTGTTAAACTGCCAAAAAATAAATCTATAAATATAATTATCGATGTTTAAAAACATCGATGTTTGGTAGTCGATATTTTGCAACCATCGATGTTGATCAACGATGTTAACATCGATGTTTGATATCGATGTTTACCCACCGATGTCCCATCCCTACTCTCGACTACAGCTTGTGAACATCAACTAATATTAATTAAGAGATTGCTCAAACCAACTCGGTTCGATATTTCTCTCCGAGTAGTTCATATATCTGTCCTGTTTTATTGAATAAATAAAATAAAAAACATATCAATCGGTCGCTCCGTTTCGAAACGAAAAGAGACACAAACAAACAAATAAAAAGGCAACTGTATCAATCGGCTGGTTCATAGAATACTTGTTCTTACTTGTTGAGTACGATTGAGCGTCGAATGAGATAAACGAGTTTATGCATGTTTGTCTTATTCCTGTCGGTGCGTGCTGCTTATGCAATCCTATATAAACAACGTAATATTTATTTTATTTTCATTTGCGGTTTCGCGCGTAATAGATAAGCAGTACTTAAGTTCAACACTTATACTTACGTATTTCTCAAAACAAAACAATGTCGGAAGTAAAAAAGAAGAGACGGCAATACTGTGCGGAATATATTAAATTCGGATTCATTGAAAATCCTACAAACCCATCGTCGCCTTTGTGCCTTCTATGCCTAAAAACATTTTCGAATGAAGCAATGAAGCCTTCAAGACTTCAAGATCATTTGAATAAAATGCATCCAGATAAGAAAGACAAGAATGTAGCATATTTTCAAGACCTAGAGAAGAAGCATAATACTCGGCCAAGTGTAGCAAAACTCTTTTCGGCGGCTGCTAAGCAAGATGACGACGGACTTCGAGCTTCGTACAACATCTCTTTGTTAATTGCTCAAAAAGGCAAACCACACAACATCGGAGAAGTGTTAATTTTGCCAGCAATAAAGGAAGTAATAACTACTGTGCTTCATAAACCGGCCGCAGATATTATCGGAAAAATTCCTTTGAGTAATAATTCTGTGCAAAGACGAATTGATGAAATGGCCGGAAACATAGAAGAATCATTGTGCAATCATCTGAGGACTAGTCAATTCTCAATTCAGCTCGATGAGTCCACTTTACCAACTAATGAAGCATTGTTGCTGTCTTACGTGAGGTTTATTAAAGATGAGAAAATATGTGAAGAACTATTGTTTGCTAGAAATTTAGAGACCGATACAAAAGGCGAAACCATATTCAATACATTGGAAAAGTTTTGTGATGAGAAAGAGATTCCCTTGAAAAATATTATATCAGTTGCTACGGATGGCGCTCCGGCTATGACAGGGTGCCATAAAGGCTTCATAGCGTACGTAAAAAATAAAATTCCAGATGTCCTTGCTGTACATTGCGTTATTCATAGACAACATTTGGTTGCTAGAAATTTAAGTGAACGACTATTTCAATCACTGCAATATGTCATCAAAGCAGTCAATAAAATCCGTAACTGCTCTTTGAATGATAGATTATTTCATCAGCTTTGTGTTACTAATGACGAAGATTTCAACCGTTTGTTGTTTCATACCGAAGTTCGTTGGCTATCAAGAGGCAATTGTCTGACTCGATTTTACAACCTGTTTGACTCTGTGATAGAGTTTTTGGAAACTAAAGATACAGAATTGCGCAACAAGCTCATTACATCAAAAAATGATATAGCTTACATGACAGACCTGTATAAATTGTTCAACAACATGAATCTCCAACTGCAAGGCGATAAACTAAATTTAATTAAAACAAAAAATGTCGTTGCTGCTTTCGCAGCCAAACTGCTTCTACACAAAAAGAATATGGGCAGACGTGAGTTTCATAATTTTCCGAATTTATCAGTATCCTGCAGTAACGACGACTTGTTTGCCTACTGCCAACATTTGGAAAAGCTCCACATTGACTTCACCGAACGATACCAGGATATTTTGAACTTGGAAATACCAGACTGGGTGTTGGATCCGTTTTCAAATGTCAACACAGCAATATCACCACATCTGGAAGAAGAACTTATAGAATTGACAACGAACGAGGAAATAAAAATCAAGTTCAAAAATGGCTACCAAGAATTTTGGCTACAAAAACCGATCCCGCAATTGTACCCTGGATTGTGGTCAATCATTCAACGATTCTTAATAGCATTCCCATCGTCATATTTGTGTGAACGTGGATTTAGTGCTGTAGCAACGCTGCTTACTAAAAAGAGAAATCGTTTGCATGTTACCGAACGTGGTGACTTGCGGCTGTTCTTGAGTAAATTGGAACCTGATATCAACAAACTTATTAAACAGCATCAGATTCATCCTTCACATTAGTTTTTATATTAGAATCGATTATGTTTGTTTTATTTTGAATTTTGAATAAAAGATACTTTGTCTGAATACTATAAAGTTGCGTTTCAATAATCATTCTCATTGGCAGGTGTAGCCCGTAAAAGTTAACTTGAGACCTGAGCGCCGTTGTGTACTACCTACTACGCTCAGGTCTCAAGTTAACTCATTCATTCTAAACGAGACTTTTACTATAACCCATAGTAAAAGTCTCGTTTAGAATGAATGTTTAATCTCCGCTAATATAGCTCACAATAATTAATTTAATTTGAAGTTATAGTGGTTTTTGAGTAGGTGAAAAAATGGGGGCGCTAAAAAATAATTTATTCTCAAAGTGGGCAGTAGGCAAAATAAGTTTGGGAACCACTGCTCTAGCTATTATTTTTCAAATATCATTTCGTATCCTGTCCAACATTGAAATAAAGTAATAATAGTGAACAGTGTAGTTTGCTTTTTTTTTTTTTAATTTTTATCATACAACATGGCATGCACAGTGATACTAAATTACATTACGATGAGATTTCCAAGGTACGCCATGAAAATCGAAATACAAAGATATTAGTCTCACTTGTAGTTAAACTTTTTGTACGTATTTAGCAAATTAAGCCTTTTTGGACACCTGCACATAATTATTAAGTTTGTAAAATGTCGTATTCTAACGTTGAAGCTTATGACATGATCAGAATGTATTTTCAATGCTTTGAAAATGCATTCTTGCTTCGGGGAAATATTCCCTAAATTATCCCGAAAGAAGACATTATTGAGTTTTTATTCACCTTGCCAGATGTTCTTGATGTTTATTTATGGGTCAGAATAAAAGACATAGTTTATCACAATAAGTCGAGTTCAACAATTGCTGCCTCCGAAATGGAAGTAATTCTGCTCTCTACTAATCGACAAATAAACGTGTATTGAAAATGAAGGTGAACACTTTGAACATTTGTTAGGTTGAAGTTTTTTCTTGTTTTTGTTTTTGTACTTTCTGATTTAAATATATTTTCTTTTCCTTTATATTACTTGGTCAATATATTTTCTTATTTATGTTTAGGTATATAATAGGTTCTTTTATTTACTTTCATTTCAGGCGGGGATGATTTAGATATCAATTTGTGTACCCTTTCGTTACTAATGAGTAAATGATTTGATTATAACTAATGCATTATATTATATTGTTTTTCTTTCTCGTTATTGTCTACTTAGTTCATGAGTTATGGAAATTATTTTTGCTGTTTTCCTATAATTAGATCTACCTAAATCAGTTGGGTGATAAAGATATATTATTATTATTATTTTATTTCAATGTCTAAAAAGGCAAGACATGAAATTTAAAAATAGCTAGAGAATTTGAAACATTTAAGAAGAGAATCTAATGTAACATATGCAAGAAATAAAAAATTGGTGAGAGGATTGAAATAAATACATTTATGGAAGACTATGATGAAAATTCAAGTGAAAGCGAACTATACACTCTCTAGTTACACTTAAAATTAAAATAAAGTTATTACTCACAATAAATGAATAAATTTATATTAAAAATTGTTTATTTTTTTTGGATTGTCTTCGTATGACTATATCTTCGTCAAGAAAAAAGGTAACAACTTCCGGTTTTCATCATTATCTTCAGTTTTTTATGTGCTTCAATATTACTATATTAAAAATATGCCGTTCCATTTAAAATTTTAAAGAAAAAACAAGTAATGTACATACATTGAGAACAGCGCCCCCTGTTATTTTCTTTGACAACCACGTAATTTCGTGCTATATGTCCTTCAATTCTTTGTAAGATTCTCTATCTAATGAGCCCAGAAACATTAAAATCCGTTTGTGCAAACCAAAATTATACCGACTTTTGTACACAGACATACCCCCCCTCCCCTTCGTATGGGAGTTAGATCAAAAATTTTCAAATGAAAGTTGTATAAAAACGTCTAAAAATTTTGCTAGAAAAATTTTCTATCTATCTTAATCTACAATTTAATGAAAAATTTTCGAATTTTTAATTTAACTTGAGAATTGCGCCCCCTTGCGATTATTTTGGAAACTTAAAAATATTTTAGTTGTAATTTCCGTCGTCCATTTTACTATCAAGATTTTTTCCGCGAGGTTGTACGATAAACGGTTGCCGAGATATGGCCGGTGGCCGAGCTTAAACAGACACCCGGTATATACAATAGAAACAATAAAGTTGAGCATCAAAATTTCAATTTTTTTTTATTAATATTTTATTGATAGCAATATGACATTCGCTAGTTTGGTGACTTAGGCTCTCTGAGCTTCTAATTGTCGTGTATTCTCCAAAGAGAAGTCCTCTTCTTTCCATTTCTCTGGTTTGCTGGCCGATTTCCTCCCATGTGGAGTGTTAAATTAACAGCGGGATGAGTAGATAGATGGTTTTGCATAACGTCGCTGGTATATCGGATTTTTAAGTCATCTTGTAATGCTCAGTTGAATGTATACGTAAAATTTTGGATTGGCTTTTTTGAATGATTATTAATTATTATGTTAGACTTGCTTGCGCATTTCCAAATTTAGGCACCAAATGTCCAAATCTACTTAATGATGGTCTCGTATATAAAAGTTTATTTTCTGATCTTTTGGATTTTCAACCAATTAGTCAATTTAAGTGTTTTATTTTTAAATGTTTTTGTTTTCCAAGATACTGTTAAATCAAATTCACTATGGCCGCCTGTAGCCCTGCTTTAAATGTTCCTATATGCAATTTATCCATTTTTAAGTGATACTTTTATTCTACAAAAATGTGAATATTAATTCAGTTGCTTATGGTTTACTTGGGTGTCGGAAAAAAACGTGTTTTCAGCTCTTTCGTTTCTTTTATTAAATCTTATTTAAGAAGAAATGTCCACAACGTGCCATGTTGTAAATTGTGGAAATACTAATAAGCTCGATGTTCTTAAATTGTTTAAAATACATATATAAAGTAGATTTAAATGAATCTTAAAAAATTAAAAGGTCAGAAATGAATGCGGATAATAAATGGAAGGAATCAACCTTTACTTATTGAACCTCACAATATATTGCTATATGTATAAAAATACACAACATAACTGATTAGCCCATACAGTGACTTCATTGCATATGTATACCGATAGGTCGAGCTCAGAACGGGCCATAGTCAGCAATTAGTGGCAACACCGAAACCCCCCTACCCGCAGCAGCAGCACATTGCAGTTAAGAATTTAGTAAGACTTAAACCGCGCAAGGATATAGTCGTTTGCATATTCGTTCTGTATACGTAATTTGCCCATTTGTTTCAGACATAATAAGGTCCAATTTATTATTATTATTGTATTCTTAGCTGCTACGGAAAAGTAATTTTAAGTAATAAAAAAATAATAACGTTTTCTAAAAGATAAAAGTAAAAAAATCAATAATTCTACAAAATAAATTCAAATTTTAAGAAAGTCACTCAAAATAGGAGCACGCGGAGTGGTATCGTACACACGTTGCCACATAGCACGTTCCATACGTATATTGTTGCCTATGTATGGTCCGTCGCGGGCTGGACCTATCGGTATACCGTGATATTATAAAGTTTCTAGGACGAAGATGGCATTGAAATAGAAAACATGTCTGAACTTAGCCATATTTTATAATTTGATGACAGTCAATGTCACTGTCAAAATAATTTTCAAAACCGTTAAGTTGTAATACCTGGATCATGTTTTCTGTTTCAATACCATCTTTGTCCTAGAAACTTTTATATCACGGTATTTGATAATACAATGGGTTTGTAATTGATTTTGCATTTTAGCGATTTCTACGTTTTACAATTTTCACCCCTGCGCAAATTCAAATTAACTGTCAAATTTGAGAAATTACACTTAGAGACAGTGGGTTGATACTAAACACCTTTACTACACTAAAGCGCAAAAAATTAAACACGTATTTCGACAACTATGTTGTCATCTTCAGTAGCACTAATTAAAAACCGCGTTGTCTATACACCGTATCATATACAGAACAACTATAGCTACTATATTTAGGACAGCTGACTCTACGGCCATTTTGGAGATAAATGTCAGTTCATATCACGATACACTTATACCGGTATGCTCACTTTAGCTGTCAATGACGTCATTGCGGACAGATTGACAGTTCTCATATTGGCTACATTTTGACGCAGTTATCTCCAAAATGGCGGACGAGTCAGCTATGCTTTATATAGTAGTTATAAGAACAACACATACGTACTTAGACTTTTGTGCTTTAATGTGTTATAGGTGTTTGTCAAATTTGACATTAGAATTCCATAATCGCAGTTTACAATTTTAATTATCGGCATAAATAAGTCAATTTTAACATAATATGAATTCGGAATTACATTATCAGTAGTGAACGCGATAAAATGAATAATTTGTATGCCTACACGACCACTGGCGGCCATATTTGTAAGTAGAAGTCACTTATTCTGGATAACTCTATATGTTTTTATAGGTTAATTTGCTACCTGCAATTCCTCTTATACACGATCGTTTAATAACTTTAGTGTACCTTTTCATTTCGTTTAAATGCAATCTGAAGTATCGGTCACTTATGAAGAATTAAAAGGCCAATGACTCACGGTTTTAAAAAAGTATTAGGAGGAATCCTATCTAATCGTCGTTTTTATAGTGCTATGTCTATGTAATTCCCTTGAATTCTGTATTTATCTGAGTCCTATATTTTATATATCTTCGTCTTAGAGCGAATGTAATTTTTATAGATTTTCTTTCGTTTATTTCAATTCTAAATTTTAACAACCATATTTGGATTCATCTAAACGTATTTGAGGAGTTGCAGAAGCTGCAAACTGAATTTTCGTCTATTGCAAGAACTGAAGTGTCGTCAGCAAATATTCTCGTTAGTACTTTTCTGCTGATCTGATTGGTAGGTCGGCCGTAAAGAGAGCGTTTATAAAGGGACCAATGACACTACCTTGTGAAACTCCAGATTCTATGGGATAACTACCAGCAGTATGTTCGTTTACCCGACTTGTAGACAGTAGCGGCGCGTGGTTCAATACTTAGAATAAAAGAGAGTGTTGGCAAATCGCCCGAGGCGAAAAATTTTTTGGGGGCCCAGAAACACTTTTTTTGGGCTATCAAATCGTAGAAATTAACTTAAGAAATTAGAAATTACGTACTTACCCCGCTGAGTATCTCGGCCTCGCCAAACAGTTGCTTTTATAGATAAATGTATGGTTTTTATATTTCACAAACACGTTTTGTATTGGAAATCAACTCATATATCCGTTTTTGAGATAAATTCTTCAATAACCAATTCATTAAAATTAAGAATTTCTTGAATCATTTGTTTCTCAATAGATAACATTGCGAGGACAGTTAGTCTATTCTCGCCATTGTACTTCTAAGGAAAGTTATTGTTCGGTTTAATGTGGAAAAACAACGTTCCGCTTCTGCGGTTGTCATGGGCATCGTAACAATTGCTTGTAGCACTGCAAATGTTTCTAATGCCGGTGCACTGATTACATGTGCACACGGACCAGCTTAAAACACCGAACGTCGCCAGACTGTCGCGGGGAACAAAGAGTGCGGGCGGCAAAGGTTCCACCAATTAGATGTAATAATCACATGTGCAGTGAACGAAGCGATTAGGCGATGCGTGGACCGATGAAAGGCTCGCTTAGTTATTGGAACAATTTACATCTCGTATTTTATTTCTGATATTTGCGTCTTTGACGAATTGTTTTTGAAATTAATAGGCATGTTATACTGTATAAAATTACTTAAAGAATGATAAAATTTAAATATGTTTTTTTAATAAGAATACACATTAAATTTGGGAGTGCACGCGCACATGTGCACTTATTGAGGAACTGGCTGTAGATACTCTGTCGCATAAGTACGATTTTAATTGTTTGAAGTATAATTCAGGCTTTTGTTACTTGGTTGTGTACTTGTTTTAGACAATGACTACATATGGATTATATATGCCCTTGAAAATATTTCCTTAGGTACAAATTATTTCTGTTTTATTGAAATATATATCGAAATGGCGGCAGATAGTGATGATTGTTCTAGCTTACCAAAAGTGTATATTTACTACATACACAAACTTCAAGATCTATTATAGCTAGAATAAAAACGTAATATTAATAAAAACCACATTTATTCAGTAACGTGTATACATTGTATTTACTACTAAGATAAAACACATGTTATTATTTATATAGTAACAGTTATTTGGCAAAACATTTTTTTTAAAAAATTACGCTATAACAACAATAACAATATTTTCAACAAAATAAAACAATCGTTTTACAAAGTGTGTAAGGAGAAGTACAAAAAATAATATGTGTAGGTACAGGTTGCTTCACTCAGAAGAACATTTCAAAATTTTCAGACATAATGTACAGTAGTAGTAGTAGTATCGCTTTAACAACTGACATGCGCCAATATATTAAAATTGCATCAAATTTGAGATGTAAAATCTTAATTATCGAGTAATATAACCTACAAAAGTCATTTCAGGATGTATAATTTGTCTTTTCTAAAATTATTCTGATGTACATATGTCAATTGTTCTTGTTTAGTGCTATAACCTGCAAAAGCAATTTCAGATAATAATAGTCATACTGTATGACTATTATTATCTATGACAGTCCTGATAAATTGCAAAGGTCATACAAACAATACAATTTTGTCAACAATGCTTGCCCACTAGACGGAATAGCCAAGTATTAAATAAAATATCGGGATAGAAAGGTAAAATAACTTTATTTATAATATTCAAGTTGTAATTGGCTTTTATGTATTTTAGTAGCCGAAGCTGTATCTTTAAATATTAATTAATTAGTTTTGATTTTTGTTCTATAATTTTCCGGACAATGTTATTTTGCAGCAGCATTGAATCCTCGTTTGTAGTTCGTACTTTGGCCCTGTTGGTTGCTAAAATGATTCTACTATTATATGATTTTCTCTTAATAAAGTACGCCCATAACCTGTACCCAGAAATTTAATACTCAAATAATGGAAAATTTTGAATTAAAATTAAATAACTCTGCCTGTACGATAGTGAACGCATTTATAGTTATGAGTTTATTAAGAAAAAATATAAATATTAACGTCATCCACAATCCCCTGAAATTTTCAATTGTGATTCTAGGACCTAGGATAACTGTATATACCTACTCACAATATTTTGTTATTAATCGATGTTCTTTATAAAACTAAACCAAATTACAAGTAACGACACATATATACTAGGCCACAAAATTAACACTGATAATATGTAATTCTTTTAAACACTGGTTACAGGTATAAAATACGTAGTTGGCCGATGGTTTCCCGTTTTACAGCTGTCAAATTATGGTAAGTATTTGAACAAAAATGGAGGTTGTTACATGAAATTTTACCTAACAAGAATTCGCACAAATTGTGTGATTATCTGGTGAAGGATTTGTGAGACGAGAACTTTGGTGTCACTCCAATCACAATTTCTAGAGTGTTGAAATATTCACCATGCTGGGTGCAACTAATTCTGTTGAGATATCATTGCTAAAAAAGGTATCTTACACTATTCTTTATGGTGGAAGTTATACCTATAAGGATTGAGTGATATCGAAGAACGCCGTCAAGCTATCTTTTAAGGTGGTAATTTTCAGAGATCATGCCTGTAAAAACATTGGTTTTCTATAAGGTACTATTCTGTGATATATTTGAATGATTTTCCATAATATATTAGTAAGTCTATAATATTCATATAACACACTCAATAGCAGTTGTAGAGATTTGATTCTTAAAAATGCCCGGAAGTGGTTTGATAAGGTTGGTTAGACTGAAAATGAACGTAAAACCCAAGCTATAGTTAAATCGTATCGGCAACCGACATGCGCCAATAAAGTTAAATGCCGTCAAGTAATTTAATCTACAAAAGGCATTTCAGGACTGTCATAAATAATAATACTCGTACATCTTTTGACATGTTATAATTGTCTTCTAAACAATATAAATTTGTCAATAATGCTTGTCCACTACACAGAATAGGCAACTATTAAAATAAATATCTAATAATCTTATTTATAATATTCAAGTTGTAAACGGCTTTCATGTATTATTATTTTATTAGCGGAAGCTCTATACCCTGAAATACCTGTATTAACTGATTTAGTAGTGGACGGGAATTTTGTAGCGGCATTGAATAGTCGTCTTTAGTTCATACTTTGGCCGTGTCGCTTACCAAAACGATTGAACCATTAGACTCTTGAATAAAAGAAATACCTGTACATCATAGTGCGAGTAGTGTCAAATTTTTAGAGTCGATTGGACCGCAAACTGGATTAGAATGCAGCAGTGTCTACTTCGGAATGCATTATATGTTTTTGAAGACTTTCTGAAGAAGAATGATTTCGACTGAGTGCTATTACTCTGCCAAGGTGTCATGTGTGTATTTTATCGAATTGTATCGTAATATTATTTTTTAATTCGTATGTTATAATAATATTACTTTTGACAAGGCATTGCTGTTTCTATATATTTAGATTTAAATGCTTGATTTTCTAATTCAAGTAAGTAAGTAATCTGAGATTTTCGTTGAATTATTTTGTTTTTCTTTCATTAATCTTCAGTTAGTCGTAGATAAAGTAGTGTATACTAACTCGCAATAATGACTATTATTCCCTCGAACCGAGTTACTCCCTCGTCGCTTCACGGCTCGGTTCGTAAATTCGGCTCTCGTGAATAATAACTATCATTATTGACTCGTTGTATAAACTACTATTATTTTTATGTGTATTTGACTTTTATTTGTATATGTATTAATGTGCTTTATATTTTATGTTATATTTATATATGTATATATACACATGTATTATATTTACAATATTATGACGTTTCCCATACTCTCGCGTGGAATAAAGATTATTATTATTATTATTTACCATTCTGTTTCAAAAAATAACACCTTGCGATTGCAAAATATTTTTCAAATTGTATGTGGCGCATTAACTTCGTGACCCAGCAACGATATCGTCAAGATTTTCTCCTTACTTGGTGTTGAAATTAGTTTCGATTCTGGATGCAGATTATAATATAGTTATGACAGACACACATTAAATGTGGAAAACATAATTTAAATTTTGAGTTTCTAAGATAGATCTATAAAAATGGTATAATCATATCTTCATGTCAAATATATTACATACTGCACTTTTCAATAGCATTAAAGCGACGGATTTATAGTCTGATCATCAACGGATCGTCGTTAGTCTGTAAAGAAGCTGACCATCACCGCTACCACTACAGTGTGTTCACCTCTAAGAGTTGGGCGAGCAAATGCATTTGCGCAAATTCTTGACAACAAAAATATAAATCGTGGTTTTGAAGATTCTGAACAACTCTAAGTATGCGCCGGACTGAACATGTACTACGTCAAAAACTGATATCCTGAAAATGAATGCAATGTTTACTCTTCTATTACCGTAGTCCTTAGCTGCTTTTCTAATGGACTGGCTGTTAATAACCTTTTTTCTACCTCTTCATAACTTTATAACTTTCATATGACTTTAGTAGCGAATTCAGGAGACTTTTACAACAGAATTAAAATAAGTATCAAAATGAACTCAGAGAAATCAATAGGGAAGTTAATATAGACAGAACACAAATCATGGTAATATCGACAAATGAAAGAAAACATAAAATATGTTTAGAGGGAAGTCAACTAGAACAAGTCAAAAGCTTCAAATACTTGGGGAATATCATAGTAAACAGTGGTAAGACTGACGGGAAATAATAGAATAAAAAAGGTAGGAGAATCTATACATTTTTCGGGAAAAAAATAAAGACAGGTATACAAGAAGGTTATGAGACCCTTGCTGTTTATGTGCAGAAATAAAAGTCACAAAAGTTCACAGCAAATGAAATTAGATTTCTGAAAGAAGATTCGAGAGAATCAGGAGGAACGTATGCCTAGGAATGAAGCAATAATAAAACGGAGAAATTTGAAATCAGATAAGAGTCATTGAGGAGCGTCAATTTAGTTGGTTGGGACACCTCCACTTGTATGAAGGAAAGCAGAATATCCAAGCAAGTAGGTATATGTAGCTAGAATACAGCAAAACAATATGAAGGGGAAACCTAGATTGAGATGGAAAGAACAAATAAGAAAGGCACTCACGAAACGAGAACTATAGTGGTGAGAGGTAGGTCAAGAAGACAAGACTGGAACTGTTCGAAAAGAAAAGTAAATGATATATAAAACTGAATTTTACAAATACAAAATCCCCCACTTAACAACGGTATGTATAACGGATTTCAAGTAGTTTAAGTAAATAAACAAATAAAATACGGTTAGGTTATGCCTATTTCATGGTCAAGACCGACTTAAGGTAAGATAAAATCAGCACAAGGTATTTACGGCTGAAAAGGAATCACAGCTTGTAAAATATTGCGGAAATACTGTGGTTTTATCATTTCGTGTTTATAACATCTCAGGAAGGCAGAACAATTGTTACATGTTATATGGCCATAAATGGTATTTGCAACTTGCGGAAATCAGTTCGGTTGGATACCAAAAAAATTACTTTTTATATATTATATTATAGGCTTCATGAAAGATATTTTTGACACGCCAAACTCGGCGAAACTCATAAAGTAATTACCTTACCAGACAGGCACTCTTCTTACATTTCCATTCCCTAAAAACATAGATCAGCAAACAAGAATTGAATTAGTACAATCTCGACCAATAAACCTCGCTATGATAGTCTGAGACTTGCTCCACCGATATCCTGCGAAGAAATTGAGTTATTTTATTGCAACATAAAATTATTCACAAATTCTCAATATCTAGATTAGGCTAAGGTAATCCGCGCTTTTTATATTTTTTAATGAATATTTCAACAAATATGTTAATAGTACTTGCAGATCAAGAAACGAAAACCAAACCAAGAAAACTGTATTATTATATTTATTTGTAAATACCTTTTTTCCTTTAAATACTACATCGAGATGATAGGGGCTGAATATAATGTGTATGGAACTAAAAATCAATCAAGAACATGAAGATGAACCAGGGCTATCAATAATCAGACATACCACTTTCATCACATGCATAGGCGCAACTAGACCTCAACCATGGGGGGGGGGGGGGTCACTTCAAAAATATGCCATGATCATCTATTTTTCGGATCCGTTTTTCTTTCGCATTTATCAATACTGGTAGTGGTTCTATTTCATTTTGTTCGAATGTGTTAAAATAATAAATTTGTCAAGACTTTTGAAATTAACTTTTACTTATGAAGCGATTTTCTTCTTTACGTGGGGGGGGGGGTTTAGAACCCCCCATCGTAAAAAAGGTTACGCCTCTGATCACATGACAGCACTCCACGATAAAGTCAAGACAGACTATCTTCGACCATACATATATTTTTCGTCACAATTATGATTCAGTTTCTGAAACCATTCCCTAAAGCAGATATTACCAAACCAAAGAATGGTAAAAGAGAAAATCTAAATACACATGTCTCTCTCTGACAGCAAACCATAATATTTTTTACAAGAACGTTACTTCTCCCAATTCTTGAAGGCTTCTGTCATGGCAATATGTCAATTCATACTAAAGCATTTACTTATTATAAGTCAGTTTTACACCACTAGTTTGTGATAAAATTAACTATGAAATACAAAGGCTGATGTAAATACGATGCTTTCATTTGGATTCTAAAAAGAGAATATATCAATTTTGAACTTATATATACAGATGTCCAGAAACTCTCCTGCGAGATTCCTCAGATAATTTTAAGACAATTTAACCCAATTCACCCTAGTCCGAAAATGCTTCCTAAGGGAGCTAGAGCTCTTTGAAGATGGCGCCTTGTAATTAGTTTTTTTTTAATATCTCCCGAACGCGTGTATTTAGAAAAACAAAAACTGGTATGCTTATTTATCCTCCAGAGATGAATCGATTCCATCAATTGCGAATTTCTAGTACCGGTCATAGGCGTCCGTTTTGGGTAGGTAAACGGTTATTTTAACGCATAACTTTTTTGTCTTTAACTTTTAAGCATTTGTGACACTAGATTATTAAATTTTCAGGTATTCTAGTACTAAAAGGTACTCTTACTTTAAGTCGGTAGGATATCGATTTGAAAATTTTTCGTTTTTTCGTCATTAAAGTTCAATTTATTATTTTTTGCACTAGTTCGCTTTGAACTCCCAACAGAAATAAAACCTACGTTTTTAATTGTCAAATTGTTGTCAGTTCGCGAAGTTTATCTTTTAATTTTTTACTTTGTAGCATTCAAACACAACGATTTCAATTTAAAAAAAAAAGGGTTTTTACTAATGAAGAATACGCCGATATGCATTTAGTTTATGGCGAAATGAGGTGTAACGCTCGAGCAGCGCAACGTAGATACGCTGAAAAATTTCCCAATCGTCAGCATCCCACTGACTCAACATTTACAGCTCTTCATCAACGATTAAGAGAAACAGGTTCAGTGATCCCAAAAAAAATGAAACAGGGAGACATAATGATGTAACAGCAGAACATGAAGATGTTATTTTAATGGAAGTTGAGGAAAATCCAGAAATTAGCGTTCGAAGACTATCTGCCACGTACCCCACAATTTCAAAATCTTCCGTAGGAAATATCTTACACAAAGAAAATTTATATCCTTTTCATTTTACAAAGGTGCAAGCACTGCTAGAAGGAGATTTTCCTGCTCGTGTAGAATTCGCTAGATGGTTACAAAATCAGATAAATCAAGATGAAGATTTTTTCAGGTACATTTTGTTTGGTGACGAAGCTTCATTCTCAAAAAATGGAATTTTTAATGTACATAATGCACACTATTATTCGTACGTTGGTGACAATCCCCACGTTGTTCAAGAATTTAAGCATCAGCATAAACGTCTGGATTAGAGTAGTTGACGATTATCTACTTGGACCTGTGGAATTACCTGCTCGTTTAAATGGTGTTGATTACTTACATTTCCTGCAAAATATTTTACCTGATTTGTTAGATGAGGTGCGTTTAAATATTCGGCAAAACTTATGGTTTCTACAGGACGGCTGTCCGGTCCACTTTAGCAGGAATGTACGAGACTTCCTAGATAATAACTACGAAGACCATTGAATTGGAAGAGGCGGTCCAGTTGCTTGGCCAGCAAGGTCGCCGGATTTGAATCCTTGCGATTATTGTGTTTGGGGATACATAAAAGCATTTGTTTATTCCGTTCCGATACAAAATCGTGCACAACTCTGGCTAAGGATACAAGATGCTTGCAACGAATTTAGAAATAACTTTGGAATTTTTGCAAGAATTCGGCGTTCTCTAAGCAAAAGGGTAAATTTATGCATAGAGACTAATGGTCATCACATCGAGCATCTTTTGTAACTATCTACCTTTGATACTTGTTCTTTTTTTGTTAGTTTCGTTCCATTGTAATAAATACTTTGTTTTTAAAAACCTTCAGCTAAAATTTTGTTTCAAATTGATTTTTGCTTCTTTTCCCAAACTTTTTTTTACGAATTGTGTGCTGCATTTATTGAAACAAAAGATGATTTATTAAATTAATTTTCATCCATGCCTTGATAGTCCTAGCCAACTTCGTCGCTAAAAATAAGTAGGTACATAATAAATTGAATTTTAATGACGAAAAAACGAAAAATTTTCAAATCGATTTTTCTAGAAAACGGTATCCTACCGACTTAAAGCAAGAGTACCTTTTAGTACTAGAATACCTGAAAATTTAATAATCTAGTGTCACAAATGCTTAAAAGTTAAAGACAAAAAAGTTATGCGTTAAAATAACAGTTTACCTACCCAAAACGGACGCCTATGACCGGTACTAGAAATTCGCAATTGATGGAGTCGATTCATCTCTGGAGGATAAATAAGTATATCAGTTTTTGTTTTTCTAAATAGAAGCGTTCGGGAGATATTAAAAAAAAAACTAATTACAAGGCGCCATCTTCAAAGAGCTCTAGCTTCCTTAGGAAGCATTTGCGGACTAGGGTGAATTGGGTTAAATTGTCTTAAAATTATCTGAGGAATCTCCGGTCTTCGTTTGTCAGGAGAGTTTCTGAACACCCTGTATATATTTCTTTCTATTAAGATATGGAATGAAAATGGTTTTTAAAACTTTACTCGTGTACAATAACTTACTAGACTATAAAATAAAACTTCATTATTGCATATTTTTTATATAAAATGTGTCCCAGATATTAATTAACAAAAGAACACATTCATTCAACTGTCTTTTCCGTTACAAATAATTGATTGAGATATTAAATTCAAAAATGAAAAAAAAATTTTGAAAAGATATTCAAATTCTGTACCTAAGAGTGCCATCATTCGAAGGAGAATCCCATGCGGAAGAAGCTATATGAAACACACTGTAC
This sequence comes from Amphimallon solstitiale, assembly GCA_963170755.1. Lineage (NCBI taxonomy): Eukaryota > Metazoa > Arthropoda > Insecta > Coleoptera > Scarabaeidae > Amphimallon > Amphimallon solstitiale. The sequence continues at coordinate 120,251,535 of OY720678.1, read as the reverse complement.
AGTACTCAATATATCTGGTAATATCAACTATGCCAAATCATTTTGCTGTAATGTTATTTAGGTACAGACAAATTTTATACTAATAAAAAAACCTAAAATGTATTCTTTAGTATTTGAACTCACTAGGCAATTATACATATATACATTGTAGTCTTTTTTTAAGAGTATTTAAAAATAATCCTAATTTAATTCTTTATTTTACACAATTTGTATTGCGACAGGTTCATCTCACACATTGTTCCTAATTACATATTATATATATTAAAAAGAACAGGTATATGGCAAGTAAGTAATGTTCATCATACCTAATTGTTTCATATAAGTTAAATTAAAAATCCAAAAAATATCACAGCATTTCAAAAATTTGAAACATTAAATATAAAGAGAAAAATTATTATAAAAGTTCAGGGCTTAGAGGTAATTATAAAAATACAGTTTCACAGTGTTTCAAATAATTACAAAATGTATTAAACGTTTAAGATGGAGAGCATGGCTGTGGTTTTGAATCTGTTAGGTGCATAAGAGTTTTACGTATTTCCTCAGTTATTTCTTCAGCTTTTGGGACTTCTGATAGAACCCACGTATCATCAGTGCTATGCAAACTTTCACGGCAGATTGGGCAAGTATCATGGTCTTCATTCCTGTTAGGCACAAGAAAAATAGTTTTGTTCATCATTAGCATTGGAAATACAAAATGCAATTAAGTACTGACATTCTCTTAATTAATCTGTCTATAATGCATAATTTGCGAGATATTGAATATATGTAACTTCTAGCTTACTACAGAAATATAATTAATTTATAACCACAAATACATTATCTTTTCTGATGAGGACAATTCAGTTTTAGTAGTTTTTTAATTCTACAACAATTCTGTAACTTTATCTCAGTTCGTGAAGATCCTAAATATTCTATTCTGTTGCAATTTATGCTTGCATTTGCTCTTTTCCTCTTTATAAATACGTTTGACACCAACTTATAAAACATCATTTTAATCGAATATATTTTGGTCTCACTCCAGATATGTATTAACACATTAAACTATATTAAAAAGTAACAAATTAAACTGAAAACGTGGAAGAAATTTTAAAGATGCTGGCAGACACTTTAAGTACTTTTGGCTGAATTGGATTTGGATGAATAGCGTGCATGCTTGGTAACATTCAGTTAAATTTTACACCAATAATTATTACTGGTACTGGTAAAGCGCACTCTGATTCCTCCATAACATATTATTCAAGTTGAAATCATCTGAACCAATTTGGAAAAAAGGTTTACTCAATCAACTTTCTTTGACTAAAGAATTTGGACATAAAATTAGTTAGAATATATATCAATATGCAATATCTTATACACCTTTAGAATGTGATTAAGACCTTAAGCTTGAGACCACAGATGCAGACTTTTCTTTTTCAAGAAACTGTTCCTACATTTAGGATTTCGTTACATGTCATATATTTTACATATTTTTGGTAACTGTTAATTTCATATGAATTCATGTACCTATGCATCAGTTTTTCATTTTTTACACCTTAACATTGTTTGGATAACCGGCGAATTTCTTCACATAGAAAAACGGAGGTTATGGTTAGTGTGGTAAAGGTGTTTTAGTATTTTTGTTTAATATCAAGCCACAGACTCCAAGTTTAGTTTCTTAATGATTAGTTTACAAAGTATTTCAATTGCAGTTAGAAAAACTGGCCCATAGCCTTACAATGTATGAATCCTCTATCATTTAAATATATATTTTTGCTTATATAAATTTGTTTATTGTTAAATTTACAGGAGCGATCATACTCTTCTACAAGAAGTCTTGCCTCATAAATAATCATAATAATTCCTATACAAAATGGCCATATCTTTTAGATTACACACATGAAAAACATATTTTATTTTATATAAGTACATAATTATGCAATATTATGCAATACAGAAATTAAAGTTTGGTGTTACATATGTAATGTACATATATTCCAATGAAAATTTAATTATAATTCATACTGCCATGTGCTTAAACCATTTTACAAAAACCTCATGATTCTCAAAAGTTTAATAAGTACGTTGATATATGTTCAGCTTAAGTTCGCAGTATAACTGCACAAATAACAGACGTAATTCCAGGAATTCTATTAAAGCTTTAGATATAGGAAATTAAGATAATTTAAACTTACCATTCTTCAATGCATACTAAGCAATAACTGTGTGTACACGGCAGTAAGACTTCAGTTTCTCTGTCAAAACATATACAGCATACTGTCTTTGGATCTAAGCCAACATTGTCATCACTTGTTATATTATCTAAATCTGTGAATACAGCAGAAGCAGATACATTTGAGCTGAAATAAGTAATAAATATATTATAAATTCTACATAAAATCAGTTTCAGAAGAGATCTTACTTTTCACTTTGCTGAGCTGCTGAATATTGACATTTCAATGTTTTAAAAACTTGCAAAAACTCTCTTAGGTTTAACAGTCTATATGTATTTAGGGAATTCGTTTCTGGATCAATTTTTACACAAGCTATTTGAACAGAAGCTTTCCAAAACACAGTAGAGTCTGTACCTTTCTTAACTGCAAAGAATAATTGTTTGCCACTTGTGTCCAAGTATTTCTGAGAGCTGCAAATAAGACAATAAATAAATGGTAAGAAATAATATTGAATATTATTGAAGTATAGTTTACAATTTATTTAATTCGCCAAGTTTTTCCGAAAACTCTTCATAACTTAATTCAAATATTTCATCAGTTATTAAAGAGCTAGTTTCTTCAGATAATGCCTTAGCAAATGAAGTTGAAACAAAGTCTTGCATTTGAGTACTTGGATTTTGACCCATTTTTCTTATTGCAATTTTAATTTATCATATAGAAGTATCTATAACACTAAGTTTATACACTAGTCATAACAAGCGTAGCAAGAAGCTGTTTTCCAATACTTAAAGAGGTTATATTTTTATATAAGACTGAGTTACATCTTATAATCCATGTCAAGATTTGAAAGAATACAGAAAAAGTCTACTGGAATATAAAAGCAGTGTTTGCTATTTTATTTATAGCACAGTTATAGTACATATATATATTTATGAATATGGGAAAAATCCACGATTGTTAACAACACGATTGACACTGACAGATTTGTTCGTTTGGTTGCTAATAATCAGTGATGCCAGGACCGCTCATAGAGAAAGTAACAGTAAATTTTTTTTTATTTTCTCTATGGGACCGCTATTCTGGAACTCATGCGGATGGAGCCGTCTACGATTGAATCCGAGTGGTTCATATACGCATGCGAAAGATATTTTGTATTCTCGAAACCCTTCGAAACGGAAATTTTAAATCCGCATGACGAAACGTATTATCGTCACTTGTTCCACACTACACCCCGCTGTGAACCAATGAAACAAAAGGGAGCCAAATATAAAACATGTGCACATATGGCATTTTGTCTTTTAAGATTTCACTTGTTATTTATTGTTTAACTTTGCGAGAGGAAACATCCAGATGGAAGGCAAACAACGTTGCGGGACCATGTCCCAAGAACAAAAGTCTATGTTAATACACTATTTAAATAATTCACCGCAATTATTATGTGGTAAATTTACCAACGAATTTACTTTTAAATCCGCACAAAATATGTGGGAGGACATAAGTAACAAATTAAATAGTATACCAGGCGCGAAAAAAGATTGGCGTCAGTGGAGAAAGGTGAGTAGATATAAAGAAAGAAAATTAAACAATATTATATTGAAAACGTTACTTGCATTTATTTTTATATCTGTAATTAACAATGTATACAAAATATTTTAGACTTGGCAAGACATAAAAACGTCAGTCAAATCAAAAAATGCTGCAAAAAATAAGGACTACAATTCTACAGGAGGTGGTGGTACATCATCAAATGGTGATGAAATGACCGAAGTAGACAATATGATTTTGAATTTAATAAAACCAGTGTGTTCAAGTGGTCATTCTTCTGTGGTTGAATCAAAAGTCCAATTTGTATGTATGAAATATGGTCTATATTTATATATATATAAATTAAAACATAATTACTGATAAGTAGTTAGTATAATATAGTAACAAATAATTACTAATTTAATAAAAGTAGAATTCTGGGTAGGGTTAATTAAAACACATTTTTTGGCTAAATAGCGTTTCGAAATATAATTTATGACACTTTTACAAAAATTTTTACATAAATATAAATTATTATATTTCTTAAAATGTTAGGATTTTACAAGTACGGAAGATGTGGACGAAACACAAATAAAACAGGTGGAAATAAAAGAGGTACAGAATGAAGAAGAAAATTTCCATCTACAAATAAATGAAATTAATACGCCAAAAAAATCAGGTAAAATTTAACATTTTTTGAAAAGATACATTACGTATACGACGGGTCGTTTTTTATATTCCCGAACTAGGCCGGAAAAAAGTTTCGAACAGCAATAAAAATTTATTTTTCAGTATAGTCCCCTCTGTTTCCCTTGTTTTGTTTTGATAAGTGACAACACAAACTGACAGATATTAAAACTAATACTCCTGCAATTGTTTTGTAAATAGTCAATGTCGTTACCAAGGCAATGGATGATAATAAAACACTATAATGAAAAATTATATTAAAATTGTAAAATGTCTAGTCCGGGAATATGAAAACAGCGCGCAGTAGATTTATAAAATTTTCTGGTGATATTTGTAAAATAAAGGAATTCAATGTAATGAATCGTTGAAGTGAAATATATGTTTTTCTAATAAATAATATATTTTTCTATTTTAACAATGTTCTACATATTTTGTAATAATTACAGGACTTGCTCAAAAGAAGCATTCAAAAGCAACTGCGGATGCAGCAGAAGCATTAGTAAGAACTTCAGAAACAAAGTTAGCGATGAAAGAAAAATATTATGAAAAAAAGATTGAAATACTGGAACGTATGGCAACAGCAAAAGAAAAAACAAATTAATAGAAGAAAGTACACAAGTATTAAAAGATATTAAAGATATCTTGTACGAATTAACATAAGATTTAATAAAGCATTTTTTTATGAGTATATTCTAGCATCTGATTTCATATTCCTCTGCATGTTAAAATACATTAAGTGAATTTATTACCAAATTTGCCAAACATGTATACTTCCAAAGAATAAAATACAATAAATTTAATATTACAATATTTATAACTGAAATTTAATATAATAAAGACGACATTTTTAAATATAATTACTAAAAATAATTCCTTATAATTCTATTTCGGAGATTTCTCCCTTCCACCAGGTCGGGATCCACTCGGCGATTATGTTCTACAACATCAACATGATCATTAAAAATCCTACCATAATCCACACCATTTTCTACATCCTCATTAAGTGGAATATTATTTGCAACACACATATTATGTAATACAACACATGCATTAACAATCTTTGAGCATGTTGCTGGATCATAATGTAGTACACGGTGTTTTAGTAAGCACCTGAACCTCATCTTTAACACACCATTGCATCTCTCAATGAGCCCTCTACATCTCTTGTGAGTTTCATTATATCGAGCTTCTGGTGTTCCAGGTTGTGGTTCATCAGCTATTGGTGTCAGTAACCAAGGCCTTAGTGGATATCCAGAATCACCTATAAAACTTGTTTTAGTTTTATGTATTATGCAAGTATTTTATAAAAACAAACCCAACAAATAAAATGTATTATGTCGTTGGCCATGCAAATTTTCCAAAAGTTGTTGTACACCAGCATTTCTCCATATAAATGCATCGTTTGTGCTTCCTGGGTATCTAGCATTAACATTTAAAATTCTCATATTGGAATCGCATATCTTAAAAAGAAAGTGTAATTTAAAAGTTTCGATAAACTAGTTTTCATCTTACCAATTGTACATTTATGGAATGATATCTTTTTCTGTTGACATATACAGCCTCCGGATATTGAGGATCATTTACTTTTGGTGGATATATGGCAACATGCGTACAATCAATGCACCCAATAACTCCAGGAAATTGGAAATGTTGGAAAAATCTAGATAATATGTTCAGTAATAAATGTTCTTAATCTATATGCTAACTTATACCGATTCCGATTCAATCACTTGATGTATTGCACGAGACACTGATGACTGACTTACAGCTAAAAAGAAATTGCATGCCGTATCCATTTGATAGCTGCCACTAGCAAAAAATCTTAATGCTATTAAAACCTAAAATATATATTTCTGTGGCACATGTTAAATAATAAACCATTTAACTTCTTTACCTTACTTTGTACATCCAGTGAGGATTTCCTGGATCCACACATTATATGTGGCCTAACTACATTAATAAGTGAAAGAACTAAATCTTTCGAGAGTCTAAATAATCTAATAAAGGCTTCATCATTCAATTCCGTAAAGGGCTCTAACTTTTCATATTCTAACAACTGCAACATTATCACTTGTCCAGCTTCATCAAAATTTGCCATTTTTTGTTTTTTTCAATTACTGAGTGTATTCGTTCAGTCGGATTCAAATTCGATTACCTTAAACCACTCGATGTAGATTTAAATCGTATACGACCACTCAAATTCGACTCGAGCGAGTCAAGAATACCAACTATACATTCGTATACGAAAAATCTGTAAATTCGTATACGAAAAAACTCCAGAATAGGGCTCCAGTTCTATACCTATTCTACTGTAGATCTACCAATTTTTATTTTAATTTATCGGTCTACCCATTTATTTCTCCACACATAGACAAGTTGACTTTTAGGTAGATTTAGAACTGAAATCAGTAGACCGGTAAATAAAAGAAAAATCGGTAGATCTACCGAAAAACCGATAGCCCGGCTCCACTGAGTTTACTCCTAATATCCGGGGATTTTTAAGTTTAAAAATAGCTTCTTTGTACCGCGGGATCTTGACTGACATAAAATTTGTTAATATATGACAGTATGACACTTAATGATATAACTTAAGACAGACGTTTTACATTCCATGGCAAACCTTTATCAATAATATAATTCTTGATCTCGCGGTACGATGCATACATATAAAAAAACATTTGAGCACCTGGTGTAACAGGAATATTCAAAAAGATTGTGTATCCCGCCTTGTTAATATATTTGATACATTTTAGGTATGTGCTGCATTATTAGAAGCAGTGGCGGCTCGTGATTTTGTGGGAAGGGAGGGCACCGGCGGGGGGGGGGTCTGAGTATGTAATATCAAAAATTAAGTACAGACAAAAAGTAAACTCAATATGTTATTTATTTAACTTGTTTGAAAATAAAATCCATCCGCCGTTCCTTACGATCAGCAAAATGATTAATAACTAATTCATTGATGTTTAGTGTTGATGTCAGTAATTGTTTTTCAATGGAACACATTGAAAAACAATTACCTACTGTTACACATGTCCGTAGTATCAGGAAAGCAGAAAAGCGAGGAGGTATATCAAATGTATTAGGAGTAGATACTACTGTGAATATAGAATTCTATATTCACAATATAGTGTGGTTACTACTTTGAAGATGGCGCCACATTTATTGTGTTTTACTCCTAATACATTTGATATACTTTCTCGCTTTTCTGCTACCCTGATACTACGGACGAAAGTTTCAATGAATGTGCAGTGAGTGTTTCGGTTTCAGTTATTTGAAATATTCTTTCTTGACAGAGTAAAAAAGTCTGTCTAGAGAGAATTTCATACATTATCTGGCGCCCCGATTCCGTTTATAATTTAAAATTACCTTAAATGCAGAGAATATTTTTTTTTAATTTAATTCTTTTAAATTTGTCTGGGTAAGTCTATATTTGAAATTTCTTCCGTAGTATCAGGGAAGCAGAAAAGCGAGGAGGTATATCAAATGTATCAGGAGTAAAATAAAATATATTATCTGTTGGCTCCTCTGCCTTCCTTGATAATACGGACGAAATTTCATATGTGCAGTTTTGCAAATTGGTCATGCTTAATGACCATTATTATAATAATAAAGAGTTAATTATATATACGTTTTATCAGTGCTTCATTTAATCCCAATACAATTATAAATTACTATGACTATTTTCATAAATTACGCTTTCTTAAAAGAATGTGAATTTGAAAAATAATTATGCTCGACATTTATAGTAATTTTAAATTATAAACTGAATCGCCAGTGATAATATGTCTTAATTCTGTGTAGACAGACATTTTTTAATCTGTCAAGATAAAAATGCAAGCGTACATCCTTTGTATTTGAAATTTCGTCCGTAGTACCAGGGCAGCAGAAAAGCGAGGAGGTTTATCAAATATATCAGGAGTAAAATTAAATATATTGGAGCCATCTGCACAATAGTAGCTGGACTATATCTTAAATATAGCTACTATTGTGAATATAGAACTCTATATTGTTTTACTCCTAATACATGTGACTATAGAATTCTATATTCACGATGTAGTGTGGCTACTACTTTGAAGATGGCGCCACATTTATTTTGTTTTACTCCTAATACATTTGATATACCTCCTCGCTTTTCTGCTACCCTGATACTACTGACAAAATTTCAAATGAATGTGCAGTGTTTCGGTTTTAGTTACTTGAAATATTCTTTCTTGAGAGGCTAAAAAAAGTCTGTCTAGACAGAATTTAAGACATTATCTGCCGCCCGAATTCCGTTTATAATTTAAAATTACCTTAAACGCAGAGAATATATTTTTTTTTAATTTAATTCTTTTAAGAGGGTGTAATTTACGAAAATACTCTCAGTTAATACTTTAACAATATATGTATAATTGTAATAAAAATAAAAGTATTTTAAAGTTACTATAACCACCTGGTGTGATATCTCGGCATTTAACAGGTGAAATTTCGTCCCTAGTATCAGGTAAGCTGAAAAACGAGGTGGTATATCAAATGTATCAGGGGTAAAATAAAATATATTATCTCCTCCCTCTTTTTCTTGCTAAATAAAGTCTGTCTAAACCTAATTAAGGAAGGCATTATAAGCCGCGATTCCGTTCATTATTAAACGTTACCTTAAGTGCAGAGATTATTTCTCAAATTTAAATTCTTTTATGAAACTTGTAATTTACGAAATTTATCTCGGTAATTAGTCTACATTTGAAATTTCGTCTGTAGTATCAGGGAAGCAGAAAAGCGAGGAGGTATATCAAATATATCAGGAGTAAAATTAAATATATTGGCGCCATCTGCACAATAGTAGCTGGACTATATCCTAAATATAGCTACTATTCTGAATATAGAATTCTATATTCACGATATAGTGTGGCTGCTACTTTGAAGATGGCGGGCGCCACATTTATTTTGTTTTACTCCTAATACATTTGATATACCTCCTCCTGTGTGCTTTTTATTCTTTCTACAACTTCTATTGCACATGTTTGTTACATTAAAGGCTTACATTTTGACATTTAAATATAATTTGGTTCCATTTTTTTTGTTACCAACGTCAAAACAACAAAATTAGCGTGCGATAAAGAAATACTTTTGCAACCAAAACGGATGTCGTAATAGTATATTAAAGGACGTTTCATTTTGACGTTTCAAAGTACGAATTCAGAGTTTAAGAAACGAGTGGCGTAGCCACGAGTTTCTTAACTGAATGAGTGCTTTAATGTCAAATGAAACGTGTCTTTTATGCTATTTTTTGCAATTAGTTTTAAAATTTCTCTTTTTGTAAAAGCAAAACGAGAAAAATTTGATAATCAAGGGAAATTTTGTGGCGGTTGTCACCTTGGTTTGGCACAAGATTTAAATTGACAAGTTAATTTAAAATTGACACATTTTTGATAATTTTCAACAGAATGTTTCTACTGCACACGGTATCACTATCACTTCGAAAGATAATTCAAACGTTAATATAAATGTTTATAATAGTTGTACTATTTCAAAGATTAATTAAAAATATCAAATCTTACAATGAATTTCAATATAAAAACCTCAAACTTGCTTACAAAATGTCATATTGACATCTCCATTTCTGTTGCAATGTGACCAACTTAAAATAAATCTGTTTAAATGTTCCATTTCTATTACGCAACTATAGTGCTGTAATAGACCCTATTACAGCACTAGTGAAATAAATGGTATGATTACGGTACTAATTGCAAAAAGTGAACTTTATAGCACCGAAAAAGAAAAAAGCATGTTGCACATTACACCCACACAACCAGTCTGATAAACTGTAAGAGCTTCTGTTGAATTTTCTCGTCACGGTTTTATTAGTTTTCAAATTCTGATCTTCTAGTTTAATCAATAAATCTGGTCTAGGGAGACCTAGATTTTTCAATTCTGTCTTAATGTTACTAACGCAATTCATAGTTGCATTTGCACCGATAGAAATTTCAACATACACTCACCGTTGTATAAATATTACATTCTGGACCGCCACCCGGACCCGGCACCATAGAGTAGTGCCCCGCCGCCTACATATATACGCGCGCTACCCGCGCCAGTTTCATCGCTCGATTTCTAATACAGACGGGGCAGTCGCGCGAGATGCCCCGGAGCCTACGTCAGACTGCGATTTTTAAACGCGCTGAAAAAACGGACTGTTACTTCCAAAAACATATTATTTGTCATCAAACAAATCAGAAAAATTACATACAAATTAGGTATTTATTATTAATTTATCTGTTAAAAGTGCCCCGTTGCCCTCCCTGCAGCAGCCGCCACTGATTATAAGATGTCTAGAAATAACATAGGGGTACATTTGTATTCGTATGCTTTTTACATTTTTTTTATAAGGGATAATGAAAGTAATCTAATTGGAGTGTCTTACATATCCACATTTCTCAAACCAGTTTACAAAGAGCCGGCACATGCCTAGTATATAATAAATTATGCACTTCATCAATGTAATATATTAATTCCACAAACATGAAGCATCACACCACCAAAATAATATACATGGGCGAGATAGGGGAATACGGTTCAGTTTCGCTCAGACTAGACCGACTCGTGTTTTGTCGACCCTCGGGGAAACCGGTAGGTAATATGGTGCCCGAGAGCCGACAAAACACGAGTCGGTCTAGTCTGAGTTGAAACTGACCCGTATTCCCCTATGTATATACTTTATCGCCAACCGTCAATAAAGCGATGCATTACCATAGCGTCTTACGGAGGTAAACAAACCTGCCGCTAATAACTATCAACGTAGCCATGACTGATGACTTTAAACATAAATCGTTTGTCACTGTGATAAGTCATTATATCTTTATTTTTTAAATTAGAAATTTTTGTGGTTGGCGATAAAATTTTGTATGCACCACGTCAATAAAGTGTCTTTATCGAACTCGTCTGTTACTCGCCTCGCTCGCTTGGCTCATAAATCATATTCGTTCGATAAAGTATCACTTTACTGACTTGGTACATAAATAACTATTATTTCTGAAGCACTAGGGTTAATCGTTGGAAGCAGTCTTCAAAATACACATCCTTCTAATGTCAATACTGCCTCACACGCACATTGCTAATTGAATTCAAAATATGATTAACAAAGAAAGAACATAATCTCCAAACTTATTTTTTTTTGATTATACTAAATTAACTTTAAAAAGTAATTTTAGATAAAAAAAAGTTAGTTAATTACTTAATAATATATTAAGGTTATGTTCGCAATCTATGATAACAAATCCATTAATTTTGGATAGATTGCAAAATTTGCCACCATTTAATTTTGTACCTGAAAGCGATAAGTCTCAAATACTTAAAAATATCGAGTATTCAGAAAAACTCGAAGTCAAGTACATGTTGAACTGAAGAAGACATTGAGCGGCTTATAAGTAATTGCTAAAAACTACACATTAATGTATATGTTAAACTGTCAATAAACTGCTGAAATAATATACAGTACACAGAGTGAGTCCTGGCCGATGGGAGGAGCCTCGACCTATAAGTCGCGCAGATTTACAGGTCACTGTGTGACAGACAAAGTATTCAGAAGAAAGAAATGATAACATTTGTTCATCATCGCATACATTAGCCTGACGAAAGAGTAAATGCAGATAAGAAATTGTAATATACTGAAAAGAAATACATATATAGGAAATATATTGTACTGCTCGTGCGTATCTAATATTATAAGAATCCACTGCGAACTATTTCTATTAATTCTTCATTTGATGAAGAAGTAAAGTCACTTGACGAAGAATCCATTTCAAATTCCTTTTATAAATTATTTATTTTTACAAAAGACGAAAGACAGTCTCTGACAGTATCTAAACAACTACCTAAACTTGTATTTTTGTTTTGGAATAATTTTGCAAGCGATATTACAGATTATGTAGATGTATCTATGTATATACGCATGCGTTAAATCCCCTTTTAGCGTGGTGAAATTCGAGCAGTTAGTTTAAATGCCCTTTTACTGTTAAATGTCCTTTTAAATACGTCGATAATACCGGGCGTTAGACAATTAATTTACAGATAATTAATAACAGTTATAAAAATGCGGCACACATAAAATGTGTGGTATGTTAATACGACGCAATAAATAATATTTTTGAATCTAACGGTAATATTAAACCGATTAGTTTTTAAACCATATCGATAAATCGGAAATAGTTCTTTACTTTGATGCGAAACTATTCTGGGACTATGTTTCTAAGTTTCCAGAAACTATTTCAACCAATTAGGAAATCTTAAAAAAAATCGTAATAGTATTTCACTTCCATCAAGATATTTTCAGCAATTTTTATACAAATACTTCAAAATGCAATCCAATTAAATTTACAACACAAAATTTAAATGTTTGTACAAAATTATCCTTAGCTTCTTATTATCTAAGCAAGTGGTTTTCTTGTAATATTTAGACAGCCACATGTACACCAGTATTTACTTGTAACACACTTAGGTAAATATAATGCTGCTAAACTTATAAAATTGCATGTTTTTGAATATATCAACAAGAATAGCAGGTGTATATAGGTTTTTACAATTAAAGAGTTCTTCTCTGTGGAATATCAATAACATAGTACTCAAACAATAAATACTTGCAAGTTTACATTAAAAAGCATACACAGGTATAATATATAATCAATTTAATTATTAAAAAAGCAAAAGATGTGATCAATGATTTATTGACCTTTAATTATATACAAAATTAAATTATTGTGGTCTTCCTCTTCCATAACCTCCTCTGAATTCAACATCTGCTGTACCAGCACCTACATCTGCTTTCTTGTCTGGACCACCTGCACCACCAGGTGCTCGTCTATATCCTGCACGATCCTCTGATGGTTTAGATGTTTCAGATCGTACTGCCGCAGCACCTCTTGGTCTTGCTGTTTCTAACCTCATTTGCCTCTTTAGTGATGCTGGTACAATTTCAGCAGGTAGATGAAGGTATGTTCTCAAATATTCAATACCTTCATTAGTTAAATACCTGAAATTTTGAATAGTAAAATATTTCATTTTTATAAACTTAAATTTTACAAACCAATAAAAGTGCCTCCATGCAAACTGTTCCTTTACATATCCTCTTGATTTCAGAGACTGTAAAGCTTTAATTACTTCTAAGTTTGGTATGGTTTCCAGTTCGGGATGTTTAGGAGCATGGTAATCCTTCTTTGCAACCATAACACCTTCTTTAAATAAGTACTCATAAATAGCAACTCTATTCCTTTTGGGCATCAACATTCTGCAACAGTAATAAGATTGAATTTGTAGCTGTATGACAATACAATATTATAGGTTAGAATGTAATTTTCTCATATTGATATTATAATATTATCAGAAATACACAGTTCTGGATGAAAATAGTTAGAAAAATCAAGAACATAAAGATAATATCTGAAGATGACAAAAATATCGAAAGATATCTACATACTTGTTTTGTTTTGGTATCCTTTCTACAGCAAAAAGACCGTGAAGAGAGTCGGAAAATAGAAGCTTGTAAATCTTGACTGTCAACAAGCTACCAATATTACATTTTTATTGTGAAATATTACTAGGACAAATGGTTCAAATACTACTATAATTTCAAGTATTCATCTAAAATTGGTGGAACTATTTCAATAATATCATTGTTTTACACTTCCATAGTCAAAACTGTATAAAAAAAATCCATCTGCATAAAATTCTAGGTCAAAACTGTATAAAAAAAATCCATCAGCATAAAATTCTAGGGTGAAGTCTTGGTTGAAATGGTAAAATACTAGAGGTGGGTCGTTCGCGAACGAACCGGTTTAGTGAACCGAATCCCAGCAGGGAACCGAGGGAGCCGGTTCACTAAATTTCAATGAACCGGATCTCGGCTCACTTGGGTCGTTGCTTAATTTGTATACAACAATCTGATAAAATTTGTCAAATTTGTGTGCATTTTAGCACAGATTTTAGCTTCAAATAAATTGTTTGTCAAACATTTTGTATAATTGGAGTGCGCGCAGCCTAAATAATCCCGGTTCGTTTAAGCCGACGCGACGGCGCCGAGTATTACCATGTCCTACACGTTCTTGGTGGAACGGTATGCTATTACGGCTATTACGGATCCACACGGTTCAAATGAGCCGGTCCCGGGACCCGGCTCACAATGAGGAGCTGCACCGAGTGAGCCGGGTCAATGAAATGAACCGTTTTGCCCACCTCTATAAAATACACTAAACAACATTAAGTGAGATAACAATAAACTAAATTTCCCCAGAACAGCAATTTTGTTGATAGAAATTGACATAACAATATTATTATCAGTACAAATCAAAGTATATGAGAAATGGAATAGCAAGAATTTCATTTACCGAAGAGGATTGAAATTAATGAAACAGAGTTAGAAAAATCTTTTGAGTCAAGTTCTTAAAGAATACTTTTTAATATTTACTTAGCCCAGTGTAGTTGAAAGTTACAATTTACACAACCTTCAGTATTAATTTATAATGGCTTCATCAGAACCTATTCAAGTTAGTTCATTACCACTGCCACCAATGCAGTATATTAACCAGTATTCTGATGAAATGATTCGCAGAGGCAGGGCACCTAGGCCTCCACCACCGATACATGATACATATCATATGTTTGGAAACTCTTTCAATACTGAAGAGAATATAATAAGGCCCTTAGAAAGTCAAGTAAGTAGAATAATAATTTATAATATTTAACTGCATTACCTTATTTTATAGGGAATCAAACGTTTATATCCATTACATTTTGACAGACGAAGAGAACTTAAAAAATTAAATCAATCTCTACTTGTCAACTTTCTAGATTTGTTAGATTTATTAGTACATTGTCCGGATTCTCCAAGGCGTGCAGAGAAAGTTGAAGATTTAAGCTTGCTCTTTATCCATATCCACCATTTGTTAAATGAATTCAGACCACATCAGGCAAGAGAAACATTGCGGGTAATGATGGAATTACAACGCCGTGAAAGATTAGAAACTGCTAGTAGGTTTCAAAAACACTTAGATAAAGTACAGGATATTTTGCAACAGGCACTACAAAATCTACCTGAACCTATGGAGATTGATTCTAAATTAATGATTGAGACTGATTTACTTGTTAATAAAGAAAATTTATCAAAGGATGATTTAAATAGTGATCCATGTTATATATTAGACAGGATTATGTGCAAAATTATAGATGATATGCCCTAATTATAGAATGTGAAAAAAGCTTGTTATCTTTTAAAGGTCTGTTTTTGTTATTTTCTAAGTTGTCTTGTACATTGTATTTGACAGTGGAGAAATAACATTATTACTACTACTATTGTATAATATCAACAAATACACCACAAGATTACTAAATGTTATCATTTATATAGACATTGATGATCTGATTATGTATCTAAAGTAATGCGTAGATATTGATATTCAACAAATATTTAATTTACATAACTACATTACTGTATTATAAGATAAAATGTCACAAATAAATAATTTATGTGCCTAATATATAATTTTATTCAACAAATAGTATCAAAGAGATTTATATTGTTAATCTCATTTGTCTCCAGGCATCTAGCATTCAAAGTGGAGTATTTTCTTACATATATTTCTAAAATGCATAAATGTTATCACACTATATATAGGTTCAATCACTAGTGGCTCCAATCAGTGTTGCATTTCCACACGCTTTATTCCTTGTCAGATGCAGAGAAACCCACCAACTTAAGTCAAAATACAGTAATAATGTCGTAATGAATCAAGGCCTCCGAAGATCTGCAATTAACATCTAGCTGTTGGGGGAAGTCATATTATTTGTACTATACTCAAATCGTTGAACAGATTGAGTATCACCTTGGGTTCACGTGATCACACCAAAGTCGTATGCACACAGGCACATAAAATCATTCAAGGATTAATGTCTGTAGAATAGTTATCGCCTTAGTACAAAGAAAAAATAAATAAAAAGTTCAAATGTCTCGAGAATTGTTAGAAATAGATGCAAAAGGTTGTAATATTGAAATAGAATAAAATTTTGCATGGAATGGCACAAAATTGATATTCCGTTTTATTTAAAAAATTCCATCGCTATTAATTTCAAAGAAATTAATATTCAAAGTTAACACTTTAGATGTCGTTTGTCTAAATTACTGTAAAACATTTTAAAGATTGGTTTTGATATGGTCGATGGAATAACAGTTTTGAACAACTATAACCAGGTTAGTAATTATCACTCTTTTAATTATACCATTTTCAGAAAATCATTTTACGCTAATTTTACTATACTCCATTCAGTCTAAGAATAAAGTAGATGGCGCTACAATATGAGCACAGTTTACACACGATGAACTTTGTATTTTGAAAACAAGTAAAACATATGTTTACTGTCAGATGGATAGCAGGGATATACATATCTGATATCATTATATTTTGACATTTACGTACATTTTTATACAAGTTGGTAACTCATTCCTCAAGAAAAAGGAATGCACATGTCGTCTAATTGTACTTTTTTGTGCTTCATCCAATTTATTGTAAGTATGACGATAATTTCTTTTTCTTGGAGGAGAAATTGGAACTCCATATAATTCCATTTCTTTAATAATGCAGTACATTGTATTCCTATTAATACCCACTTCCTCTGCTGTTTGATTGACTGCAGCTGTTTTAGACATATTGTTTTTATCCTTAATGTACACATTATAAGCCATTTGCCTTTGTCCAGATCTTATGTGTTTCCCTTTACGATTTTTTGAAGGACCTGGTAAAAGTGCTTCCGCCATACTATAGAATATTAGCGATTACGAAAAGAAAGTTAACGAAATTGATAAAATACCTTAACAAATGAATATTTCACTTGCGAGTTCTAAGAAGAACTATTTTTTAAGAATATTAACAACAAATAACTATGTAAAATACGGAAATCGACAAAATCTTTGAACAAAACTGTCAGTAAACAAATTTTTGACAGAACGAGCTAAATGCGATTATTTTGCCGGTGTAAATGCACACTCGATTTCAACCAATCACAAACGTTTATTTTAAGCCCTATCTTTCCCAATGCTTTATTCTTAGACTGAATGGAGTATAGAAATAGTTATTTATGTAACAAGTCAGTAAAGTGATACTTTACCGAACGAGTCTGGTTTACGAGCCAAGCGAGTGAAGCGAGCGCGGCGAGTAACAGACGAGTTCGGTAAAGGTACTTTACTGACGTGGTGCATACAAAATTTTATCGCCAACCGTTAAAATTGTTAATTTAAGAAATAAAGATATAATAACTTTTGACAGTTTATGACAGTGACAAACGATTTATTTTTAAAAGTCATCAGTCATGCTACGCTGACAGATATTAGCGGCAGGTAAAGTACTTTATTGTACAGTACGATAAAGTGTTTCTTTACCTCCGCAAAACGCTATGGTAACGCATCACTTTACTGACGGTTGGCGATAATAGTTATTTATGTAACAAGTCAGTAAAGTGATACTTTACCGAACGAGTCTGGTTTACGAGCCAAGCGAGTGAAGCGAGCGCGGCGAGTAACAGACGAGTTCGGTAAAGGTACTTTACTGACGTGGTGCATACAAAATTTTATCGCCAACCGTTAAAATTGTTAATTTAAGAAATAAAGATATAATAACTTTTGACAGTTTATGACAGTGACAAACGATTTATTTTTAAAAGTCATCAGTCATGCTACGCTGACAGATATTAGCGGCAGGTAAAGTACTTTATTGTACAGTACGATAAAGTGTTTCTTTACCTCCGCAAAACGCTATGGTAACGCATCACTTTACTGACGGTTGGCGATAAAACATATTATGGCAATGTTGTCCTGAATTTACACATTGTCTCTAATTCCCATGGATACGGACAACTCTATAGAGGAAACGCGTTACATTCAATTGTACGTCATACTAGATCCATGACGTCTCGTCTTGTTTATGTTGCCGGATCTATTTTTCTTTCTGTCAGTGACATTTGATATAACCAAAGAAAAAAATTATTCACAATACAATAAGTATAACATAATATATTTAGTAATTGAAATGCTCTAAGGCTTCAGCATTTTATCAACTTATTTATTATATTAATATCCATAATAAAATTTAAAATAACCAATACCTACGCTATTCTCAATTATCAGATGATTATAGAAAAGTTTGTAAAAAGCTTCGACTGTTTACAGGACGCAAATAGATAATAAACAGGATGTTCAGTGCTAAGAAGAATTGTTTTTATACAATTTATATCAAAGCAAAAATAAACACTCAAATTTGACAGGCAAAATATACACAACACACGCCTTTTTGACAGATATGATTTATCTGACAACATCGAAGAGAGAAATTTAATATTGAAACGGAAATTATGTGTTTATTTGCCATGAATGCGTATATTGCGATCAATGTTATACATTTTTAATCTAAATTAATGAAATAAAAGTCCTCAAATATAATTTAACAAAGTAACATTTTTAGTTTCACTATAGTAAATGTCATCAATGACGTGCAATTGAATATAACACGTCTCTATAGTATCCATTGAGGAAAAATACTATGGAGACGCTGTAAAGCATCTTTGCTGTATTCTCAAAACGGGAGCATTGGGCGGGGCTAAGTGTGGCACAAATATGGCTGCCTCACCTAGTAAAATATATCTATATATATAATCTGTTATCCCACATCTGTCATGTTTACACTAACCTACGAAATGTTATTTCACACGAATTCTTCTTATCAACGCCGTCTCTGCTGTTGCAGCTATGTAGAGCACAAGAAACCATAATGTCTTTTAATATTTAACTTATTATATATCTCTAATACACGATGCACTTAACAAACACTTCACTTTTTACCAACACTACCTGTTTGACATAAGTGTGTTATCAATTTGGCGGACCTATACCTGGTTCGATCACGTGACGTCGTCTCCCTACCTATTCTTTCTCAATGATAGTATCTTATCCATTATTAGGATAAATCAAACGTGTTGCCAAATTTACCTTTACAAAAAGGCCAATATCTTCTAGAATGAACAATGTGGTATTTTTTAAATATTTTTTTCGTGTTTCTTTATGGCTACACTTCTAATTGTAGTGTGGAGCTGTTCCGCGAATTTTGGGACACATTGTATGTCAAAGTATTGGCAAATGGGCATAACTGTTGCATACATCGAGGTGGTGTGTGTACGCCGGACAGCGTAAAGTCTGGACGTGTTCATTTAAATCTGTAAATCCCGTGACCATAAAAGTCGTACAGTGCATGGTTTGTTGTGTGTTTTATTTGAACGCATGGGCCGCACAGAGTTTCGGTGCTGATCAAAAGTAGAAAGTGAATTTCGCTAGCTATTTGTAGCAGATAATTATTTATATAATCAAGCTTTATAAAAAGACACTGTTTCATGTGAAAACAATTATAATACGCTTTGGAGATTGTTTCATTTTGTTACTACTTTGCGTTTAGTACAATATAAATATTCGCATATACTTGTAGTATCCATCAGCAAGAAGCTATAAGTACATATTTTGCATATATGATCCCTATAGACTCTTATTATTTTCCTACAAAAAATTTATATCGGTCAATGGCAGTAAACGCAAAGCAAGTTTTAATTTTTCTACAGATTGTGGCCGAGCAACGGGCGGCTAGTAGTTTATAAATAAAATTCTTTGTTGTCAATCAACATGTTTAATTTATGAAAAATAAATACACACAATAAGGTAATCATATAAATTATCTGGAAGGAAGTATCTCCAATGAGCTACACGAAAAGAACTAAAACTTTGTTTCCGCTTTTCACATTCATCGCTAATTAAAACTTGAGAATCACTTTCACTCGCTGACCGTAAAAATTAAGTTATCTCATATTATTAGAAGTGATAGAGGGATGGTGGTCCGAGATCGATGTGACACGCGTTGTTCGAATGTTTCGGCCATGTACAGTAGTTGCGGGCGATCAGAGCATACAGGTACTGAATACCGAGGAAACACGTGGCAGTATCTTAGGTATTAAAAGAAGCGTAATTAAGGGAGGGCTGATGAATGAGTAAACAACACCAACGGATCACAACACCTCCGCGTTAAAAGCTAACTGAAATCTAAATCTTCAAACACGGTTCACAAAAGACTAACGAATGGAAAGAAGCAATTACAACAATACCGCCCCAAATGACATCTCGAGTAATGCATGCCCCAGAAATCACCTACAAATATGAACTAAAAAAAATTTTCGGCTTAGATAGCACTTTGTAAGATCTAGTGGGAAAAAAAACTGCAGGGAGTTTAGAATAATCTTTTAATTTAACGTTAAAACGGAGGAACTTTTTTATTGGCCCCTGTATTGAATGTGTTTAGGAAATGATATTTTGACTTTTCAGATGTCATGTCTTACCAACTATTGTTAAATGAAATACAATGGACATTACATATTATATAATTAATGTGTGATAAAAATACAATCTATATTTTCGCATAAACAGGAAATCAAATGGTGCTGTGGTATTTCTACGCTCTACCACACACAATATAATGAATATAAAAGAATATTAAAATGAACATAGAATGTATTCTTCATAAATTTTCTATAATACAAAAAGTCATTATTAGTTACACAATTAAAAATGTTTCAAAAATTAAAACTAATTCCTCCAGCCGCGTCCTGAACCTCTCCCTCTAGAGCCACGTCCTCTGCCACCATATCGTCCTCTCGGTTTATCTAGTTGTCAAAAAGAAATTAAATTATAATTACGTAATAATATATTATACATTGAATTTTTAGGTATCTAGCGAGTATTTGTAATAGATTTACGCACTGCGATTTAGACATTTTCATTTTATTAAATCAACAACCTGGCCAGCATATTCCCATAGAGAAATTAATACTAAAAAGATTGCCAACTCAACGTATTAAATTATGAAGCAATAGTGTAGCACATTAGTGGTCTAGAATGCTCATAAAAGCATCTGGGTTTATTCGTACTAGAGAAATTTGGTGCAGGTTAAATGGCCTCAGACATGGCATAGGAAAGTGCAATACCTTATACCATTAGAATGTGATTCATTAACCAGCTTAAGACCCTAGATGCAGATTTTTCGTTTTCAACAAACTGTTCCTACTTTTATGATTTTTGAAGTGAAAACTTCTATGGGCGCGTTGATTGTGGGCACTGAACGAGACTGAGCCGTCACGCTCGTTCGGGTAAAGTCGGCGCGAGTCGACTAAGGGAGCGAGAGAAATATAGTCAACGCGCACTGGTATACTCGTTCGGCGACCGTTACATGAGAGAGCATGACGCATCAGTCGTATTCAGTATCAACATGAACACTTTATGTGCCGTGCGAATACGTTTTATTTAAATGTAATATAGAACGAAAATGTAAATGTAAATGAATATAGACCGAAAAAAAAAGAGTTGTATTTCGTATTATTAACCTCGCCTTGATGAAGTTTTCACTTCTGCCGTGTGGTCTTAAGCACACCCATTTTTTCTTACATGTAATATATTTTGCGTATTTTTGGTAACTGTTAATTTCATATGAATATATGTATGTATTATATTGTATTAGTTTTTTCATTTTCCTCAATATTTTTGTATTCTCAATAGCAGTAAGTAATCAATAAATATGTTTCAGTGTCACTCTGCGTTTGTTGTACTTTGTTACTTATTTCATAATAGACATTTTCAATATGTGCTTAATGCCTACAATTTACTTACTAAAATGAAATTTCAAATTTTATAGAAAATCTTGAAGAAAATAAAATAAGGGCAAAAAGCCAAATAAGAAATTCAAACGTAAGAAATGGCGCTAATATTATTAGAACAAATATACTAATTTAGACCAAATGCACTAGCAAATATGTTGCCAACTTTGTACAACAAATTCTTAAACACTGTTTAGATAACCGGCGTATTTCTTCGCAGTGAAAAACGCCGGTTAGAGATAATCAACGATTAAGCTTACCCAACCATTAGTTAACCGGGTAATGTAATCGGTGTTAGAAAAACCGGCCCCCTAAGTTACCATAGGCTAATATAAAATGAACTTTACTAGAAGCTATATAAAAGCAGTTGCGCCGCGTAGTTGAATACTTTGGGGGTTCACAACCTTGAGAGTGTTGTTGGCAAATCGCCGGACGCGAACATTTTTTTGGGCTATCAAATCGTAGAAATTAAAGGAACTTATTAAGAAATTAGAAATTAAGTAACTTACCTCGCTGAGTACTTTTACCCAGCCAAACAATTATTTTTATAGATAAATGTATAATAGATTTTATATTTCACAAACACGGTTTGTATTGAAAATCATTTCGTCGCTCCTTTTTTGAGATAAATTGGTCAATGACCAATTCATTAAAATTACGAATTTCTTGAATCATTTATTTCTCAACAGGTAACATAGCGAGGGCAGTTAGTCTATTCTCGACCGTTGTACTTCTAAGGAAAGTGTTTATTCGGTTTAATGTGGAGAAACAACGTTCCAGTGCACTGATTACATGTGCACACGGAACGTCGCCGGATTGTCGCGGTGAACAAAGAATGAGGGCGGCAAAGGTTCCACCAAATAGATATAATATTCACATGTGCAGTGAACGAAGGGATTAGGCGACGCGGTGGACTCGGGGTCGCTTGGATATTGGTTGGAATAATTTACATCTCGTGTTTTAATTTCTGATCTTTGCGTCTATAAAGAATTGTTTTTGTAATTAATAAGCATGTTATACTGTTATTATAAAATTATTTAAAGAATGATCAAATTTAAATATGTTCTTTTAATAATACACATTAAATTTAGGAGTGCAAATGCACATGTGCACTTACTGAGGAATCGCCACTGTATAAAAGGTATTGTAACGAAATGAGTTTACATTAAATAAAAGAATCAGATCTCTCGGCGCGATAAAAACGAAATTGTCACACGCAAAAAAGAGACAGACCGGGCAACGTATAAAAACGTTCTTATTTACACACCGCCATAAATCATCTCGGCACGGCCGGTAAATATCGTAAATGCAGTGAGTCATCTCACAGATGTATGACGTAAGCAAGGAAGGGTCCAGATTACCTCCAGTATATTGCCGAATTTACTGGTACTTTTCGAGAACATTTCATGCAGGTATATAAGGCGACTGGGTCACCGGGATTCATTCATTACGGGATGAGTAATCGCGGAGTAATTCGGTAGTCTCGAGTGGTCTCGTGGGAACAGTGGAAATAAATAGTGGTAGCCAAATAAATAAATATAGTAGTGCCGTCTTATATAAATGGAACTGTTACATAAATACGGACAGAGATATTAGTAATGGAAATAAATAAATACCTGTGATAATTAAATTGTAGTACTTTAAGTGTGTTACGTTAGTTTTATATTTTTATATTGTTATATAATTTTAAGTATATAAATATACAGACTGTTTTAAATAAATAATTGCACGAGTTGTTTATTGGAACCCGAAAACGTGACAGTATATTTATATATTAGTCTGTGTGCTGCATTATCTAAAACTCATGCATCTAAATAGATACCTAGAAATACACTACAACATACAAGTTTAACAGTATGTTTTAAAATATACTTCCTTCATTTCTATGAATTTATAGTTATATTTACCATAATTCTGAAAACTGTTGCTAAACTTTCCACTAGGTGGTGTATATAATTTTATGTTATCTCCAGATCTTGCACTCCGAGTTTGCTTGTTGGTAGTTTGACCAGATGCATTACTATCAAATGTTATAGGTACATGTCTTTTCTGGGTTGTGGTATTTGTTTCTATAGGCTTCTGTAATGCACAACATGCATTAAAAGTTTTACGAAAATATAGTCATTGTGAAATTACCTTGGTTGTTGTTGGGTCCTCGGTTTTAAATGACAAAGTGACATTACATTTGTACATTGGTGGCTGATAAAATAGGTCTTTGATGAGCGTATTTATATTGCTGAAAAGTTTTGGTGATATTTGTTGCACCTTAATTTCTTCAGCAGTATAAGTTTTTTCCTTATCCAAATTGTTTAATGCTCTACTGCAACCTTGAACGCATCTAGAAAAATACATTAATCTAGCTCGGAAATCCTTTAGAACTTGACCATCATGTGTAAGAAAATCGGGGCATTGGCGGGCCAAACGATGAAATGCATACAATAAGGATTCGACGCAAGAAAATTCCAAATGTGGTATAGTAATGATTGATGTGTCTTCTGGAGGAGGTGGCATGTACATCTAATAAAACAATCAAATTTAAAATTGGTGTTTGATTTGTTTTACAACAACTTATACCTTTAATTTATCAAAAATGTAAACAACACTGGATGATGGATTATCAAGTTTCCCACAGCATGTGGATAATTCTGCAAGCTGTCTTAATATGGCAAGTTGACATAAATTTCCTTGTGGCAATTTATTTATATTATCCCAATGGGGTAGAACTTGACAGCAAATATATTTGACAAGTTTTGTAGATTCTATTTTAGTCTGTAATTAGATCAATACATTTTAAATATTGTATGGCACAGACAAGTTTATGGAATAATTAAAGCAAATTTCAAAACATATTCTACATATATTGTCATGTTACCTTTAATACTACATTTATCACTTACATAAATTACTAAAATGTCCACAAATATGAATATTTATATGATCTGTAATCAGCATTAAGCATATCTATATTTTTAAAATGTATCTCAAAACCGTTATGCTCAGGATGATATTAGACCAGAGACAAGAGTTTGATTTCATAACAGTGGTTCAACAGTGTGAGAGTTGTACATTTTACAGTAGTTAAGTATTTTAATAAGAAAGGCATATAATCACATTTGAGAATAAATTCTTTTATGTCAGGAATCTGTTTCACCATGTGTTCTTAAGTTAAACAAATTATACAATAGATTGCTTTTCATGGTTGATTATTCACATAAAATTAAAATTCTTTATTTATTTTCTATTGTAATAATAATTAAAAATAATGAATTATTGAAACTTACTGAAAAATATGGCAGAATAAACTTAACACAAGTAATAAGTCTGCCGACATTATTATTAACATCTTTGTCAAGTACATCAAATTCACTATCCAATTCTAGCTGGTCCAGTACCAAATTTATCAGTTCTTGTTGACCAGCCATTGTGTTAGCAGCTTTTGTTGTTGATAAGTATGACATCAATATTATGAATTCTTCAGCTGTTGTATCCTTGAAAAAGATAAATTATCTTAAATATTTATTAATATATAAATATAAATACCTGTAACAGCTTTTTACATTCAGTTATAACCAAGTCTTCCAGTTCAGTAGTTAATACGGTCTTGTCCAAAGATTTTACTTTAGTTACTATAAATTTTAGACATTTCTCTCGAACACTGTTATCAGAATCATTAATTTGTTTGAATATACATTTAATAACTGTTGTAGGGTCTTCCTGTAAAATTTGTACAAGGGCATTACTTGCAGTATTGTATTCTTGAGGATCATCTAGTTGCAGCAGCTGTGCTAAAATATCAGCTACTTTTCCTATATGATCTTTATTTTCCTTACATAAAGAAGGGAGTGTCTTCATTGCTGCAATGCGGATCTATAAACATAATTCCTTAATGTTGCTTAAGGATTAATATATTTATAAGAATACTTACACCAGTGTCATCATCTTCACATATATCAAAAATAGCTTCTATAGCTTGTGACTGCAAAGATGGAAAATGTTTGAAGAACTTAGATATGATTTGTGCTGCCAATTTCTTTTCTTTCTGATTACCTTTCGTACCTTCTATTGCTTCCAGATATTCTTGCGAATGCTGTAATAATAAAAAATTAGAAAATAAATTATAAATACCTAGTCAATAGATACCTTTGTAATTTTCTCTTTTGCGTCTGAAAGAGTGTTATAGTTTTCGTATAATTTATCAAAGGTAACTGCACCCATTTTAAAGTAATTCAACTACAGCCAATCAACTACACATACCATTTATATTTAATTTCAAGAAATCAGTTTTGACACCGGTGGTGAAAATATTTTCACGCGTCCTAAACGACAGTAAACGGTGCGATGCGCAGTCGATAATTCAGATTGCAAAGTGCAAATATACGAATCAATGGGAATCCGTGCGTTCAGGGAGGTACGGCGCTGGAAGCGAATACAGCTAGAGCTTGTGGCTGGCGCCTAAAGTCATTGAACGAGTCCATTGATTATGTATAAGAAGTAGCCCAGGAGGCAAAATCACTATATGCTCACTTGTTCTACATTAGCAAATACGTATTTTCATCCTTCTCTAAAATTGTGATTTTGCCAAGTGGGATGAGCTTAGCAGTGATTTTGTAATAGCTGTGATCACAGTAACAGTGATTTTAAAATATCACACCTTCAACCCTACTTATAAGAACGTTCTCTCTACGCACACCAATTATACAAAATATATCTAAAACTATACATTAATTTTGCCTTTATAATTAATATTAATTAAATTTATTAACACCATATTAATTAAGAATTTGCCAGAAATGTGTTTAAAATGTTTGTGAAACATTTTGATTGGTGTGCATCTCCTTCAAACATTCACATATATTTTAATGGATGCCGCCGTACTTCAAACATTTTGTTTGACAATTAAATTGTTTTGTATAATTGGTGTGCACTCGTCCTATACATTTTAAATGACAATCCGTGCGTTCAGGGAGTTACGGCGCCGCTAGCGCTGAGCTGTGCTAGGTCAAGCGGTGTCCGAACGCGACTGCTGAGTGCCGGCGCTGGAGCTAGCGGTCGCCATCTTGTCTAGCGAAAAGAAATTTCGCTGGATGACCTGAGTTTATGTCATTTATTTATCAGTTGTATACTCTGCGATTATACACTTATTCCAAAATAACATTCAGAAAATACATCAATTAATTAAAATTGAAATGAACAACTATTCACAGTGCCGATACATATCTCAGCAAAAACTGCTAATATAATAGTGTTAATCGTTACATCATCTTCAAGAAAAACATCAAAATAATCCAACAATCCAATCCAACACCAGATTTCAATAAGTTAAATATTGGAAAAATATTGTTTTTACAACTACAGTAATAAAATAAATCCACAAAGTTATTTCTTTGTATTTAATTTATTTATCAGTTATAATTATGTGATTATACTCTTCTGCAACATATACAATTCAGAAAATTCATCAACTAATTAATATTGAAATGAATACTGTTCATAGTGCCGATAAATATTCTAACCAAAACTGCTAATATAGTATTGGTAATAGATGCTAATCTTCATCGAAAACTTCCACATAATCCATATAATAATCCACCGTAAAATGTATAAATATTTAGGCACACTATATATTATAGTAAATAATTTACCATCACCTCAGTCTCAATTTTAAAATAAGGATTTTATATTGCTATCTTACATGGGACAACCTAATTACACACCAAAAACGTCGACTTTATTTTTAGTTTAGATTTTAAAAGTGCGTATGTCATGTCTTCATACTTCAAACATTAATAATAATAGTGAAATGAAATAAAAATAAACTTGAGAATGTTGCTGCTGTCAGAATGTTTCTTCAGAAGTAGTAAAATTACGCATGCGCAAGCAACAATTTTCAAATTTACTACTGTGACCCGTTCAATGCTTTCATTCAGCAGGCGGATCGGGAACTGATCCCGCTCCAACCGTTCACTTCACAACAGTTGAGTGTTCGCTGGACAGGACCGCTCACCTTTATGTCATCGTCTGTCATCTGGTACTTTTCATTGCTGCCATTTGTTAAAATTATAGAGATTAAACAGAATAAACAATAATAATAAATTGTTTTTTTGCATTAAGGTTTGATGTAGTTTTTAGTGGAAGGGCTGATTTTTCCAACCCCGAATAAAATACTGAGTGAACTCCAATATTATAATACATTTATTACTGCACAATACCTTTAATTTGCTGTATTTTACTTTTCTAGTAACTTTCTTCAGAAGTATGTATTAGGTTGGTCTTGGAATGAATCAATGGCGCATGCGTACAGAATACGCTCACCAAGTGAGCATAGAATTTTTCGGCTCACAAAAATTGCGCAACTGTTGTGTCTGCTGAACGAAAGCAATAACTTCAGGCGCTAGCCACAAGCTCTAGCGGTATTCGCTTCCAGCGCCGTAACTCCCTGAACGCACGGAATGTCTTACCCGAGAAATTATTTGGCTGGGTTTCAGATATAAGCAATATGTGTGCATGTAAAAAAAAATACTAAAAATTCCTATACGAATATCAAAATTAAAAAACCTGACATAAGTCAAATTAAAAAATTATAAAATTTAGATTTAAGTTATTGCTAAATTCAATACAGGAAGTACGAAAGTATAAATAATATACTTATATATTTTTGAAATGTTTTATTCACAACTGGGGCCTATTCCATAAAAATACTTTGCAACTTTTCACTTTGCACTTTACACTTTTCAGTAGATTTCTGTTACATAAAATGTATTTTGGAAAAGTTGCAAAGTAAAATTTGAAAAGTGCAAAGTGCAAAGTAAAAGCGTAAAAATCAAAGGTTCTGTTTCATAAAACAAAATAAATGTAAACTAATGTCACAATTGCTTTGCACTTTGCAATATAAACTGTAAAGTCATTTTTCTATTTGCAATGAGCAAACGAACGGTCGCCAATCAAAAAAAGCTTGCCGTATTGGCACTAATCGAAGAAAAAAAGGAATATTGTTTGGAAATTTCAAAAACGTTAATGCTAAGGAAAAACAAGCAGCTTGGCAATCTCTACTGGACAAGGCTAAAGCACTGGAATTGGCTACGGCGGATAGAAGTTGGACGTTTGCTCGTGATTGCCTTTTTGGGGTATGGAAGAGCCGTACATTATCTAGTGAGTAATATATTTTCTAAATGTAAACAAATATTAAACTAAGCACTTAATTTAGAGAGAGACAATGCGAGAAAAACGGGTACGGAAGGGGGAAAGGATAAAAAGTTAGACGAGATAGATTTGGCCATATTAAAAGTTTTGGATGCAGAAAGTGCTCCTGTTACAGGACTGGAAATGCCAGAATCTGACGTCGGCACTGGGGACGGACTACTATTTCTCCCATTAGATGAGAGGGATGTTGTGGAACAAGAACCACGTGCTTCGAGCGAAATCACGGCGCCTATATCAAAAAAAAAGAAAGAAGAAAAATTCCCAGTCTCAATACCAGACTCTAAAAGAAGAGTTGCTACGAAATGAAATATATAGAAGAAGACTACATGCGCTCAAATTAGAAAGAGAACTGGGCATTGACGTGTCAGAGTACACAAATCCTCTCTTTCAATAGTTTTGTTTTTGTATTTTAAAAATTTATAAGTTGTACAATTAAAAAAATAATTTTGTTTAATGTTTAAACATGAAATAAGGACAATAACTACGAACGAAAAAATGCACAATTATCGAAAAAAATTTAAAAGTCTTTCCATTCGTTGAATACCATTAGGATTCTCTTCATGTTCATCTTCCATATTAGGATCATCATCCATGTCTTCGTGAAGTTCATCTCCAACTATGACATCCTCGTTTTCGCAAGCGATATTGTGCAGGGTTGCACAACAAATTACCACAAGAGCAGCATGTGTTGGAGATAATCTTAGATAATTTAGGCAAGGAAATCGTTCTTTCAAAATACAGAAGCTGTTTTCTATTAGCCGCCTTGTTCGCTTGTGAGCCCGATTGAAACGTTGCTCAACAGGATCATTCGGATTCCTGTTTATTGGAGGAATAAGCCATTCTTTCAGTCCATAAGCGCTGTCACCTAAAACAACAGCTCCAGGAAATGGTCTCCAACCCCCATCGAAGCGATGGGAAATCCGTGAATTTCTCAAGACCCGCGCGTCGTGAACGCTTCCTGGCCAGTTTGCATTCACTGCGTAAAATTTGAAATTGGGCCCGCAAATCATCATTGCATTTAAAGAATGATTACCATGTCGGTCAACATACTGTTCCTCATTTACTCTTGGTGCATCTATATTTATGATGGTCCCATCCACACATCCACACACTGAAGGAAAGCCTCCTTTTCTAAAAAATTCCTGAGATATTTCTGGATTCTCAGGCCAACATACAACGCGTCTAAAAAGCCTGTTGATTATTGCCCTTGCCACACGTTGAATGACTCTACATACGGAGGCCTTCGTTATCCCGTGCATGGCTGCTATACCATGATACTGGCCACCATTACCGAACCAATGCAATGCAACTAGGAGCTGCTGCTGAGGCGTCAATGCATGGTTTCTTCGAGTTGGTCGAGCAAGATCAGCCCCTATGGCTAACAATATCATTTCTACCCCGGGTGGGAAAAGTCGAAAGTACTCTTTAAACACAAAATTATTCATGATATTAAAGTTAATCCGTTCTTTAAAATTTCTACGAGGTACTTCATCATCACTCTCGTCGCTAGAGAAAATCAAATTGTTACAAAACATTTGTACAAGACCAAGTCGTGAACCACTGATAGAGCAAAAACGTCACGATGACATTTATCCAAACTTTGCAAAATGCGACTGAAAAGTTCGAAATCTGCAAAGTCAACTAACGTACTTTATGAAACACAAAGACTTTGCACTTTTCAAAATTTAACAAGTGCAAAGTGCAAACTGAAAAGTTGCAAAGTAGTTTTATGGAATAGGCCCCTGGTCAGTAATAATATACAACTTGATTGATATTTGATATTATACGTAGTAGGTAACTGCTACGGAAATGCTAGTAATCAACTGCCGAATTATTATCCATGGTGCTAGATAGTTCTACCTAATTATTGTAGGCACCTGCACAATATATTAAAACTCAAAGCTAATTTTTGTTATAAAATTTTCCAAGAGATTATAACAGATGTATAATAGGAACTTAGTAACTAAGTATGTATGTAAGTAAGTATGAATTTATATAGAAGAAACACTGACAGAAAATGCACTTTATATGGTTTAAAAACCAATATATTGAGTTTGGCTTAGATTATTTCAATAAAACCAACTACAATAAGATATTCAACTTAATTAATTCTGAAAACAGTAAAATAGCTTGAGTAAAAATTTTATTTCATATTCTATATTAGAAGATATTTAAATTATGCGTATACAATTAAGCACTGGTTAAATAGGTAATAACTTTTTACAAAGACTAAAATATTATAAAATATATTGAAAGCATAATATGAGCAAATAATATAATATTTATTTTGACATGTTTTACTCAATATTTAATATTTAACTATTTCTTAGTTTATTTCATAATATCAACCTTCCCATATTTTAAGAGGAGCCGATATATTAAAATGTTAATATCATGTAAATATTTTAAGCGCGAGCGACTAATATCTTAACTGTGATCACCGTTAATATCAGCCACGCTTTAAAATATCTACTTGATAGACTAACAGCGATCACCGTCAATAACAGTAACGCTTAAAAATATGTGCGTGATTTAAAATCAAGTAGATATTTTTCACCGCTACTGATATTAACGGTGATCACTGTTAAGATATATATACATATATTAGATATTTTTAAGCGTGATTGTTATTGACGGTGATCGCGGTTATAATTCACTGCTACCGAAGTGTGCCGAGTCTTTACGATCCGACTGCCGAATGTTAAGTCTGCACGTACCCGCTCTCGCCGAGCACGCTCGTTTAGTAAATACGTCACAACGCCAAATTGTTAAGCACGGTGATAAGATAAGTCAGTGAAGAGGATGCAAACAACGATCATATGGTAAATACGTCACAATAGATAGGTCTGTTAAACTGGATGCAAACAGAATTTGATGACGCGCACTAAATGAGCGTACTTCAGTCACTGATACTTCTACATCGATATTAGTTGTGATCACTGCTACTGTAGAATAACAGTGATTAATAACTGCTACTGGATATGTCGCTCATCTCTAATAAGAAGATAGTCCAAGTCCATAAGAAAAAGGTTGCGCCTAAAATCAACATTTTGGATGTCACCACCAGTGGGGCGCTAGTCGTTAAAGTGTCCGCATGTGGTGGGGGTAATTTTCAAGGTAGTTGAGAACGGTTTAAATCTCAACTACCTTTCTCACTGAATCGTCTGTAAATATTTCGAAGACTGATAGGCGTTTGTCTTCACTTAAAGTATTATATATTGGCTATTAACTATTGTTCAATTTATTTTGTCATTTAGGAATATAAAAATTCTATTCTATTCTATTCTAACATATCACGTATTTATAAATATGTTTTTTGTATCTATTATTACTTTATTTGTTTTTTATAATCAGCACATTATTTCAAATACTGTTTGTTTTTCGCAAATGGATATTTGTCTACAATTGATTCTTTGTGAAGACGCTTTTCCTTATACTACGAACCCTTGTGAGTTAATATTTGCTTGGGATTACATTTAGTATATTCCGATAATGCATTGTCCATTTTATATTCGTTTTATGCATTATAGATATATTTGTATTAAAATACATTGTCCAACTAATAATAAAGGTCTTGCTTCATTCATAGTACACAAAATCAATGTTATGTATATGAAAATAGTTATACCTAGATAAAATTTAGATAATAGTAATACCTTGTAAAGACGTATAACCCTCTTCTATTGCATTGTCTATTAAATATTCCTATTGTGCCTTGTAAATTTTAGATTTCTATAAAGTACTGTACTCCAAAACTATGAAAACCGCCATAGATTAAATTTCGTATATACGAGGGCAGGTCAATATGTCCGTGACTTTTTGAATGAAACAGGTTTTTGGATAAAAAAATCATTCTATTTTGCAACATAGTCTCCTTTAAGCTCTATACACTTTGTCCAACGTTTCTCTAATTTTTTTATCTTTCCCAAGAAATAAGATTTGTTGAGGTCATCAAAATAGGTATTTGTTTGTGAGATGATTTCATCGTTGGAGTCACATCTCTTTCCGCCGAGCCATTTCTTTAGGTTTGGAAACAAGAAATAGTCACTCGGGACTAAATCCGGAGAATGAGGCGGATGGGGGAGCAATTCGTAGCGTCAGAGATTTTTAAAAAAATCGAAGGGGGGCTAACTTGACGATTGGTCCCCCCAAAATTTTGAAATTCTTTTTAAAATTCCGTGCCATCACAAAGCGCTCCAATTGTGCTCAATTGTGCCGTATACCATTTTTTTGCCAACCACTCACTTTCGAAGTTATATTTAAAAAAAACAGTGCGTCACATCTAGAATTGCAGGCAGTATTAACAAAGTACTTTGATAGAACTGACAGACGCAACATCTGCGTAAAAACTGAATTTGTAAGTGCCACAACAACAAAAATTGAATACAACAAGCAGTACATGTTGATAGAAGTGACTATCCGAAATAACATTATGCTGCTATGACCTAGGTGGCCTCATCGCTTACTCTGAGCCCCTTGGAGTAGCATACTCTTTCAGAATTAACGAAAAATGGGAAGTCTACGATCATTTACTGCAACGCAAAGTAGACTGCAATGATAGTATAGTGAGATGGTGTATCCTCATGCAATATTATATAGAACATAAATAAAAGTAAATAAATATTAACAAAATAATCTTTTATTAAAATTGTAATAACCCAAGCACTTTTTTGATAAGTAATTATTCTCAAGAAGAATGTGCTCCATAAAATTATCACTTCTTTCTACTACTGTTGTTGAATGATATTCACTTTCGATCTTTTTTCTAATTTCCTTAAACAGTATAGCTGAGACCAAATGAAACTAACAACAATTGAGTGCAAATGGAGCACGTTTGATAAACATTTTATACTATACAAGTTATAACAAAGGTGGGGCAGGACAGTAGACTTTCGTCAGTTTCAGAATTTCTTTTTGGTATAACTTCAAGAGTGAGTGGTTGGCGGGAAGATGCTATACGGTATAATTGAGCACAATTGGAGTGCTTTGCCAAGGCTTTAAGTTTTAAAATGAATTTCAAATTTTTGGGGGCCAATCGTCAAGTTAGCCCCCCCCTTCGATTTTTTTTTAAAATCTTTGAAAACAGAAGAGCACAAATTAAACTAATAACGGCACAATTGAGCACAAATGGAGCACAATTGATACCCATACTACCACAATACTACCTACAACCTTTTTTATTTTGTATTATAATTAGTAACATCGATCTGCGTAATATAAAAGCAACATTATTTAATAAACTGATCCTTTTTCCTCTTATCACATTTTGTGTTTCTGTTTGAATACAATTTTGAGCGCTAATAAATGCTTAGAAATTTATCGTTTAAAGATAAGAACTCCCGTTATACACTTTCATATTTTAAATGGCGTCAAAGTATCCCGGGCACATTATTCCAAAGAAATTTTATAAGGAATTCAAAAGTGTATTCGGCATTTTTTGTCCGAGATAACAAAAAAGACAGTATTACCCCGTTCCTCCACAATTACTACCTAATTCATTCATTGACAGTAAACGTATTCTTTGTTTGTCCAATTGGTGTTAAATAAATCTAGGCACAAATTTTCTTCACATTATTTATAGTGTTTTGCATAGGTACTTTGACATTAGTAGGTGTTTAAATGCTTCTATTATGTGTATGTATGTATATATCATAGGTATATATTAGTCATATTATTAAATATCTAATGCTGGGTTTATGCAGCGTGAATGAGTCCTAACTTAGTATTATTATTAGTCTTAAGAAAGTTCGATCATTGAGTATACGTGTTAGCGTTCAGTCGGCTGATATTATGGTCGTAAGCTTCTTAGGACCGCGTTAGGACACAACCTTGAAAGTTCGTAATTTTTAACTCTTAGGACTAAGTTAGGACCTCGTTAGCCAAGATCTAACCCTTGTGAGGGAATACGTACACAGCTACGTATCACTTACGCAACGTAATTTGAAAATTTAATGTCTGTATAACGTGTATTTTTAAGGTTAAGACTAATTCTTAGGACTTATACTAATACTAAGTTAGGAACGCTGCACAAACCCACCATAAGAAAAATATAATATGTGTTGGTTACATTGCTCTCTGCTTTTGGTTTATTTACGCAAGAGTTTATAGACAGCCACACGAACTATACTTTCGTAGATAGCGCAACGAGTCAATGTGCCTTGGTTTTAAACTTGAATGCAGTCACGCGCGAAATTGCAATTTTTCATGTTTGGGTAGTTAGGCGACATCTTCCGTTGACATTTGTAACTATTTTAATTGTCAATGGACATGGAATATCTTCTTAAACATAATCAATGACCAAGGGCAAGTTCTTAAAATGAATAGTATAAATCTTAATCTTAATAACACAACATTTACTACAGTCCACTAAAAATTGATGAAGTTGAATAAAAAAATTAAATATGTTCTAAGCAAACAACTTCATTGTTAAGCAATTGGACAAGTCAATTTTACATGTAGAGAAATTGGTTAAGAAGTTTGTCACGAAATTGATAAGTGTACAGCAATTGTAAAAGACCATAAATATCAGATAGACAAAAATAATCCAACAGCAATTCCAATAAAATAAACTAAAATTATCATAGAGCAATTAAAAATATTACATAATCGAAAAGTTAAGGTTAAAGCGCCAAATCAAGCACACTATTAAATGTTTGGATACATATAAATGGGTGTCTGTAGTAATTGACATCATGTTTTAGAAATCTTCATGTTATTAAATCGGCAACTTGGAAACGTCTTTCTTCATTTCTTTTCCGACGGTGTCGTGCCTAAATATTTCATTTCCAAAGTAAATATAATTTTATAATCATATGGTCATGTTTATTTACAACTATAAACATTGCCAAAATGATGAAATAGCACTATATAAGAGCTTGTAATTTCAAATTCATATTCTGTTAAAGTTGCTTCGTTTTGTCGATAATGTTCAAAATTACTGCTAAAAAAACTTTAGAATGTGTTTATTGTGATTATAATGTCACTTTATACAATTAATTGGAATTCAAGCAAGGGTGGAAATTCTACCAAAAACGTAAAAATCGCTAAAATACAAATGGCGGTGGCGTAATAGTTATTGATAGGGCGCGGACACGAGCGAGTCATGACTCATCGTCCATGGGCGCACTATTGAGATGTTGTATTTTTAAAGAGGTTTTAATTTTATTTATATAATTGGATAACAAGTGGCTGGTGATCTATAAAATACAAAATACCTTATTATTTGTTCATTTTCTCTTCTGTAAGACTTGCTCTCTTTGAATTAAGTACATCTTTGTAGATAGAAAACGTCCTTTCTACATCGTAACTGGTTATATGTGCGTACTGGAAATATTCTTTTATTTTAGTATACACAATTGCCGCTATGTTATTAAATCTGGATTTCTATTAAAAACTGCGTCTAACTTTTGCCGAAGGCCACATCCGAAGTCACTTGGAATACTTTTGAAATTATTAATAGCAACATCTAATGTGGTTAATCCATTTTTTAATTTGAGATTCGATTTTCAAAATATGTGATTAGTTTAGACAAATTTCCAAAGTGTTCCTGTAGAAATAACAACTGATTTTTTTAAATTTGGGATTTCTGTTCGTTCCTTGTACTCAGAAATACTTCGAGCATCGTCATTTAAACATGTAACGAAATTTTGTAAACTATCGAAATTCTCTGCATAAAAACTATTTATGTGTATGTTTTAGCAAAGCTAAGTGACGAACGTGCGATATTTTGGCATTCTGTAACGATATTTTACAGACTTTGTAATAAATTTCGGAATCACTGACAATTCATTTTCATATTAGAAAAAGTAACATAAACAACGTTCTAGATCTAAATAAATGATAACTAAAAATATAGGCGAATATTATTGAAACTAAATAACAGTAAGTATGGTGGAAACGCGTTACATTCCGTTGCACGTCATACTAGATCCATGACGACTCGCCTTGCGTATGTTGCCGGGTCTATTTTTATTTCTGTCAGTGACATTTGATATAACCAAAGAAAAAAATTATTCACAATACAATAACTATAACGTAATATATTTAGTAATTGAAATGCTCTAAGACTTCAGTGTTTCTCAACTTATTTATTATATTGATTTAGATTGTCGAAAACCCTTAAATGTCTGATAAAGTATCCATAATAAAATTTAAAATATACATTACTTACGCTATTCTCGTTAATCAGATGATTATAGAAAAGTTTGTAAAAAGCTTCGACTGTTTACAGAAACCTTTCGGCATTATATTCAATGGACGCAAATAAATAATAAATACACTTCTAAGAAGCACTGTTTTAAAACAATTTATATCAACGTAAAAATAAACATGAAAAATTTGACAGGAAGAATAGGTATACACAACGCACGTCTTTTTGACAGATATGATTTATCTGTCAACACCGAATTGAACTATTAGTCTATTAAAAATATGTAATAAAGAAATTTAATATTGAAAAGGAAATTATCTGTTTATTTGCCATGAATGCGTATATTACGATCAATTTATAAATCTTCTATTTAAGCTAATGAAATAAATGCCCTCAAGTATAATTTAACAAAGTAACTTTTTTAGTTTCTCTAATACAGTTATGACAACATGTAAACGTCATCGATGACGTGCAACGGAACTTAACGCGCCTCCAGTATATATACATATTTACATTATTTCTCTTGCGAAATATAAGGTAAATATAATAAATTTTAAAAACCCTTCGGGCTATCTACGCCGATGTAGAAAGAATTTTACTCATAAATTCTTTATTTTATGCCATTTTTGGCTCTCATTCTCGGGCTCTTCTCAAGCGTAAGCAGATGTTGCAGTTCACCATATAAATTAGTGCTATTCAGTAAATGTGTGTTGTTTACATTATTTTTTGCTCCACTGTAACTCCGGCGTAGTTTAACTCGGTCATGTCCGCGCCCTAGTTATTGATAGATATGGGCGAGATAGGGGAGTACGGTACTGTTTCACACATACTAGACCGACTCGTGTTTTGTCGGCTCTCGAGAAACCGGTAGGTAATACGGTGCCCGAGAGCCGACAAAACACGAGTCGGTCTAGTCTTAGTGAAACCGAACCGTATTCCCCTATCTCGCCCATGTATAGTTATTAACGAACCAAGTGCGGGATGACTATTTTCCCGCATGAGCGCACTTAGAAAGCACGAGCGACCGAAGGGAAGCGAGTGCTTTTAATTGCGCGAATACGTGGAAGGTGTCTTCATGCAAGTGGTTTGCACAACATTTTTTGTACGAGCATAAATTGAAAAAATATTATTGATTAAAGTGATGCTTAAATTAATTATGTAATTTATTTTAGGTTAGGTTAGTATCATACCTAACCTAAAATAGATTACCTAATTGTACGTACCTATTACTCACATTTAAATTTATTTTAAGTTATTACATTCTTGCTTATGACGTTTTTATTCTTATATTTATAGTGAATTCATCGCTTTTTGGGTTGATTACAATTAACTGTCAATTTCAATGTTATTTGAGAAATAGTTAATAGATGGCGCCACAAATTTATTGCAAGAATTTTTAATTATTACTCCTATTTCCCCAACTTTTAGTGAAGAATAGTCGAGGGAAGTAGTATTTTATAGACTACATTTTACTACTATCAAGTTAGATTTTTTTTAAATGTCCCGAAGAGCCAGTGTTTTTTACAATTTTTACAATCGCCTCGACCGGGAAATACTCCTTGCTGGTCGAACGATGCATGCGCCAAATGTCACTTTTCAGGAGGTGAGTAGAAAAATCAATTTATAACATTATGCATATAAAAGAGTAAAAGAAATAAAGCCTACATATGATAAACTTCACAAACATATTGAACACTTTTCCTCATCCTCAATATAATTCATAATAAATATTGCCAAAAGTTCGCAGTTACTGTCCTTGATAAATACCCACATAATATGATCATATATAGAACAAAACATGTTAGTTTTGTTTGTTATTAACAAATTGATTTATTTGCCAATAAACGTCTCTAAAAGTGAAAATATTGAATATACAAATCAGGACCTGCAATGATGCCAGACATAAACGAAGTAGGAACGGCGGGGATGAAGAGAAGTGCATAAATCAAAAAACAGCGCGACAGTAAGCGAACCTTTGGGACACATTTTCACCGCCAACAACCCCAATATGATTCATTGGACGACAAATTGTATAACAATGTAAGCGTTTACATCATTCTGTCAAATGATACATGCCGTCTTTATTTAAGTTGGTGTACCTACCTAATATAACGTTATAGAAGGCAAGAGGAAGTTATTCTTTTTCCGATCTTCCAGACTTATTACAAACTATTTTGCGTGCATTCTCGAGAAATGTAGTAAGGTAATAGAACCATTAGCTGACACTTTAAGAAAATAAAATCTTTTTAATTTTGTTTCTTTTAATCTTCAACAGATACGAACTAATGGCTTAGTCTGATATTTTATTATACTGTATAGTAATAATATATGATGAAGTTATTCCAATTATTTTATTTAATTTTTATTCAAAATTTTTTTCATCTGATAGTGCATATTCCCCACTAGCTGACATACACAATTTTAGGTATACCCAATAGACCATAGGTTCCCAAAGTGGGCGATAACGCCCCCTTGTGGGCGCTGCAGGTCTAAAGGGGGGCGGTAAGAGACCCAGAAAAAAAATGGGGGCGTTGTGTAAAGGCTTAGGGGGCGATTTGTAATTTCATCTAGAATCTAGGAGGACTCTTAGACACCGACTGAGCTCTCAACTCTCGACTAGGGATGGGCGATAAACATCGATGTTCATTGAACATCGATATTTTAGGATCGATGTTCGATGTTTTTGCATCGATGTTTGCAATTTAGATTTATCGATAAACTATCGATGTTAGAAGAAATATAGTGAACATCGAACTTTTAAGCTTGACAAAATGTATTTGCACTAATCACAAAATAAAACAGCGTCCTCTGTTGACAAATACAAAAATGTTTCCAAATTAACAGCTCACATACAGGCTACGAGGATGTAAAATTGTCTACGAATAAAAGAAGTATTTAAATTACACAGTGCTACATCATATAAATTCGAATATTTCATTTTAGGCTCTTTTAAATATTACTCAGTATAAATATTTAAATAATATATAATTAAATACATAAATTTATAGTACTTTTAATGTGCAGAATAAAAGTTAAATTATGTATGCATGCAGAATAAGTGAAGGAGGTAAACGTATTTTCATAGAAAAAGAAGGGAGATAGACATTACCGATGTATACTTCTTCGGGAAATTCCCTAGTGCGTACAATCATACACGACGATACACGTATTAAATGCAAGATGACACATCAGAAATATAAAACCATATCCATATGTATCTCGGTATTTGCCAGCGTAGTCAAAAAAAAATGCAAGACTATAAAATCCCAAATAAAAATCGTTCTCTTAAAAAGCTTTGATACACGTAAATGTATATATTTTTTAAGTATCAGACGATTTAAGTCATGTGGTTGTTTCATGCGTAATTGCATAATATTGTTTTTTTATATAGTTTTTTTTGAGTAGTTTCTAAAGTTAACTACATATTATAAATGTATATATTTCTTTTATTATTTTTTTTGAATAGTGATATCTTTTATATCATTTTGTTAAGGACGTAAATTAATTAAGTTATAATAAAGTTTTTGTTAAACTGCCAAAAAATAAATCTATAAATATAATTATCGATGTTTGGTAGTCGATATTTTGCAACCATCGATGTTGATCAACGATGTTAACATCGATGTTTGATATCGATGTTTACCCACCGATGTCCCATCCCTACTCTCGACTACAGCTTGTGAACATCAACTAATATTAATTAAGAGATTGCTCAAACCAACTCGGTTCGATATTTCTCTCCGAGTAGTTCATATATCTGTCCTGTTTTATTGAATAAATAAAATAAAAAACATATCAATCGGTCGCTCCGTTTCGAAACGAAAAGAGACACAAACAAACAAATAAAAAGGCAACTGTATCAATCGGCTGGTTCATAGAATACTTGTTCTTACTTGTTGAGTACGATTGAGCGTCGAATGAGATAAACGAGTTTATGCATGTTTGTCTTATTCCTGTCGGTGCGTGCTGCTTATGCAATCCTATATAAACAACGTAATATTTATTTTATTTTCATTTGCGGTTTCGCGCGTAATAGATAAGCAGTACTTAAGTTCAACACTTATACTTACGTATTTCTCAAAACAAAACAATGTCGGAAGTAAAAAAGAAGAGACGGCAATACTGTGCGGAATATATTAAATTCGGATTCATTGAAAATCCTACAAACCCATCGTCGCCTTTGTGCCTTCTATGCCTAAAAACATTTTCGAATGAAGCAATGAAGCCTTCAAGACTTCAAGATCATTTGAATAAAATGCATCCAGATAAGAAAGACAAGAATGTAGCATATTTTCAAGACCTAGAGAAGAAGCATAATACTCGGCCAAGTGTAGCAAAACTCTTTTCGGCGGCTGCTAAGCAAGATGACGACGGACTTCGAGCTTCGTACAACATCTCTTTGTTAATTGCTCAAAAAGGCAAACCACACAACATCGGAGAAGTGTTAATTTTGCCAGCAATAAAGGAAGTAATAACTACTGTGCTTCATAAACCGGCCGCAGATATTATCGGAAAAATTCCTTTGAGTAATAATTCTGTGCAAAGACGAATTGATGAAATGGCCGGAAACATAGAAGAATCATTGTGCAATCATCTGAGGACTAGTCAATTCTCAATTCAGCTCGATGAGTCCACTTTACCAACTAATGAAGCATTGTTGCTGTCTTACGTGAGGTTTATTAAAGATGAGAAAATATGTGAAGAACTATTGTTTGCTAGAAATTTAGAGACCGATACAAAAGGCGAAACCATATTCAATACATTGGAAAAGTTTTGTGATGAGAAAGAGATTCCCTTGAAAAATATTATATCAGTTGCTACGGATGGCGCTCCGGCTATGACAGGGTGCCATAAAGGCTTCATAGCGTACGTAAAAAATAAAATTCCAGATGTCCTTGCTGTACATTGCGTTATTCATAGACAACATTTGGTTGCTAGAAATTTAAGTGAACGACTATTTCAATCACTGCAATATGTCATCAAAGCAGTCAATAAAATCCGTAACTGCTCTTTGAATGATAGATTATTTCATCAGCTTTGTGTTACTAATGACGAAGATTTCAACCGTTTGTTGTTTCATACCGAAGTTCGTTGGCTATCAAGAGGCAATTGTCTGACTCGATTTTACAACCTGTTTGACTCTGTGATAGAGTTTTTGGAAACTAAAGATACAGAATTGCGCAACAAGCTCATTACATCAAAAAATGATATAGCTTACATGACAGACCTGTATAAATTGTTCAACAACATGAATCTCCAACTGCAAGGCGATGAACTAAATTTAATTAAAACAAAAAATGTCGTTGCTGCTTTCGCAGCCAAACTGCTTCTACACAAAAAGAATATGGGCAGACGTGAGTTTCATAATTTTCCGAATTTATCAGTATCCTGCAGTAACGACGACTTGTTTGCCTACTGCCAACATTTGGAAAAGCTCCACATTGACTTCACCGAACGATACCAGGATATTTTGAACTTGGAAATACCAGACTGGGTGTTGGATCCGTTTTCAAATGTCAACACAGCAATATCACCACATCTGGAAGAAGAACTTATAGAATTGACAACGAACGAGGAAATAAAAATCAAGTTCAAAAATGGCTACCAAGAATTTTGGCTACAAAAACCGATCCCGCAATTGTACCCTGGATTGTGGTCAATCATTCAACGATTCTTGATAGCATTCCCATCGTCATATTTGTGTGAACGTGGATTTAGTGCTGTAGCAACGCTGCTTACTAAAAAGAGAAATCGTTTGCATGTTACCGAACGTGGTGACTTGCGGCTGTTCTTGAGTAAATTGGAACCTGATATCAACAAACTTATTAAACAGCATCAGATTCATCCTTCACATTAGTTTTTATATTAGAATCGATTATGTTTGTTTTATTTTGAATTTTGAATAAAAGATACTTTGTCTGAATACTATAAAGTTGCGTTTCAATAATCATTCTCATTGGCAGGTGTAGCCCGTAAAAGTTAACTTGAGACCTGAGCGCCGTTGTGTACTACCTACTACGCTCAGGTCTCAAGTTAACTCATTCATACTAAACGAGACTTTTACTATAACCCATAGTAAAAGTCTCGTTTAGAATGAATGTTTAATCTCCGCTAATATAGCTCACAATAATTAATTTAATTTGAAGTTATAGTGGTTTTTGAGTAGGTGAAAAAATGGGGGCGCTAAAAAATAATTTATTCTCAAAGTGGGCAGTAGGCAAAATAAGTTTGGGAACCACTGCAATAGACGAACCAATATGTGACACTTTAAGCAAAAATTTAAAAAATGTATTTTATCAAGTATGCCTAACTTATACAGTCCGTTTTTTTCTAAC
Source organism: Amphimallon solstitiale (assembly GCA_963170755.1). Lineage (NCBI taxonomy): Eukaryota > Metazoa > Arthropoda > Insecta > Coleoptera > Scarabaeidae > Amphimallon > Amphimallon solstitiale. The sequence continues at coordinate 120,207,790 of OY720678.1, read as the reverse complement.
ACTGGCCATGGGGATTTACATGTAAAAAATTGTACCCCATGTTAAGTCTTGTTCCTACACATTTTTAAAGCTAATTTTGATTTGTGGTGATAAAGCATACTTTAAACTTAAATATTCACACGTATTTCTAAATCATCCTGTATAATTACATGCATATAATTCAAAGATAATCTGCATATTTTAAATATTCCGGCATACGAAATGCTCCTCTCTGGTTGACTTTGATAGGTTCTTCAATTTTTTCTATAATATCATTGAAATCATACCATAAAGTGTCTTCTTTAGAAGGCCATTTCCAGGTGTTTGCATTACACTTATATAAGCATTTGTGCTACTAGTTTCCTTGATAATTCCAGGATAATATTCGGTTTCATAGAGAACAATAACAAAGTCACCGACCTTGAGCAAACTTGGCTTGACTGGATTTGGACGTTCGAGATGTTCATAGTAGAGTTCTTCCTCCGATTCCGAAACCACTTCTGCACTTGAATCTGATGATGACGGCGAAGGCTAATTTTTCTCTTGACTAGTTTTATTTTTTCGTTTGAAATGTTCTGTTCCATTTCCCTTTTTAATTTTCGTTCTGCTTTTGCTTTTTCAGCCTCTTCTTTTGCTTTTTCTTTTTTTTAGCTCATATTCTTTCCATCTCTTTGATGATGCTACTGCCGACAATTTATCTTTTGATCTCTTTTTCTTTTCCTTCGGGTCAGACTTGGGCCAAAAGAGGCATTTTTTAAATTGAGTTGGCACACCTTCAAGCGCTTCTGCTTCATTAGGGTTTACAGCAGATGTAGATGGTTGAGGTTCTTTCTCAGATTATTCATTCTTATTAAATTCGGGTAAAATATCGTTTTCTGTATCATTCCCAGATTGCATTTCAATTTCAATATTTTCTTGCTCTGATTCAGTATTATTGTTAGAATCTTGGCTTTCGACTTGTGCATCGGTTCTATCGGACGTAGTGTCTTCAGGGACGCCTTCTATAGTTTCATTTTTCATTGCTTGCCAAACAAAGAACAGGGATTCATCTTTTTTATCTCCATTCCTTTCATTACCAACGGTATTTTGAAATTTAATCAATGTTTCTTTAGTAATAAATTTTTCTAAATAGGACAACTTTTCATTCATTGTAGACTGAACTACAATGATTCTGGATCCATCTAGAGAATGTGTTGTTTTAAAATACTTATCGTATCTGATAGCATCTGGATTCAGTGGATGTAGCCCAGTTGACCTGAACCCATTGGAAAGTATCTCTGGAGTAACAGATGCTGATATTGCTTGATTCAGTAATCGAGCGAAATCCTCTTTCTTCACTTTGGAGCCATCGTGGTCCATTTTCCATTGCTGTACCGCCTCCCTCCAGGCACTTTTTAAAGTACGGAATGATGTGAGTAGAATTTGGACATATTGCAACCAAAATGATTCCATTTTCTGAACATAAATTGCTGAGGGGAAGAGTCAAGTGGCTAGAATGACCATCAACAAACAACACTATTGGCAAAACGATCCTATTTTTTTTTACCAAGGAAGATAAACGTTGGCTATGTATTCATAAAAGGTTTTGCCAGTCATCTAGCCATTCTCGCTTTTACCAATTGCACATCCTAGGGGCATTTTGTTGGTTACGTGTGGGGGAATTCTTTCATATTGGTAAATGGCCATTGGAGGGGCTATCATACCAGCTGCATTTGCATTCAATAGAGCTGTCATGAATTCCTTATCGTTATTGGCAGTGAAGTTATATACTGTTGATGTCCCTTTTTTTACCAGTACTCAGTGGCGGCTGCTGCCAGGAGGACAACGGGGTACTGCCAGTGCCGGATCTAGGAAATTTCTTAAGGGGGGCAAGTCAGCACCATGCCGCCCTTGTAGCTATTTTCACTATATAGGTAATGCAGTAATAAATTCGATTTTGCCGCCCGGGGCAATTGCCCCCTTTTGTCCCCCCTCAATCCGGTACTGGGCACTGCCCCCCCCCCCTGTGATAAATTAATTATAAATATATGTAATTTTTCTGATTTGTTTGATAACAAATAATATCCCTAGCAGCAAAACAACTATATGCACACTTGTCCTACATTAGCAAATATACGACTTTTATCCTTCTTTAAAATTGTGATTTTAAAATCACAGTCTGACGTAGGCTCCGGGGCATCTCGCGCGACTGCACCGTTTGTATTAGAAAACGAGGGGATAAAAAGTGGCGCGGGGCGAGAGCGATATATGTCAGCTGGCGGGCACTACTCTGTGATGCCGGATGACATCCAGTATGTAATATCACAGAATAACAGAAATGACAAAAGCCTCACTTGCATAATTCCCATATTTGTGCGCAAAATCAAACAAGGGCACATTTCAAAATGGCGTGTTTTGTTTTTGTTGTGTACTTGTATATTGTTGTATAAATATAACCTGTCTAAGTTTTATAACTTATAATTTACGAAAGAATAATAAGTAAATGTACCAGTTAAATTGTTGTTGATATAAATAATGAAAACTGTACGAAAGAAGAAATCTGGCGTACGTAGATGTTGCATTTTTTACTTGTAAAAATGTTCAACAACAAAATATATTCTATATATTGAAAAGAAATCAATTCAAACTTCACCTGTTAAGGAACTATCTACAGGTAAATGTTTATTATAAAATATTATTTTATAAAAACTAAGTATTATTTGAAATTTTAAAAGCATACTAATTTCAAAATGTATTTTAGAATGTCTGGAAACTATGAATGTTCCTAGCACAAGTGATATTGGATCCCAAAATTTAGCAGAAAGTGAACCACGTATAAGTATGACAATTAATATTTACAATACAAAATTAGATTATGACCAAACATAAAATACGTTTAGTTGTTTAACTAAAGAATTCGAAGTCATTTTTGAACAAAAATTCAACACATATGTATTTAACCTAGTATAAAGTAGAATAATTTAGAACTTTTCAGTTACACACATACAATTAATTTGTGTTTAATGAAATGTATAATTTTTTAATTGTATTTTAGCAGTTATGGAAATTCCTACTACAAGTGATGTTGGGGTTCAAACAGAAAAAAATCTCTCTGCCCATACACCCAGAAAGGAAAGACTGAGAAAATCTCTAAAACAGCATCGAGTTGTAGCTACTAGCTACTAAATATAAAATCAAATCCTATCCTAAACAGGAGAATTTACAATATTTTCTAGAGCTTTGTGACAGATATTTATTAAAAGAACTGGCAACTGTCGTTAAATTTATTTATATTGCAGTATTGTTTTTCAACTTTGAAGAGAATAAAAACATCTTCTAGAAATACCAGGAAGGAAAGCAAACTATGTGTCTCAGCAATTAGTTGCTGAATTATTTATACCTACGTATTGTTTCAAAAAGTTGGTGCTGAAATTTTTATATTTATGCAAATACAAGTAGAATTAATGCCTTACTTATATACTTATAATAAAAAGTGTACAAATAAAAATAAGAACGATGACGAAGTTTATCTCTATTGCAAAATATTTGCATATGTATGTACGACTTTCGCAATGTAAATATTAGTCTGTACATATACAGAGTGTTCACAAATAATCCTTGATACCTGCACCACTGATAAGATTAGAATTTATTATTTACTTTTACAGACTTAAATTTGAAACAATGCACAGTTTTGAAAATGTCAATAATTTCTTATTATAGTTTTTCTTGAATATAATATAATACGATTGAATCGCTTTGACAACCGACATACGCCAATAAATTGAAATGGTACAACCTACAAACGCTATTTATTTCAGGATTGTCATAAATAATAATATTTACACCTACATCTTTCGACATTTGTCAGAATTTACCTTTTGACGTTTGTTATAGTTATCGAAACAATATAAATTTGTCCACAATGCTTGCCTATTGCACAGGATAGCCAAGTATTAAATAAAATATAGGCATAGAAAAGTAATATTTAATAACTTTATTTATAATACTCTATTTGTAACTAGGTTTTATGTATAGTGTTTTACTACTAGAAGCTATCCTGAAATATTAATAAATTAGTTTAATTTTATTGTACTGATATAGTTCCGGTCGATCGAATTTGTAGCGGCATTGAATCGTCGTCTTTAGTTGGTACTTTGGCCGTGTCGACTGCCAAAATAATTCAACCATAACCGTTTATGTTGACTGAACTCATTCATTTATAAGTAAGAGTAATAAATGTATCTGTTTTCAGTTGTTGTCAGTGCGATGGAGTATTAATGCTAGTATTTTATATAATAGCATTATAAAACAAGAATTGGATGTAATCAGTACTTAAGTAACACAGAAAGATACAATTTTGTAATATGTATATACTATATCGTTATAAATAAATAACGATATAGTATAAAATACGCTACGGGTATAAAAGTATTTAGAATATAATTTTCAATATCTTTTGTATAAAAAAAAATTCAAAATTCAGACCGGAAGTACCACTTTTACTCTTATCGAATAGCGATTTTTTGCAAATATGTCGTAAGTTATGCATTCTATATATATTTATCAAGAGTACAAAAGTATTTAGTGCTAGATTTGCAATATTTTTTGTATATATGAAATTTCAAAATTCGGACCGGAAGTAACACTTTTACTCTTAGGGAGTAGCACTTTTTTTCGAATATCTAGCAAAGTATGTATTCTATGGCGATATATTAAGAGAATAGAAGTACTTAGAATAGGATTTTGAATAATTTTTGTGTAAAAAAATTCTTAAAATTGTATAGTTTGAAACGCCCATACGTATAAGAAAATCGTGTGGTGGCCACACCTAATTTTTTTTTCTTGTGGTAGCTACTCATTAGGAGCACATTTTAAAAATAGCTTGTATTATACAGAGTGTTCCATAACTTGGTGGCTGACCTTAGTTATAGTTTTTTAAATGGGACAACCTAATACATTATTACATTTTTGTATTCCCCGTATAATTTGATTATTGTATCATATTCTACATATTTTATGAAATATATTGCTGACACAAAGTGTATTGTAAGTACAATTTATCCAATTTTTGTATAAATATGTAGATATAGAAATGAGACACATGAGATTATGAAAGTAAAAGAAAAAAGAGGAGCACTGTTATATTATATATTATAATATGTTATATTATATATTTTTGGAATACAGTTTTATAAACAACTCAAAATCTTAAGCTAGCAAAAAATTTTTTTTGTAATTCCCCCAATACGTATAAAAATCATATCTTTAAGCTAATTTTTAGAGAAATTCATCATAAAATCATGCTTATCAACTGAGTAACAACTTATTAAATGACATCCTTTCAATTATCAATGTGGCAACAAATATCATGGTTCACTATATCGTATTCAAATAAAAAACATGAGGTTGGCAAAATTATATCAAAAAACGACAATAGCACTGTAGTAGTCACTTTTAAAGTAGTAACGTCTTACATGTTTTTGATGTGAAATTAAATAAGCAATTCAAAAATGAACTAATATACAGGGTGTTTCATTTGAAAAAAATTAAATTTAATTTAAATCTATTTTCTGTACATGCAATTAGTAACTGAAAAAAAATATAAAATATGCTTCTACTATAAAATATGCTCTTATTATGAACAATACTACAAAAAATTGTGTCTATCTAATACGGCGTTTTCGAGAAATATAATTTTAACAAACATTGAATTTTTCAGAAAAATGGGAATAAGTCGAAAACTTTAAACTTTAGGCCTATACTATCTCATAACTTTTTTACTAAAATTAAACGGGGTATACAAAAATGTAATAATATATAGGTGTTCCATTTAAAAAACTATAACTATGGTCAGCCACCAAGTTATGGAACACTCTGTATAATATAAACTACTTTTAGAATATGCTCCTAATGAGCAACTATCTCAACAAAAAGACCGCTTTGAAATATCTTTACTCGTAAAGGCACAATGGGCCTTACCCACGGAGACGACTCACCCTGTATATATAGGGTATATATATTTCATATTTGTCATAATTCAAGATCATTTTTATTTTTAATCATTCTTAAGGATACATACAATTACCATATATAAAAAAATAACATTACACAACAAATTTATATCCACTTTTGTTCATATTAATTAACTGCAATAGGTATTATATTATAACTATTGCTATTAACACATAAATAAATTATTCTTATTCGTTAATTCAATGGTTAAATCTTCCTGAAAGCAGCAAACAAATATTTATAATTGCAAAACGAATCCGGAATAGAAAAATAAACATCCGTAAATCAGTACCCTATGTGGGAAAAAGTTTATATACTCGGTTTTATGGCCCTTGGAAAACATCATAAAGTCAAATCTTGGGCTTAAAATTTATTTTTCCTGATAGTTAGGTATACAAATATTACAAAAATATCGCAAAAGGAATATGTTGTTATGGTTTGAGCGCTGTGCTAGGCGTTGAATGTTATTTGTTAGATCAAGAAAGTGAAAAAAAAAAAACAAATTATCTGGGGACTTTTTGAGGATTTGATTTGAATAAAAAGATAATTCAAAAATATCCACTTTTTCTAAAATATTGTTAATCAGCTTATAGCCACATTTTTAAATTGATGATAGAATACAAAATATGCCAAAGAATTTTAATGTTGAATACACAATTCATGTTATTGTACTACTTACATATTCGCAAAATTGACATTTCTAACACATTACTCAGTTTACATACATTATCAACCTCTTAACATTCAACTGCTCTTTTTCAATTTTTTTTGTAAACTTCATCAAACCCTAGTTTAAAATATTTTCCTGAAAAAAAACTGCTTATCATATTTTATTCCATAAATTATGTTGCATTTGATATTATTCAAATTAAACTACACATTTTGTGGGAGTGTATTCCTAAGAAACTTAACATCAAATCTAGTAAAATGATCTAACAACCACAGACTTATATCAAAAGCACCTCTTCCAAAAGGTCCAACACACGACAGAAATAGATGACATGGAACAACTACTGGGAAAAATTACAGACAAACATCATGGATGCAGCTAATGAACCTCTGGGAAAATAAAGCAAAAGAGCCAAGAGTCAAACAATGGTACATTCCAGAAGTTATGGCCTTAAATGAAGAAAGGCGATACAGAAGCAACAACACACGAGAAGATGAAAGCCTATACATATATGCAAATAAAAAAATTAACAAACACGGAAATAATACCAAATATATCAAAAGAGTATAGTGCAAAAGGTTTTTCTCTTAACTCTTTGAGGGGCGAAGGGTAAAAAACATACCACTAAAAATTTGGGCCGAGGTGTGTGGTGGTACAAAAATTAAACCGCCTTTTTAAAATTTATTTGCGTTGGTTTGCAGTGGTTTTCAGCGTGTACAACTATTCCCTCCCAAAGTTGAGATTGCGCTCTTTCCTATGAGACGTCGCGCAGTGTTAGTTTTGGATACTTTGTTGTCAGTTGTAGTTTGAATTCATGCGATCTAATTTTGAGGTTAGTTTTTGAAAGCAGTGAATTGCCCAACAGTACTTGTTGTTATTTCGCAAATCTTGCTGTTACTGGTAAGCGATTTTGATTGTTTATTTTGTAGCCAACTCTAAATTAGTACCACTGCGCACAATCGTAGTTTGTGGTTTTTTTAAACAGATATGAGAAAATCTCTCGGAAAGTAGAAGAAATTTCGCTGAAATTAGTAGACATTACTGAAGACGAACTTTATGAAGCTTTATATGCTAATGATGATGTGGACTATGAAACCATTCCGCCTGATGCAGAGTCAATTGGAAGTGATGATTCTGAAAACGAGGCAAATAATGAATGTGAACCAGATGAAGTACAAGTTGAAGAATCAGATCACTCAGAGCAGGAGCAAGATCACCAAGAAAATGAAGATAATGAAGGAGAAGTTGTTGAAAATATCGAAGAAGAAATAGGAGAACAAATGGACAGTGACAGCGAAATGGATATACCGCTAAGACATTTTCGGAAAAACAATTCTCAAAAAAAAGGTAAAATTGCCAAAAAACAAGCGACAAAAGCCAGTACCATATATTACTTGGAGCAAGGCAAACGTTCCCTCACAGGTACACATTCCTTTCATAGGAGACTCGGGTGTTGCCCAATTTATAATTGATGGACGATCCCTCTCCTGGCGAATTATTTAATCAATATTTTACAGAAGATTTTTGGGATTCAATTGTATTTCAAACGAATTTGTATGCTAATCAACGATATGATTGCGCAAATTTTCAGCCTACTGACAAGAAAGAAATAAAAAAAATTATAGGGATAAATTTATTGATGGGAATCAAAAGACTACCTAATTATAGAGATTACTGATCTAAGGATAAACATTTACATGATAATTTTATTTCTTCTCTAATGCCTGTCAAACGTTTCAGCTGGCTTTTATCCAACATTCATTTGGACAACAATTTGTATATGCTACTTCGTACAAACCCAATGTATGACAAATTGTACAAAATACGACCCTTGATAACACAATTGCAGACCAGATTTCTTGAATGATTCTTACCTTCTCGAGATGTTGCTATAGCTATAGATGAATCCATGATAAGATTGAAAGGAAGATCGTCGTTAAAGCAATATATGCCGATGAAACCAATAAAAAGAGGTTACAAGATATGGATGTTAGCAGATAAAAGCGGATATTGCTTAAAGTTTGATATCTATACGGGAAAAAAGGGAGATGTTGTTGAAGCAGGTCTGGGACGTCGTGTCGTACTCGAATTGTGTGAGGGCTTAGAAAATAAGGGTCATCACGTTGATTTCGACAACTTTTTTACCTCACCGAAGTTAATGGAAGAACTTCAGCAGAAACATCTCTATGCATGTGGAACTCTAAATATTACTAGACAATTTATGCCCACATTTACTCAAGACAAAGGCTTGAAAAGAGGTAATTTTGACTTCAGCGTTAGTAATAAGGGATTGGTAGATGTTAAATGGAAGGATAAACGAAGTGTACATTTATTATCTAATTATCACCAGCATGAGGAGGTTCTGGAGGTAAAGAGGAGGAAAAAGGATGGAACTGCCGAAATGATGATATTTTTTTATTTAATTGATGCGTGCGTTGTAAATGCATTCGTTTTACGTAAACAATTAAATCTACCTAAAGTAACCATGAAAAATTTTAGACTCTATCGTGGACAGTTTGATAACTGTACCAATCAAAAAAAGAAAATCATCAGGCGTAATATAAATCATACTGTCCTTATAAAAAAACATAAACCTTTTGTATCATAAACAACAAGGTTGCAAAATGCGGAACACAGGCCCATTCGAACAAGTAGAAGACGCTGCGTAATTTGCAGTTCAAAAAAAACACGACATTCGTTCAAATTGGGAGTGTTGCTTATGTAAAGTACCACTTTGTATAAGTAAAACTAAAAATTGTTTTGAAAAGTTTCATAGTTCATAAATTGTCTTAAGTGTGCAGTAGCACATTTTGTAAACCACCTTTTTTTTTCAAAATTTTTTATAAATCTTCAAAAAATTGACTTTCGTTTCCTGTAAATTACATAACAGTCTACACATAATCCAAAGAAAATCGACAAAAAATGTATAACAAATATTATGCCCACTTGGGGTTATTTTATTGTAACGTTTTCGGGTTCCAATAAACAACTCGTGCAATTATTTATTTAAAACAGTCTGTATATTTATGTACTTAAAATTATATAACAATACAAAAATATATAAACTAACGTAACACTCTCAAACTACTATTAATAAATTAAAATTAACACTTGTATTTATTTATTTCCATTACTAATATCTCTGTCCGTATTTATGTAACAGTTCTATTTATATAAGACGGCACTACTATATTTATTTCTTTGGCTACCACTATTTATTTCTTCGCACTCGATCCCGCAATGAATGAATCCAACTGTGACCCAGTCGCCTTATGTACCTGCATGAAATGTTCTCGAAATGTACCAGTAAGTTCGGTAATATACCAGTGGAATCTGGACTCTTCCTTGCTTACGCCGTACATCTGTGAGATGACTCACTGCATTTACAATATTCCGTTTTTATACGCCAAGCCGAGATGATTTATGATGTTATGAAAATAAGAGCGTTTTTATACATCGCCCGGTCTGCCTCTTTTTTGCGTGTGACAATTTCGTTTTTATCGCGGCGAGAGATCTGATTCTTTTATTTAATGTAAACTCATTTCGTTACATTATTTTTTAAAGTCTGGCCCACAAAGAGTTAAATGAATAGACATATAAGGTCTTCATTAGCACCGCCGATTTGAAAAAAGCCTCAGAGAGAGTTAAACTGAGTGAATCGTCAAATAACAATCTCCATACATATCTACTCACATATTAATTGGTTAATCAACAGCTGATGGAAGCCATACAAACACCAACAGGTATCAGAAAAGGCGACTCGTGAAGCCTTTTGCTGTTCAACACAATAATTGATCAAATAATAGACCATATTAAAAGCTCCGGGAACGGGTATAAACAACGACAGAAGCGATTAAAATTATACGCTACGCTGATGATTCGGTGTTAATAACAGAAAATTAAAACGACCTACAATCACTTCATTAATTGTTCGTCCTGAAAGTCAAAAGCCTGAACATGCAAATATCTACGTCAAAAACAAAATCGCTGGTTATTGTCAAAGAAACGATAATGTGCAAACTCGTGGTGGAAAACAATCCAATTGAACTGGTCACATTCAACTCAAGAGAGAACTCACGAAGTGAAAAGCTAGACTAATAAAGCATCCCTTAGAGACGTCATTTGGTGCAATAATTTTTTGACTAAACAATTCAAAGTCAGAATTATAAACTATGCGTCAAATGCAGATGGTGTACGCTATGGAAGCAAGGGCTGAGAATAAACGGACAAAAAAATATTAGGAAAAACCGAGATGAAAATACTGGCGAACAACCTGTCGGGGTTCACGCTATGAGATAAAATCCGAAACAAGAACAGACGAGACAAATATCAAGTGTTGGACGTCGCAAAACGGAGGCGACTTCGCAGGATGAAAAACGACAGAGTAATAAAGATCGCTCAGGACGGAACCCGAAGACCTCTAGGCAGATCTACTAAACGTCGGAAGGACTTGCGAGTACCAACATCAAACGAGAAGTAGGTTCAAACATACAAGCATATGGACTAAATTAAGAGGAAGCAGAAGAAGAATTTAAATGCCTTATCTATAAAGCCTTACTCACATGTCTTATAGTGCAGCTATTCAAACATCGACATTATCAGACAAAATCATTGCATTAGACGTGATATTGGCGGAGAAGGTTTTGATTCGTTTAGCCAAAATGATATCGAATAATTGCTTGAAAATAATGCCTTAAATATTAATTATATTATTGCAATAAGTATAGATACCGTAGAAGATGTGGAAGGTAATAAAAAAAGAAATGAAATCTGTTCCCGTCACTGCAAAGATGATTCAACTTTGAGAAATTATTTTCGTGCGTTGACACCAATTCTGAACGAGCTTTTAAATTCCAACGAAAGCTAAATAATTAAATATTTGGTTATCGTGAAGTTTTATTATCGCTTACGCTGTCGCTAGAAAACCATTAATTGAGAAGGAAATAGAAGTTGGCGTACTCGCACATTATCAAATGTTGATTAAAATAATATGTACGAAAAAATGTCTAATAATAGTAGTTTATACAACGAGTCAATAATGACAGTTATTATACCCGAGAGCTGAATTTACGAACCGAGCCGCGTAAGCGGCGAGGGAGTAACTCGGCTCGAGGGAATAATAGCCATTATTGCGAGTTAGTATACACTACTTTATCGACGACTAACTGAAAATTACTAAAAAAAGTCAAAATAATTAAACGAAAATGTCAGATTACTATATCAATATGACGTTTGTCGGTTAGACAGTGTAAAATGGCCGGACTTGTAACGTTATGGCCCATTATTCCCTGGTCGCATTAGCCAATAGTGATTAATATAATACATACTTTATTGTTTAGTCGTCGATAAATTACATTTATAACGAAATTTTAATAATTTTAAAATTACGTTTTTAGTAGGTATCTAATTAATTAATAATTATAGTTTTGTCAACACTTTATTTTAACGTAAGTTTGCATTTTTACAAGCGATCGTTTCTTTTCATAAATATTCTTGTTTTGCACTCTTTCTTTGTTGTTTATGCATGTGTATTTATTTAACTTATAATAATTTAACAAACTGCAATTTTACCTCTGTTCTCTATTGTTCTCCGTCTGTGGTTTGATTTATTCTTTCTGTGTTGTTAGTAGGGAGCGGAATCGAGCGAGTCATGACTCATCGCCCATGGGCGCGCTATTGAAATGTTGTATTTTTAAAGAGGTTTTAATTTTATTTATATAATTGAATAACAAGTGGATGGTGATTATAAAATACAAAATACCCTACTATTTGTTCATTTTCTCTTCTGTAAGACTTGTTCTCTTTGAATTAAGTACATCCTTGTAGATAGAAAACGTCTTTTCTACATCGCAACTGGTTATATTTACGTAATGGAAATATTCTTTTATTTCAGCGTATTTAACATACACAATGGCCGCAATGTTATTAAATCTGGATTTCTATTAAAAACTGCGTCTAAGTCACTTGGAATTATTAATAGCCACATCTAATGTGGTTAATCCATTTTTTAATTTTCGACTTCGAGATTTTTGCAGATGTCCACGTTTTGAAGTCCCCTGATACCGAAAAAGATGTTTTTAAAAAATGTCTGTGTGTCTCTATGTGACCACGATAACCGCTGTAGATATCAATTCCAAATTTTGTATTTACGTGTGTAATCTCCCTCTTGAGACCTGAGCAGTTTTTCAGTAAAATCGGTAGACCGGAAGTAGCAGTTTATTTCAGTGAAAAAATTAAATTTTGCCAATATTTCGTCAACTAGTAAATTTAAACAAATTTATAAAGAATTCATATGTACTTGAAATTAAAATTCAGAACAATTTTATTTAAAAAGTTTTTCGAAGCTTCTACCGGAAGTAGGTCTTTTACTCCTATCGAAAATCAGTTTTTGCGAATATTTCGCATGTCATGCTTTTTAGACAGGTACGTTACGGGTATAAAAGTATTTAAAACGTAATTTTCAATATCTTTTGCATAAAAACAATTTCAAAATTCAGACCGGAATTACCACTTTTACTCTTATCGAATAGCGATTTTTTGCAAATATGTCGTAAATTATGCATTCTATATGTATTTACCAAGAATACAAAAGTATTTAGTGCTAGATTTGCAATTTTTTTGAATATATGAAATTTCAAAATTCGGACCGGAAGTAACACTTTTAATCTTAGGGAGTAGTCCTTTTTTCGAATATCTTGCTAAGTATGCATTCTATAGCGATTTATTAAGAGAACAGAAGTACTTAGAATAAGATTTTGAATAATTTTTGTGTAAAAAAAATATAGTATAGTTTGAAACGCTCATACGTATAAGAAGGTCGTGTGGTGGCCACACCTCATTTTTTAATTTGAGATTCGATTTTCAAAATATGTCATTAGTTTAGGCAAATTTCCAAAGTGTTCCTGAAGGAATAACAACTGATTTTTTAAATTTGGGATTTGTGTTAGTTCCTTGCACTCAGAAATACTTCGAGCATCGTCATTTAAACATGTAACGAAATTTTGTAAACTATCGAAATTCTCTCCATGAAAACTATTTCTGTGTATGTTTTAGCAAAGCTAAGTGACGATATTTTACAGACTTTGCAATAAATTTCGGAATCACTGATAATTGATTTTTATCTCAGAAAAAGTAACATAAACTACGTTCTAGATCTAAATAAATGATAACTAAAAATGTACGCGTATGTTATTGAAACATACATATTATATTGCGAAATATAAGATAAATATAATAAATTTTAAAAACTCGTCACCCTTGTACCTACGCCGATGAAAAAAGGATTTTATTCATAAAATTCCTTATTTTATGGCAGTTTTTTCTCTGATTCTCTGGAGTAAACAGATGTTACAGTTCGCCCTATGAATTAGTGCTATTCAGATGTAATGTAAACAACACGCAGTTGTTTACATTATTTCTTTTCACGGTTGTGGCTCCGTGGTAGTTTAGCTCGCTCGATTCCGCTCCCTAGTTGTTAGTCACCGCGTCAGACCCCGACAGTCTCAAAAGTCTTTTTTCTTTCCTAAACTTTATTTAATTGGTTAGTTGTGTTTACTATGGAAAGGATAATGAATCGCACAGAATTATTTGTTGTTCGATATGTGGTAAAAATTATGATATTGATTGCGTATCACTATCTGCTACACTTGCAAGGCATATTCGCCAGTATTCTTAATTCTTTAAAATCTCCTATTATTAACCTTTAACATGAAGACATTAAAGGAATCTATTAGAACTTTTCTTCTCCCGCTACTGCCTTTCCAATTGACATGGAGAAAGTTATTCTTGAAGTGGCAGAACGCGAAAAGCGGAAATGTAGTATCATTTTCTTCAACACACCGGAACTGGCACCTCTTGCTGGTTTTTTTACTGTTGGGTGCACAATAAAGTATTATTATCATTATTATTATTATTATTATTATTATCTAAGTCATAGGCTTCCACGGCTGTTGTTAATAACTTCTCTGAGATGAAACTGCGTTGTCGTGTCTGCTTCTACTGCCGACGTTTCTTTCGCTCTCCTGAGGGACATCTTCAGGGTTTCTTCTATTGCGATAACCTATAACAGACTGTTGTGATAACTTTAAACACACTGTTATCGCAGTAGTAGAAGAAGCACTGAATATGTCCTTTAGAATAGTGGATAAACGTCGGCAGTAGAAACAGAGATAACAACGCGGTCTCAACCCAGAAGCCATAAAGATTATTTCGTCGATGTTCAAATATTGTAAATATATTTTTCTGCTTGGTATTGATAATTTCATTAGGTAAATTTGAATCTAAAAACTTACCCATGGATGAGATTTTGTAAACACGCCTGACTGCGAGAATTTCTATTAGCAGCGGTTACTTGATGTGGTTTAGTACGATTTAAAAGTTCGAAATCATAACCCCCTCGGTGGGCTGGTGGATAGGACGTCTGCCTGACGACTGAGAGGTCGTGAGTTGGAATTGCATCCGTGGATAAAATTGTATAATTAAATTTACCAATAAAGAGACGGAATTGTCGATATTGGGCTAGGGCAAACCCCATTGGATGCAGGAAATTCATACACTAAAGCTTCAAAAATTTAGTTAACGCATGGGCAGGAATTATTGGTGATAGAATTTTCGGAATGGACCTTTTTTGCAGACTATTTAATTGAAGAAATGCACTTTGTACATTTCGAATTGATGCCTATATTAGCTGCATTATTTTCTAACGACTATGGTCTACTAAATAATACTATATATATACACAAAAGTGTATTTTGGCTTCCCACCTGAGCAGTACCAATCATAATATTACCTTCAACAACGTCCAGATTTTATTTCATGAAAGTTACTTATCCAAGTGACTCTTTCTAGAAACTCTAGCCATAAGAACAGTCAATCCGAATATTAAATAGCCGAAACGATTGCAGCAACTTTAGCAGTATTTACTCAGCGCTAATTCCACACATGACGCGTAGTATCACAGCCAAATACAAAAAAACACGTCCTTAGACAACGAAATAATAAAAGGGCTTCATCTACAGTGAGAGATAAGGGCACTCCAATTCTGCTCAATTGTGCCATATAGCATTTTTAGAAGTTATACCTAAAAAAAATTCCGAAATTGAGGAAGATCTACTGTTCCCCCAAAAAGTTGAATTTCTTTCCAAAAATCGGTGTCTTTGCAAAGTACGCCAATTGTGTTCAATTGTGCCGTATGACATTTTCCTCCCATCCACTCACTTTCGAAGTTATACCTAAAAAAAGAATGTCCGATATTGACGAAAGTCTACTGCCCCCCGAAAAGTTGAATTTCTTCAATTGTGCTACATTTGTGATCATTGTTGTTAGCTTGATTTGGACTCTACTGTTTAAGGAAATTAGAAAAAAGATCGAAAGTGGGTGAATGTCATTCAATGGCAGTAGTAGAAAGATGTGATAATTTTATGAAGCAGATACTTCTTCAGAATAATTACTTAACCAAAAAAGTTCCAATTAAGACAGGAATCGAAACTGACTATTATTACTCATACCAAATATTAAGAGTTGTAGGTACGCAGCCGGGCATTCCTCCAATGATATATATATGTACATCGATAAAGTCTGTCTCCCTTCTGTTTAATTGAAAATACAATCACTTTATTGTCCCAATCTACGTACATTCTAAAGATTAAAAAAAGTTGTGTTAGTGGTTTTTAGTTGGTGATTTAGATTTAATTTCGAAAATGACCAATTTGGACTGCGGAAAAGTACATATTAAAATTGTAGTCAATGCTCTATAGGCATTGGTATATGTAGGTGAGCTTACCAGCAAAAATTTCTAGTTGTTAATATCATATTGTTTGGTTGCTTTGCTACAAAATCAATTCTTTTATTGAACTAATTCAAAAAAAAGCTCTTGGGTTTTCATTTCATTGGGCTTTAGTCCTCTTAATTATAATATTTTTTTTTTGGTATAACTTCGAAAGCGAGCACAAATGGAGCACAATTGATACATATTTTAGACTATATAAGTTATAACAAAAGGGGAGGCCACAGTGGCCAATCGTCAATTTCGGATTTTCTTTAGGTATAACTTTGAAAGCGAGTGGTTGGCGGAATAATACTGCACAATTGAGCACAATTGGAGTGCTTTGCGAAGGCATAGAGTTTTAAAAAGGATTTCAAGTTTTTGGGGGGACCAATCGTCAAGTTAACCCCTTCGATTTTTTAAAAATCTCTGAAAACAGAAAAGCACAAATGAAACTAATAACGGCAGAATTGAGCCCAAATGGAGCACAATTGACACCCATTTTATGCTATATGTATAAATTGTAACTGGCTGGAGGAGTGTGTATTCAAGGAACACATATATATTATCGACTAATTTACAGAGAAAACATCTTACTTCACCAGCGTTGCCAACTATCTTGGAACTAATTATAGTACAGAGTACTAAATAATTATAGTACATTAAAAAAAAAATAGTACATACAAGAAATAAAAAACAAAAATAAGTTTAATTTTTATTTTCCTTATTACAAGTGAACGTAACAAACTAAACAAGACTAAATGCAATACAATTCAAATTTTCTGTGTAAAAAATAAAAATTAATTTAAAAGCCGACCCAAGTTAGCAATAAAATTTAAACGTTAGTCGAAATTAAGTTCTATCTCAGTATCTGAGTTACACACGTCAGAATTTTCAAACTTATTTTTCTATACATGTACGTATATTAATTGATTGCAATTTAGGTATGGACATTTGTTTTGACGAGAAAAATGTTATGCAAGAACCATTCCTAACTTTCACACACTGAGATGCAAGCAAACTAGCATTAACAGTATTTGTAATTTATTTCTGTTTGCAGTGCAAGCGCCACCAAAAAATATCTATTTGTTCTTCATTTCTTATTTCATGTTGTGAAATTGAAGGTAACTTTCTCCATTCGTTATCAATTAGTTCTTCTATATCAACTGTATTATAGGGAAGAAATCTTTTAGGATTTTGAAATATTGGAAATAAACGTCTCTTAATTTGTTGGCATGTGATAATCATAAATGATCGACAACGAGCCAGAAAATGTGTAATTAAATGGGGATGTTTTTTTTTTACTTCTTGGTTCTGAAAAAGGTTCATGAAATTTATGCTGAGATATTTTTAATGTTTAAAAATCTTGTTTTATTTCGTAAATCCCCTTTCCCCTTAAAAATAGTAATTACGTAAATCCTCGTTACTAATATATTCCAAATATTTGGCGTTTCATGACTTTCGTGGTTCTTATTCATAAAGTGGCTTTATTTGTGTATTATGTAAGAAATATGAAATTATAGTACAAATACTATAATTATAGTACGGTTGGCAACACTGTACTTCACCTTAGTGGCGGCTGTATTTTCTTGACAATGAAGTTACTATGTATATAGATGAATATTGTCACACAAATGTAGGACCTTGCATTTATGAAAGAAACCTATACAAATATAAATATAATAAACAGAACAGGCAGGTCAAGGGAAAATAATGCACAACTGTCTGCGATTTATATTCTAAGAAATACCTATTATTTGTAAGAACTTTATTTTAAAAAAAAATTGTACAATATTGAGTCCCTAAAGTGATTTTTGTCTTGAGAATTTAGTCTTCTTCAACTTTTTTCTATTAAATTCTCTGAGATACGCCTGTGAAATGCTTGTTTATTCCAAAATATTTAATTCGTTACCCAGAATTATCCCAGGGACAAGTTCCAAATCGAAACGAATCAAATAGGAGGTAATTATAATCCTTAATTTGCTAATCAAATTTTCTATATTTGCAAACACGTGATTAGAAACAAAGAACGGATTAAGACGGCAATACAATTGCAAGAATGGAATGCAGTTGATGAGAAATTGACCAAAAAAAAGGGTACACGGAATGCTAAATGGTTATTGGAAGTTTTTTGTAATGCTCGTCTATTTCCTTACCAAAATTTCTGGCAATAATATTTCTGTCTTAAACATGGTATTGGGTAAGTTAGAAGTGCACCTTGAAAAAAATGTTGTGGCCTGTATGAAGTCAAGTCTTTTTTGACTCATTATACAGGGTGAGTCAACTACGCGGGTAAGTCGATTGTGCCTTTACGAGTAAAGATATTTTGAAGCGGTTTTTTTCTTGCGGTAGCTGTTCATTAGGGGCATATTTTATAGTTTTTTAAATGGAACACCCTATATATTATTGCATTTTTGAATTCCACGTATAATTTTTAGACAAAAAGTTATAAGATAGTATAGGCCTAAAGTGTAAAGTTTTTGACTTATTCCCATTTTTCTGAAAAATTGAATGTTTTTATAAAATTATATTTCCCGAAAACGACGTATTAGATGGACAAATTTTTTTGCAGTATTGTTTACAATAAGAGGTCCTAATAGAAGCATGTTTTATTTTATTACAGTTAGTAACTGCATGTGCAGGAAACTAATTTTAATCTAGTTTCCTGCACATGCAGATGACACGTTTTTGTATAAAAGTCATTTCTTTTAAATGGAACATCCTGTATATCACTTCATTTTTGAATTTCCTATTAAATTTCACATCAAAAACATCTAAGACGTTAATACTTTAAAAGTGACTATTACTGAGCTTTTGTCAGTTTTGTGGTTTAGTTAATATAGTATAGTACTGACAAAATTATATCAAAAAGAGACAATAGCTCAGTAATAGTCATTTTTATAGTATTAACGTCTCACATGTTTCTGACACAAAATTTAATAAACAATTCAAAAATGAACTGATATACAAGCTGTTCCATTTAAAAAAATGACTTTTATACAAAAACGTGTCATCTAATTTTAATCCAGTTTCCTGCACATGCAGTTAGTAACTGTAAAAAAATAAAACATGCTTCTATTAGGACCTCTTATTGTAAACAATATTGCAAAAAATTTTGTCCATCTGATACGTCGTTTTCGAGAAATATAATTTTATACAAACATTTAATTTTTCAGAAAAATGGGAATAAGTCAAAAACTTTACACTTTAGGCCTATACTATCTTATAACTTTTTGACTAAAAATTATACGGGAAATTCAAAAATGCAATAATATATAGGGTGTTCCATTTAAAAAACTATAACTATGGTTAGCCACCAAGTTATGGAACACTCTGTATAATACAAAATATTTTTAAAATGTGCCCCCAATGAACAGCTACCACAAGAAAAAAACCGCTTCGAAATATCTTTACTCGTAAAGGCACAATCGGCCTTACCCGCGTAGTTAATGATGAGATAATGCTCTCTTTTTGATATAATTTTGTCAGTACTATACTATATTAATTAAAACCACAAAACTGACAAAATTATATCAAAAAGCGACAATACCTCAGTAATAGTCACTTTGAAAGTATTAACGTCTTACATGTTTTTGATGTGAAATTTAATAAGAAATTCAAAAATGAAATAATATACAGGATGTTCCATTTGAATAATTGACTTTTTTGCAAAAACTAAGAAAAGCATTTCAAAAAACGACAGTAGCTCAGTAATAGTCACATTTAAAGTATTAACGTCTTACATGTTTCTGACATGAAATTTAATAAACAATTCAAAAATGAACTGATATATAGGGTGTACCATTAAAAAAAATTGACTTTTATACAAAAACGTGTCATGTAATTTTAATCCAGTTTTCTGAAAATTCAGTTGGTAATTGCAAAAAAATAAAATATGCTTGTATTAAGTCCTTTTATTATAAACAACTCTACCGAAAATTGTATTCATCTAATACATCGTTTTCGAAGAAATATGTATAATTTTATAAAAACATTGAATTTTTCAGAAAAATGGTAATAAATCAAAAGCCTTAGACTTTAGGCCTATACTATCTTATAACTTTTCGCCTAAAAATTATGCGGGGAATACAAAAATGTAGCGTAAACAAAAATATTACAATCTCCCATTATGCTTTCTTAAAATTTATTGGGAAATATTATCGGATTACTAGAGTTGACCAGTGATGCCTTCCATATAGCTTGGTCGTACGACCCGACAAAACTTTTTGGCGCGAGTATACATAAATCAATTTCTGACTAATATACGATGGTGTAACACCTTGTTTACTGATGTAAATGAATAACATTGTTTTGTATATTATTCTTTGTCGAACATTCATTAATTTCAATGTACTCAGCATTAATGCAACTTGTGTATATTTGTTACACTTTAATATTGCTCTGATAGCCCTATTTTGTATTTTTTGCATTTACTGTGTTTCGTAATTAGTTAACTTAAAGAGAAGACTTGTGCAGTATTCCATGTATCGAAATTAGCGATTTATATAGAGTCAGATGCAAAACATGCTGACCGATTTTCAATGCAGTTCCGATATTTCAAAAGACGACATGTGTACCTATACCTATATTTTTTTTTATATATCTGATGGAAAGTTCGAATTTACAACACATGCTATTCACATCACCGAACACAATAATGAATCGAAGAAAGAACCATGCAGCAGTTAATGTAACAAAATCATTAAAACAAATAAAATATGAATGAATTTTGATAGTCTTAAATGGAAGACTTACACTTTTGGAAGAAATTTTCTTTTATGGTTATTAAAGTTTTAAATAAATTACTTCTTATAGAGTGTAATATATGCAAACTATCATCTTGAATTACGTAAGTATATAAATTCACAGTTTTATTAACTAAGGAAGTTATCATATTTGTTTGGTTTTGGTGGAAGAGTTATATCATGTTTCTTCCACAGTTCCGGGCGAGAATTACTACCACAACTCCTTTGAACCTTCACAAGAACTATGTGCCCTTGATTTCGACAAATTAACAATGCCCAACAACATAGATTGATAGTAACATTATTATTTTTACTTTCTTATACGTAGTATAAGGAAGTATTGTGATGATGAAAATTTTCGACCTCGAGATTTTTGCGGATGTCCACGTCTTGAAGTCCCCTGATACCGAAGTAGTGGTTTTTAAAAAATGTCTCTCTCTCTCTCTCTCTCTCTCTCTCTCTCTCTCTCTCTCTCTCTCTCTCTCTCTCTCTCTCTCTCTCTCTCTCTCTCTCTCTCTCTCTGTGTGTGTGTGTGTGTGTGTGACCACGATAGCGGTCAAGCCGCTGTAGATATCAATTCCAAATTTTGTATTTACGTGTATAATCTCCCTCTTGAGATCTGATTAGTTTTTCAGTAAAATCGGTAGACCGGAAGTAGCAGTTTACTTCAGCGAAAAAATCGAATTTTGCCAATATTTCGTCAACTACTAAGTTTTAACAAATTTATAAAGAATTGATATATACTTCAAATTAAAATTGAGTATAATTTTATCGAAAAAGTTTTCCGAAATTCCTACCAGAAGTAGGTCTTTTACTCTTATCGAAAATCAGTTTTTTGCGAATATTTCGCAAGTCATACCTTTTTGGCTAGTACGATACGGATATAAAAGTATTTAAAACATAATTTTCAATATCTTTGTATAAAAAAAATTTCAAAATTCAGACCGGAAGTACCACGTTTACTCTTATCAAATAGCGATTTTTTACAAATATGTCGTAAGTTATGCATTCTATATAAATTTATCAAGAGTACAAAAGTATTTAGAACTGGATTTGCAATATTTTTTATATAAATAAAATTTCAAAATTAGGACCGGAAGTAATATTTTCATACGTATAAGAAAGTCGTGTGGTGGCCACACCTCATTTTTTAAATTAGGTTGCAGGTTAACACGGCATATGTAATTAGAGAAAACGTAATAAACATCAAAGTTAAAATTCTGGTGGAAGGCATAGTACGTCAACTCTGTAAGAAAATATATTAAAAAGATTGGAACGAAACAAAATTTATAGGATGTTTTCTGTTTTCTACATATTTAAAGAAATGTGTGTGACCAGTAAGGAGTCAACATATTCATTATCAACTTTCCTCAATTTTTATCTATTTATTGAGTGATAATTTGAACTTCTAATACTCGGTCTTTAGATATGTTATGTTTTTATAAATATAAACTAATTAATCTGGAAAGTAATTTAATATTTTACACTACTGATAGTCAAACCTCCAAAATAAGTATATTATATAGCCTTACTACTACGTAAGTCTTCGCGGCAAATAGAATTACCTGCATATTATTAATGTACATTTTCCTTATCCTTTCAAACGGCACAGATATTACTATAATTACATTAAGTTAAAAGCAAATTAAATTGCTATTGTTAAGAAGACCGGTAATATCTTTCTGAATCCCTCGAATAACGGTCTGATTGATCCTCTAAATGCATGCAAATGACCTAAAATCTATCGTAAAATGCTAATCTCGTTAAGCGCCACAGGAGACCAGTAAATTTTAAAGGAAAATCCAAGTGTTAGTATTATGAAGATTAAAAGTATGGAAGAAATGACCGTCTGCCTAGGTCTAATTCTTGGAAAAAACATAAATGCCCGGAAAACCTTCTTAGTAGGTTTGTTCATAAAATAAGCTGTGTAAATAGGTGTAAGAAGTAAACTTAATTATAACATTATTTTTAAGAAAGTCGATATAATCTGTACTTCTAAGAAAATTCATAATATATATTCATGTAACTAAATTGTGTGTCAATCGTTTGAGAAATTATGATATAAAGGATTGATGGTCACCTGAAATTTTAAATAACTTGCTGGTTATTAAATCTCATACTATATGTTTAATAAATAATATTATTAGAAACTAAACGTCTGATTTTTCACATAAATTTAACAAGCAATGCAATAATTGCCATTTCACGCAGACGGTAATACCAGTTAATATTTATTATTGAATATATAATAATTCAAAAAAAAATCTTGTTATTGCTATAAAATGTTGTATTTTGTAAAATTATCAATATTTTTAATGATCTACACTTTGTTACAATAAATTAATTAACAACAAGATCAAAATTACATATATATCATTTTTGATGTGACTGTTTATGCAATATGTTATTCATCTTCCCGATTTTTACCATTCTTTCGTTAATTTATGTAGCAATAATAAACAAGCGTCTTTCAACCGGCATATGCAAATTCAGAACTTGTTTTTATTTAACGTCTGAATTAAGTATGGAAATACAATCGGTCGTGCTTTATTTTATTTAACTATGATTCGTCATACTGCAGAAATAATACAATAGTCAAAATACGTTTGAAATATTTAGCATCAATTTCCAAATGTTAAATGGATTTTCGAAACTTTAGAGCATTAATTGATTGCTAATCCTTAAATTTTTGATTGTGATTATGCAGTGTTATGTTTGTAATAATAACTACATACATACTTGAAAACTTTAAAGAAGAATGATATATAGAATTATGACATATTTAATTTTACAATATTTTGAGAAACTCCATACTTGTTATTTCAAATTAATTATGATTATAATTCACTATTTACTTATAATAGTTTGTGTGCAATGTTTGTGTAAATTAGTTTCCGGCCAACTGTCCTTCTTCTTTCCCTTTTTACTTTCATATACGTAGGGTAAGGAAGTATTGCGATGATGAAAATTTTCGACCTCGAGATTTTTGCAGTCTACGTTCTGAAGTCGCCTGATACCAAAAATGTGGTTTTTAAACAATCTCTCCCTCTCACCACGATAGCGGTCAAACCGCTATAGCTATCAATTCAATATCAATGTATTTACGAGTACAATCTCCCTCTTGAGATCTGATTAGATTTTCAGTTAAATAGCCAGACTGGAAGTAGTAGTTTACTTCAGTAAAAATATTGAATTTTGCTAATATTTCGTCAACTACTAAGTTTGAACAAATTTATAAAAAATTCATATATACAAAATTAAATTTAAGAAAAATTTGATTAAAAAAGTTTTTCGAAATTCCTACCGGTTTTTTGCGAATATTTCGCAAGTCCATGTTTTTTAGACAGGTTCAATACCCCAGTATAAAAGTATTTAGAACTTAATTTTCAATAGCTTTTGTATAAAAAAAAATTAAAAATTTGGAGCGGAAGTAGTAACACTTTTACTCTTATCGAATTTTGATATTTTGATTTTGATGGTGATTTTTTTGCAAATATGTTGTAAATTATGCATTATATATATTTATCAAGAGTACAAAAGTATTTAGAGCTGGATTTGGTATATTTTTTGTATAAATGGAATTTCAAAATTCGGGCGTTCCTTATCATATTTGTTATTTCCTTATAATTTTCTATGTTATAAGAGTGTGCTTATGGGTAATTGTTAAGGTGACCAGATTTTAACTTTGGTAGAGCGGGACTCTATTGATGGGGGGGGGGTCTTGATTAAAAATTTGGTCTATATGGAGCAACAAAATTGTTCATAGGACGAAAAATAGATATGATTTATATTTTCAAATTTCAACATAAGTAATATTTACAAATATAATACATTAAAAAAGTTATGTATAGGATTATTTTATTCTTTGACATATTTCTCTTGATTTTTTTTAGTAGATTACTGTCGTTGTTTAAAAGGTATATTTCACACATAAAATGGCTTTCAAAGTCTCAACACTTACTTAATTGTGATTTTTCTGATGTCCACACTTTATTTACCGTAGAAAAGACGCCTTCAGTCGCAGCATTAATTCCCGGTAAGCACAGCGCGTAATCCACAATTTTTAGTGTGTTATTGTATGGAACATGGTTTGTTTCAAAATGATGAAATATTTTTAACCGTTTGGTCTCTATTGTGATTTTTGCTGATGCCCAAGATTTAACCTTTTCCTTATCAATATATTTTTTTTAATAATGATACCTCATTAAAAAGATCATTTTCGGAAATATTACTATATCGGAAATTTTGAGTAATATGTAATTAAATTCTTCTTTTAATGTAATCCAATGTAAATGTTCAATACCATTGCAACGTACATACCGTCCACTCTTCTAAATAATTTATGCAATTACTATTGAACTTTTTAACGTTATTCATGATATCTGCACGATTAATCGCACATTGTTCTTCTAGCTGGCTTATACTGTTACGGATAGTTAACAGAAGAAAATTATTTTCTAACCGCTCTTGACACTGAAAATCTAACAGTGACAGTTACAAAATGTTTTTGTCGTTGCCAATGCCAAAAAATGCCATTGTTCATTAAGTTCAAACAATGGTGGTCGAATTCTAACAATTGATCAATAATGCGAACTTTCATAAGCAGTTCTCGATAATAAGTTCTCAATAATTATTTGTTATTATTAAAGTTTAACATTGTAAAAATAACAAAAACAATATAAAACCTGCTGAAAAAGCCACATGGCTGCCGAAAGCTGTATATTCCTTCCCGTTCTCCCGCCGTTCCTTATAAGCTTGTCGTGTATTCTTTCCAAAAATCGAGACTTTTTTAAAACGCCGCGGGATGCGGGACAAGTTGTTAAAAATCGGGACATCTGGTCACCTTAGTAATTGTGTATTTGTGAAACTGCAGAAACGTATACCTATATATTCTAATAATTGAACTTAATATCGTGGAGAAAGATTTAATTTGAGTATAACAATACCGTTTTATTGTCAAGAAGGGCCCATCTTTGTAACAGCCAGCGGAATGAACAAAGGGAACGGAAATACTCTATATAAATGTGTATTAATATAAATAAATATATAGTCTACAATATTACTTGAAACTTCATGTCTACCCATACAGTAAACATACTGTAAAGGTAGGTCATCCTGGTTATTGTGGAAGACCAAACAAGCCTTCAGGATAACTTTGTTATTAATAAATGTGTTTATTATAGGATTGTCATATTTCATAATAAGAAGCTAAATATCCATAGTTTTATAAAAGTACAATAATTAACGTGATAAACAAGGATATCAAACTAGGGTTATCTCTCTGAATGGTGTTGAGGTGAAGTAATAAACAAGCCAAGCACATTTTAATTTTGACAAGCTTAAGAACTGAAAACAAATTTTGAAGGTAATATGCAAAGACAATGTTAAGATTTAGAAAATTTCATACTGATTTTTAGGAAAAGCGGAGAACAAATGGTTACCTTCTCTTTTGGGGACAAGAACTGATATTGCAGTGCAAACATTTTTTTCTTTTGATTTTATTCAAAA
This sequence comes from Amphimallon solstitiale, assembly GCA_963170755.1. Classification (NCBI taxonomy): domain Eukaryota; kingdom Metazoa; phylum Arthropoda; class Insecta; order Coleoptera; family Scarabaeidae; genus Amphimallon; species Amphimallon solstitiale. Next base: position 120,181,131 of record OY720678.1, on the reverse strand, counting down.
GTATTTTGAACAACTTGACCAAATTTTAACAGAATATTTGCTACTTGACAAAAATAAACAAGCCAAGCACAAAATAATTTTGACAAGCTTAAGAACTGAAAACAAATTTTGAAGGTAATATGCAAAGACAATGTTAAGATTTAGAAAATTTCATACTGATTTTTAGGAAAAGCGGAGAACAAATGGTTACCTTCTCTTTTGGGGACAAGAACTGATATTGCAGTGCAAACATTTTTTTCTTTTGATTTTATTCAAAAGTATTTTGAACAACTTGACCAAATTTTAACAGAATATTTGCTACTTGACAAAAATAAACAAGCCAAGCACAAAATAATTTTGACAAGCTTAAGAACTGAAAACAAATTTTGAAGGTAATATGCAAAGACAATGTTAAGATTTAGAAAATTTCATACTGATTTTTAGGAAAAGCGGAGAACAAATGGTTACCTTCTCTTTTGGGGACAAGAACTGATATTGCAGTGCAAACATTTTTTTCTTTTGATTTTATTCAAAAGTATTTTGAACAACTTGACCAAATTTTAACAGAATATTTGCTACTTGACAAAAATAAACAAGCCAAGCACAAAATAATTTTGACAAGCTTAAGAACTGAAAACAAATTTTGAAGGTAATATGCAAAGACAATGTTAAGATTTAGAAAATTTCATACTGATTTTTAGGAAAAGCGGAGAACAAATGGTTACCTTCTCTTTTGGGGACAAGAACTGATATTGCAGTGCAAACATTTTTTTCTTTTGATTTTATTCAAAAGTATTTTGAACAACTTGACCAAATTTTAACAGAATATTTGCTACTTGACAAAAATAAACAAGCCAAGCACAAAATAATTTTGACAAGCTTAAGAACTGAAAACAAATTTTGAAGGTAATATGCAAAGACAATGTTAAGATTTAGAAAATTTCATACTGATTTTTAGGAAAAGCGGAGAACAAATGGTTACCTTCTCTTTTGGGGACAAGAACTGATATTGCAGTGCAAACATTTTTTTCTTTTGATTTTATTCAAAAGTATTTTGAACAACTTGACCAAATTTTAACAGAATATTTGCTACTTGACAAAAATAAACAAGCCAAGCACAAAATAATTTTGACAAGCTTAAGAACTGAAAACAAATTTTGAAGGTAATATGCAAAGACAATGTTAAGATTTAGAAAATTTCATACTGATTTTTAGGAAAAGCGGAGAACAAATGGTTACCTTCTCTTTTGGGGACAAGAACTGATATTGCAGTGCAAACATTTTTTTCTTTTGATTTTATTCAAAAGTATTTTGAACAACTTGACCAAATTTTAACAGAATATTTGCTACTTGACAAACCTGGAAACATAATAGTCTTGAAACAAGCCTCCAATTAAATACAATAGCTTATCATGTTCTTGCGGAAAAAGGTCCAAATCCAATTCTAGTATTAGTCCTGGAGAGAAAGATTAAACCACCAGCGTCTTATATGCATTTATATCGAAAGTGAATATTATTATTTGACAACCTGTTGTATTCTTGACGGCAAAAATTGAAAAGAATAATACTATGGAATGTCTCCTCGCTCGTACATAAGAATACCTGAAAAGTCGATTAGTGTTAAGGCGGAAATTTTTCTCCATTAGTCAAAAACCATTTCCTTCCGAAGAAAAAACACTTGTAGTTGTGCTGTTAATATTAAATGGGCATTTCTCCCATATCACAAATTCCGCTTAGCAATAAAAAGCAGTGCTATAAACAAAGAACCGTTTCATCTTCGTCGGAATCTGAAGAAGTGATGCTGGATTTTTCTGAAGACGAAAAACAAGTGAATATGTTGTGATGTGAAAATTAGTCTGAAGGTTTGTTCTTTACCTAGTGGGGAGGATAGTTGAGTTATTGCAACGTTTTTATATATATTTTTTTAATGTTACCATATAGTGTTATATACCTAGTATTAGCTACTAGTAGTGTCTAGTAGTTATTTAAAAATGTAACCTTATGGTGAGTTTAAAGTTGACGAATTTATTCATCAATTTATTGGACAGTGAAAATGCAAAAAATCATCTAATTTGATTTTATTGATGATATCCACGAATACTAACCATCACATAGAGACATTTATGAATTTGGATGTTACGTCGAACAGTAACCCATAATTTATGTAAAGCAGACATGCAGCTGATATTTGTGGGGTTGATAATACGAGATTATAGAGATGATATGCAAAATAGAAGTTACAGCTTGCTGATGAATTTTTATATGTACTTGATTGTAGTAATCACAAAGTAGTAATAAAATACAATAAAGCGAACTCTAATTGCTTTTATACAAAATATTATTATCTTTGTGTAAGATGACAATACTGTCCTTTCTTCTCAAATACAATTGATTTTATTAACATCATCAACCTTTTATAATAATAAAAAAAATACCAGAGACAAACTTCACAACGCGAGGGTTGGCATTAAATTTTAAACTAAAATGTTACCATATTTCACTAGAAAACTGATGAAAAATTTGAGCGGGATGTAATTCAACAATTTATGCAAGAATTTATCTGACAAGAAAAAATTCACGGCAATTTTAGGGCTTACGTTTGTTTACACGCTTTAATAAACTGAAAGTCAAGAACTGCATGAATGTATTTGATCGTGTAAGCACGTAAATACGTTCTAGTTTTTTTTTTGAGCATTTTATAATGCAAAATAAAAAATCTATATTTTTTTCAAAAGGTAGGTAGTGATTCTCAACCACTGTGCCGCGACACTTTTGTGTGCCGCGAAATTCTTAAAGTGTGCTGCAATATTATTAAATAATATGATTTAAAATGAAAAATCCTTTTAAAAGGAATAGATATTTAAATCCATAATTTTTTTAAAATTATTTCATTATTTGTTTTGCAACGCGTTCTTTCTTACACCCCTATTCTATAACTTTTTCGTTACGCATTTTCGAACGCATTGTACCTAAAAATCATTAGCTGAATTGATTGCTGCTAAATTAAAACCTTACAATTTGGCTGAAGAAATTATATTACCAGCTTGTCGCAAAATTGTATAAACAATGATTGGTGGATCAGCAGATATTGATATTTGTTAAATACCACTTTTGAATGACACAATCCATCGCAGAATTAAAGATATGTCGTAAAATATTGAGCAAAATACTGCAAACACTCTTGCAAATTCAAATTTTGCTTTACAAATCGACAAAACAACAGATATTACAGGAAAAGCTCAATTAATTGCATTTGTTAGATTTATTCACGAAAATGATATAATTAAGTAATCAATTTTTATGTTGTCGGGAGTTACCTGATTTTACAACTGGCAAACATATATTTGACGTAATTAGTTCATATTTAGAAGAAATTAAAGTTTCATGGAAGTCATTTATTGACATTTGTACAGATGGTGCTCCAGCTATGACTGGACATCTAAAAGGATTTGTAGCACATGTTGAAGAACTAAATGGGGATATATTAGTTACCCATTGTTTTTTGCATCGAGAAGCACTTGGTACAAAATATTTGCTATCAGAATTGAAAATAGTTCTGGACAATGTATTAAAATGATTAAAAAGTCACTTATTTAGTAAATTATGCCAAGCTATGGAAGCTAAGTACGAATCCTTGCTGCTGCATACGAAAGTAAGGTGATTGTCCAGAGGAAAAGTTTTATATCGTGTGCTGGAATTAAAAGACGAAATGAAAATGTTTTTTGACCAAGATAAAAATTATGATTTTGTTCATTTGTTGGAAGATAAAATATGTTGTACTAAATTGGCTTACTTATCAGACATTTTTTGTTATTTTTAATAACATAAATTCAAGTATACAAGGGCCTAATGAAAATATCTTAAACTCAACCGATAAGCTAGCTGGTGGGATTCCAAAAACAAATAACTTTATGGAAAATAAAGCTCAGAATGGCAATTTAGAAAGGTTTGAGTCAGTCCCAAAAGACTGTTATAAAACTATTGAATTAATTGTTATTGACCATTTGACAACATTAGAGGAGAGAATTATTCATTATTTCCCAAAATTAGATATAAAGAAATTTGATTGGGTTCGTAATCCATCTCTCATAACGGATACTTCTGCATTTGACTTAACTTTGAATGAAGAGGAAGAACTCATTTTGCTTTCCAATAATCGAGATTTAATTTTAAAACATTCAGAAGAATCAATTAATTCATTTTGGATTAACATTAGATGCGATTATCCAATGATAGCCAAGAAAGCTTTAAACATATTATTACAATTTTCCACATCTTATTTGTGTGAATTCGGATTTTCGGCATTAACCAACATTAAAACCAAAAAAAGGTCAAGATTGTTAAATGTAGAAGACGATATGAGACTAGCATAGTCATTTTTACGACCAAATACTATAAATGAAATTATCAAAAAACATCAAGCTCAAATTTCGCATTAAAAGTATTCTTATTATTAACTTGTAATTAATCCCTTAATAAACGTACTGTTATTTTTGTAATACGTATTATTTTATTTCGCACATTTAAAATTATTATCATAAACTATTTTACGCAGTTTGTTATAGGTAAGTAAGTAACTTATCTTTTTCTTTGTGTGCCGCCAAATTTTGAAATCGCTAAAAGTGTGCCGCAACAAAAAAAAGGTTGAGAATCACTGCTCTACACTATAGTTCTTATTTCTACTTGATACAATAAAGTTGACAAACGATGTTTGCAAGAGTTTACAGACAAGTCAGTACCGTTGAAATACAGCTCGTAGTTCCATATTTATTCATTCGCTAATACAGCCGTGTTATCATTTCTATCTCACTTGCGCCATCTATAAATAGTAATAATATAGCAGTGGCGGCTACTGCAGGGAGGGCAACGGGGCATTGCCCCCCCCCGTGACAAATTTCTTTTAACAGATAAATTAATTATAAATACCTAATTTGTATGTAATTTTTCTGATTTGTTTGACGACAATAATATGTTTTCGGAAGTAACAGTCCGTCTTTTCAACGCGTTTAAAAATCGCAGTCTGACGTAGGCTCCGGGGCATCTCGCGCGACTGCCCCGAGTGACCCGTTTGTATTAGAAATCGAGCGATAAAACTGGCGCGGGTAGCGTGCGTATACATATATGTAGGCGGCGGGGCACTACTCTATGGTGCCGGGTCCGGGTGGCGGTTCAATATGTAATATACAGCGGCGAGTGTATGTTGTAATTTCTATTGGTGCAAATGCAACTATGAATTGCGTTAGTAACATTAAGATAGAATTAAAAAATCTAGGTCTCCCTAGACCAGATTTATTGATGAAACTAGAAGATCACAATTTGAAAACTAATAAAACCGTGACGAGAAAATTCAACAGAAGCTCTTACAGTTTATCAGACTGGTTGTGTGGGTGTAATGTGCAAAATGCTTTTTTCTATTTCGGTGCTATAACGTTCACTTTACGACATCCGTTTTGGTTGCAAAAGTATTTTTTTATCGCACGCTAATTTTATTTACTAATTAACAATATAAATTGTTAAGCAGAGTTGGATGATAAGTTTTTTGTTGCTACTATTGTAATTTACTTCCAAGGTTGAATAGTACAACTGTTATAAAAGTTTGTTATTGATAATATGTCGAGACTATGTTGGCGAAAGATTTTGTAAATTGTCTTCTGCTATTTTGCGAATCTCTGTGTGCAAAATACATAGAAAAAATCAAGTGAACGGTGTTTTTCTACTTTGAAGAGAATAAAAACATTTTCTAGAAATACCATGCGGGAAAGCAGACTATGTGCCTAAGCAATGTGTTCCATTGAAAAACAATTACTGACATCAACACCACACTTCAATGAATGAGTAATTAATCATTTTGCTGATCGTAAGGAACGGCGGATGGATTTTATTTTCAAACAAGTTAATTAAATAGCATATTGAGTTTATTTTTTGTCTGTACTTAATTTTTGATATTAAACACTCAGACCCTCGGTGCCCTCCCGTCCCAAATAATCACGGGCCGCCACTGTAATATAGATATAATAGATAATTATAATATGTTGTTTCTGTTATATAATATAAAAATTCAAAAGCATTATTTTTTTATTCAACTAGAATATTTTTGACTTGTGTTTTAAGCAACGTCCAGCGCCTGTCACCAGCACGTGTACAAGTAAATGATGCATGTGTCTGAACGAAAAACACCACCAGCACAACAAGATTACAAGTGTATATTTTGACCCAAACAGTCAAATAACAATGATAATTTTTCACAATGCAGACAGGAACCGTCTGAATTTTCCAACGTCGGTCCTTTTGAATAGTAGAAGTGACCACTATTTACAGTTCTTGGAGATTATGAATGTTAGGGATCTTTTAGGTCGGGTCAGTACCTATACACAATAGCGGGTAAAATTTGCAAATATTGTATTGTGGTGCCTGTATAATTTCAAATTACTTACTACCCACGTCGACACTCTCGGCATGAAATACATCTATCCTAACTAACTCATTCTTTTTCCAAGATAACCTTTGACAAGTTTTATTGCTAGATCCTTTTAACCAGTGTCATTGTGGGAGACATTCTATTTACCTAACTGCAATAAAATGACTCAATGCCAGACGGTTCCCGACAAAGTCTCAGGTGCGTCTTACAACTTAATTCAATGAATTTCGGTTTAGGATATCGTGTATACACAATATTAATTTTAAACTTTTGTTAACGATAAATTGCAAGTGAATAATAATATAATTACCTACCATAACACATAAACGAGATTCATTATAATTTACAGCTATAATGAAGATTTAATTTATTAGGTACCTATCAAATAATTTATATTTAATAAATTATCTTCACGTACTTAATTTGTAATTGTATAAGTAATTAAATACAACATAGTGTATTATTTTCGAAAACTTTAAATTTGACGATTATAATGTGCAATATCAATTATAGGCGTATATTCATATATGCTCTATTTAGTTACAATAATATTGCAAGCGAAATACATCTATAACAGGCACCGTCGCCATTTTTTCCCTTCGGTATGAAGCAGTGGCGGCCCGCGATTTTTTGGAACGGGGGGGCACCGGGGGGGGGGCGGTCTGAGTGTTTAATGTCAAAAATTAAGTACAGACAAAAAATAAACTCATTATGTTATTTAATTGACTTGTTTGAAAATAAAATCCATTCGCCGTTCCTTACGATTAGCAAAATGATTAATAACTAATTCATTTGGTGTTGATGTCAGTAATTGTTTATCAATGGAACACATTCCTGGGGCACATGGTCCTCGAATTCTACACACGTATGTACCTGTAAATAGTAGAGGTTCTTTTTCCGGACACATACTTTATGAGAACAAATGTTTCTGGAAGAAGTAGATCTCGTTCTGGATAACGCTAGTCCACTTCCTCAACTATTTCTTCCATGACTTCATCAACTCCCTGATCTTCGACTTCCTCCTCTTCGCTATTGTCATTATCTTTGGAGCTGCTACTATCTGGATTTGTAGCAATACTTCTTCCAGGAACAACATTCAGTCTCGTTTTCTTTCGACGCACTCTCTCAGTTCTTTCACAATTATTACTAACCACATCTAATGTGGTTAATCCGTCTTTCAATTTGAGATTTCGATTTTCAAAGTTTGTGATTAGTTTAGGCAAATGTCCAAAATGTTCCTGAAGGAATAACAACTGATTTTTTTAATTTGTGATTTGTGTTAGTTCCTTGCACTCAGAAATACTTTGAGCATCGTCACTTAAATATCTAACGAAATTCTCTGCATAAAAACTAATAGCTTCCAACCATGTTCCCCATGTAGTTATTACTGGCGAGGTAAGCAGTGAAAAAGATGGACGTTTTTCCTTGTAAAGAGCTACTCTCAGCGGTGGTTTTCTGGAAACTTCTTTAAAAGCGGATGAAAACTTCGTTTAAAGCGGATACAAGTCTATCAACTTCCGGATAGGTGTATCTGATATATTCACAGATTCTGTGCAAAGTATGTGCTACACAAGTAATATGCAGCATACAAGGATATGTTTCCTTAAAAAGTCGGCCTGTTTTTAACATATATGCGACACTGTCACTAACAAAAGTATTTTTTTCTTGTTGTTGAATGAAGCATTTTGTGCAAATTCTCGTATATGGTTTTAGCAACTGTTTCCGCATCAACTGTTATATGGAATAGTTAAATGTAGTACACCAGCTACAACATTTACCACACAGCTTCCTAATATATCGACAGTTTTGTCGGCACTTATCCATAGGTACTGATTTGAAAGATGTCTTCTAATGCATTCTACTGTTTTTGTGAAGCACTTACAAACATGGATTTTTGCGTAGTGGATTCATCAGGAATATTTCGACCAGCATATTTTTGAAGAAATGTTTTGAAAGTGGGATTATCAGGTTTCTTTAATGGTTTACTAGCCGCCATTAAAGCTTCACAGAGTTCTTCGTTAAAATTGTCAGCTTTCAACGGTTCCAATGTCTGTCTATGTTTTAGCGATGCTAAGTGACGTGGTACATGATATTTGCGTAAGGTGGATTCATCAGGAACATTTCGACCAGTATATTTTTGAAGAAATGTTTTGAAAGTGCGATTATCAAGTTTCTTTAATGGGATACTAGCCGCCATTAAGGCTTTACAGAGTTCTTCGTTAAAATTGTCAGTTTTCAACGGGTGCAATGTCTGTCTATGTTTTAGCGATGCTAAGTGACGTTGTACGTGCACTTTTTGGGCGTTTTGTAACGATATTTTACAGATTTTGCAATAAATATCGGAATCACTGACAATGGACCCTCAATCCAAGTCGCCATTGTTTCACGATGTATTTCTCGACGTTCTTCCATATCATAGTAACATAAACAATGTTCTAGATCTAAATAAATGATAACTAAAAATGTATGCATATGTTATTGAAACTAAACGAAATCCAGTGCACACTTGCTTCTAGATAATTGGGAGAAGTCGATTCAATGATACGGGAATAAACAGGAACTATTACATAAATTACGAAGTACGTAATTAACAGTCAAAACAATAAACAAACTAAACTAACGTAAGTATGTATAGTAGGTATATACATATATGTAACTTTATTTCTCTTGGGAAAGATAAGGTAAATATAATAAATGTTAGAAACCCCTCCCGTTTCTACCTACGCCACCGATGAAGAAAGGATTTTACTCATAAATTCCTTTTTTGATGGGCATTTTTTGTTGTCGTTTTCAATAACTTTTCAAGTAAACAACAGATGTTGCAGTTCACCATATGAATAATGCTAATGTTGTTTACATTATTTCTTTGCTCCGTTTAACTCCGTCGTAGTTTAAACCTGGGACGTCCGCGCCCAACTTATAATATTTCAAGATATGTATTATTTTTTTAGGTACCCTTTCTTGAATATCAAATCCTTGTTAATTTCTTTTTCTTTTTCCCGAAGAACTATTACTATTTAACTTATAATTACAAAATGCAATCATTTTTGTTTTCTGTCATCACTTAATGGTATAACTAGTATAAGTATTAAACATTCACTCATTCAAATTGATATTTTGAATAAACAGTATATCTTGTTAAAAGGTATTTTTTATGGACCTTTGCGTAAGGTACCTATACTTTCAAGGTTAGTCGGAGCAACAGGTATTGACTCTAATTAAAGAATAGTTAGACTATTTACTACATTATTTTGGATGAGTGAAGGGTTAAAACTTGTACTACAATTACGAGCAATGTTTCTTTTTAATATTGTTCCCTTCCGGCAATTTTCCTAGACCAGATACTAATGAGGATCTGGACTTCTGATCACATTTTTGGTTTCCTTGGCTGAAAATAACATTAAGGGGGGGTTTTACTTGATCGGCGTATGCCACAAAATGGTCAAATTCAATGCAAAAAATCGCAAAAATCAAGGCACTTGAAAAAGTTGCCGCTACGTGAACGAAATAACGAATATTTGTTCTAGCGACTGACGATTAAAATTTGCAATTATGTTAAAAAATAGTTAAAATACAGCACTTTGAATTTTTTTCGTTTTATAGCGATATAAAGCTTACTCTGTTTGAAAAGTACTTTTTTGAATCGTGAGTACCTAGATATTTTTATTCTGAACTCGACAATGTATTTACTTTACTTTCAAAATAACCCTGGTGTCCAAAAAATTACTTTGAAACCAATGAGAATGATTACAAAGTCAGCACTGATAAATGGCAAATAGGCAACACACAATTCAACCTCTTACTCACATTTTCGTAATGTCTAAGACCAGCTATATGGAAGGTATACCTGGTCGACTGTATTAAGCCGAACATCATATAAACAGAGAGATCTTCACCTTTTTTTATTACCTTAGGTAAACGAATGCTTCATTCAGATATCGGCTTTATCAGTTTCTCATGGAAGTATAACTTTCCTTAACATATTTTGAGTATCTTATTCAGTATATTCCATTTCTGATTGTTAAGTTTTGAATAGCCTTTTATATATTTGTATTGAGGAATTTTTATGCTTCACACAAAGCTTCTCTATATCTTTTTCCTTATTTTTCGCCTTTCATTCTTACTTTACAAATAACATTTGCCATTGCTATCTTCAATCAAACACTGGTGTATGTTTACTTACAACAGGTACATTTAAACATTTTATTTTCAATGGGAATTATTCTTTACATTTATATAAATGAATCCTTTATTTTATGTTTATTTGCTTTCATATTTCAGCTGGCCAAATTCTTATGTATTTTTGCTTTGTTTTTTATTCTGAGAAAGATCATATAATACTTATTTGACAGTATTAAAAAATATATCGTTATAAATACAACCTTTGTTTTAAGCAATTGTTGCTTAAAACAAAATTATTTAATTTTTTTCTTAAATGTATTTGGAATTCCTTGATATCTACCGCCATTTATTTTTCACATATCATTATCTAAAATATGTAGTTCTCAACTTCACTACAGTAATATATATACAGTGTGTCCGTAAAGTATGGAATAAATTTTTGCAAAACAAACAATTTTAACGAAATTTCTCGAAACAGGTCGATTTTCGCTTTTAATTTGCTTTAATTTAGCGTTATAATTAAATATATAGTGTGAACCATATGTGAGAGATGACGTCATCGACATATTTTTTTAATTGGAACACCCAGTATATTGTTCGAGTTTTAGAATATACGGAACACTCTGAATCCAAAAAGGTATCATACATGTCGTTTAGCTTTATAATAGCCCTATTGAAATCAGACAAACATCTGTTTACAGTTTCAATAGACTGTTTCTTTGTTGTCACAGTTTTTATTGACATTCCTTTTGCACTTAACCGTTTAATATAGTGTGCATTTATTTATAAAAAAAAGTAAGCGATTAGTTTTTGTGAAATATCACTATTTTTACTGATGTCCAGTAACAATTAAGTAGTACAAGAATTGTATTAATTCCTGGATGTTCTGTATTATTGCTTCGAATTAATTTAAAGTGAAAAGGAAAGTAAGTGTACCTACAGCAAAAAATTGAAATACTTATGATGATTGGGCATGGAGACAGATCGCGAACTCAGATGGAAGTGTGTGATTTATTTAACGACAAATATCCAGAAAGACCCATAACGCAATCAACAGTAAGTAAGTTTGAAAACAAATTTCGAGAAACTGGTACGGTTGAAAGTGCACGCAAATCAGGTCCCCTCTGTAAATTTTGATAGAAAAGTAGATGTTCTACTTGCTGTTGAAGAAGATCCGCATCCTTCTGTTCGTAAGATTAGTCGTGATCTTGATGTTAGCAAAAAACGGTACACAAATTATTAAAACTTGAGAAATGGCATCCCTTTAAAGTAAAACTTGTACAGGAATTAAACGATTATGATACAGATAGAAGAATAGAATTTTGTGAAGCAATTATGGATAACTACCACCGACACCCTCTCTTCGTATCAAACATTATTTTCTCTGATGAAGCCACTTTCACATTAAATGGCGAGGTCAATCGTCAGAATTGTAGGTACTGGGCAAAAGAAAATCCCAAATGGATGCGTGATCATCATAGTTTTTAAGGAGCTTTCTTGTACCTACTTTAATTAATTTATTCCCCGGTGGAATTAATCCTGGAAGTTTTGATCAATGTTTATGGTTTCAACAGGATGGTGCGCCTCCGCATTTTGCTGTAGATGTTCGAAGGTACCTAGATGAAATTTTTCTGAACAGCTGGATTGGTAGACGTGGACATATTGAATGGCCAGCGAGGTCGCCAGACCTTAATCCTTTGGATTTTTTTTATGTGGGGCCATCTGAAGAATGTTGTTTATAAAACGAAACCAGCACATATTGAAGAATTACAAGAGCGAATTCGAACAGAAATAAACAATATTTCTCAGGAAACCATAAAAAGGTTCAACAAGATTTTATTCATCGTTTAGGTTACTGTCAAATACAGCAAGGGCTACAGGTCGAACGTTTAACACAAAGTCATGCATCTGTTATCATTGCTATCAATAAAATTGATAAATAAGATTAATCGACTACTTTTTTGTAATTGATAAGAAATAGTTATTGGCACATATCTTTCAAATTCTGTCCGCTAGACCCCAAGTATCTATCTTTTTGGAATCAGGTCATTAATAATAATCTAAAAGTGTTACCGTGGACAGGGTGTTGTATTTAAAAAATATGCCGATGACGTCATCACATTAATGTGGATCACCTCGTATAATGAATTTTTGTTGTCGAATGTAGAACATTAAGATTAAAAATCGACGTGTTTCAGGTTTTTTTTTAAATGGCTTTTGCTTTAGGAAATATCGAATTTATTCCATATTTTACGGAGACACTGTATAAAAGCATAAAAAAAAATTCGTATGAGCCAATATATGTATTAAAGAAACGTATAAAACTAATCTGTCATCAACACACACTTGCTTAGCTACACCGTACTGATAACAACTAACGAGTCTGAAACACCTATCTGCGGTTGCATTATACATTTTCGTGTTATCATCTGTCGATATTTTGCCACTCGGGAGTCAACTAACGCAGTTGTTTACCATATGGTGAAATTGGTTGCCCCCCCCCAAATGAGGAGTTTGTGAGCGAAGCTACAAATCAGACTGCCATTTGTAGCTTTGCTACATTTCTATTTTTATTGTTGATTGTCGATGAAACTACTAAGCCAAGATGGTATTTTAGATTAGTTTTATATGTTTCCGTTAAAGTTGCATGCCTAAGGTCTCTGCCAGATGTGTGAGCTATAATAGAAACGGTAATCTCAACAGTGGAAGCATCTTCAACAGTCCTCCGCCAGTCTTTCTGCCTTCGTCTGGAAAGGTAATGGCAACGATATTTTGGGATTCGATGGAGATACCTCTTATCGACTATCTCGCAAAGAGCCAACTATCAATGGGACATACATATTACGCTGCCTTTCTGAACAATGTGAAAGTCGCCATTATCGAAGCAATATACGTAATGACGTGAAAAAGTGCTATTCCACTAGACTAGACAACACGCCGTCACTCACCAGTCGCATTCTTTAAGAAAAACGGGATGTCTTCATTTTCCACATTGTGCTCGAAACACCTTAACAGGTTCGTGCCTTTCCACTTATTCCCAAAATTCAAGCTGTTTCTCACTGAAAGGAATTCAAGACAGACGAGCAAATTATTATAGAAGTAGAGCAGTATTTTAACCAATCTTGAAGCTGATGACCATAAATCTGGTACAATGATATATAATACTTTTCATAAATAAAACGGAAATCATTAAATTCAATGTTTCATTTTATGACTCACCTTCTCGTAGTGTCCGAATAGCGGATATTCCTATTCCTACTACTAAAACGGTAGAAAGTATGTACAGACAAAAATTTTTTGTGGGGTAAGTACATGTTTTCCCTACAATTTAAATAGGTACTAACAATTATGCACGATTTTTGTTTTTCTCCAGTCACATACAATATACAACAAATATACGTATTTACGTGGGATTATTGTATTTTCGAAGTTCTATGCCAAATTTAAATAAGGCAATATTTTATACAGTGCGTTTTTTTAACTGTTGCCATAGGGAATTGCATGGTAAAAATTCAACCCCGTGTTCACTTTTGTTCTGATGAAAATATTTAAACCATTTTTGGAAGAAAGCTGGAAGATTCTTTAAACTATCGGATAGATTACAATTCAATATTCAAAACTGTCGAAAAAGTTTTGAAAAAAATATTTTTGTCAAAGCGTTTTCTTGCCACTATAATTTCTAGCAGGTTTTGTTTTAAAAAATAAATAGCGGAAGCTCGTCAAGGCTATGACTAAATTAGCTTTTGGAAGACAGAACATGTAAACATTTATTTATAAAAAAAAAACAACACCTAGAAACCTTTAAAGCTCAAATAACTCAACAAATTAACAAACATTATCAGTAATTATCAAAGGAATTGTTCAAAGTGGTTTCCTTCGACTGCTAGACAATGTCCCAAGCGCTCTTGAAAATTACTTCGAGTGTTTTCTAAAGTTCGCACTGTAATGGAACTACAAGCTTCAGTTATTCTTGCCTTTAATTCCTCCACAGTTTCTGGTTGTCTTCTTATGAGGTCATAAACTTGTGTTCCTAAATGCCCCCACAAGAAAAAATCGAGTGGTGTTAGGTCAGGACTTCGAGCGGGCCAATGGAATGGTCCATATTGGCCAATCCAACTATCAGGAAATGTTTCGTTTAAAAACTCTCTGACGATGGCAGCAGAATGGGCTGGTGCTCCATCCTGTTGAAATATTATTGCTCTGTTGCATCTCAAAGCATCCACCTGCGGGCCTACCTCCATTTGAAGATGATCTAAGTATTTATGCTGGTTCAAAAAATTCCAACTCACACGTTAACTTTATCACGATATTGCGTATGGCAAGAGAAAATCCCTACAGAACACAAGAAACACGTGTTCTGTAGGGATTTTCTCTTGCCCAAACCTGTCTGTTTTGTTTGTTAACTTTGCCATTTAATGTGAACGAACTCTCATCAGAAAATAGAATGTTATTTAAAATATTTCGATTTCCATTAATTTTTACCATCCAGAATTCACAAAATTCCATTCTTGGAAAGTAATCACGGGGCAATAGTTTCTGCACATTTTTAATTTTGTACGACGTGAACTTTTTCATTTTCAAGGCTTTAAAGCAGCTGCTTCTTGATGCGTGAATTTTTTCTGTCAGAGAAGTAAGTGTGGTGGTGTCTTCTTCTTCTTCAACCGCCACACAGATATTCATTCTTAAATCTTCTGTAACAACATACGAGTTTCTTTTCCGTTTTCTGTGTTCATGATTTAAGCAGCCCGTGGCACGAAAAGCATTGTAATATTTGAGTGTTATAGTTTTACTCGGAATAGGGCGATCAGGATATGTAGCAGCAAAATTCTGGCTGATTTCTCTACTGGACATATCGTTAATGAATGCTGTTACAAGTTCAACACGTCCTTTAGTTGTGAAAACAGACATTTTTAAAGAATTGTTCACAATAACCGGGTATTTGGCAGAACTTGTGAATAAAATGACATTTGTCAATTTTCGTTCTGATCTTGCCTACTAAGTTTTTTGTCAAATTATGTGTGTTCATTACCTTGAAGTTTAAAGAGTAAAATTAGTCAAATAAAACTGCTTGTGGATGTTCAAACAGTACGCATTCTGTACTCTTATTGGTGATTTATTACTAAAAGAAAAATTAGCACCAAATCTGTATAGCATCATAAGTTAACAGGGGTATAATTTTTACCATGTAATTTCCTATGGCAACAGTTAAAAAAAATGCACGGTATAATACATATTTTAAATAAGTAACTGAACTTTGAAATACCTTTTTTTAGATTACGTTTTCGAAAGAAACCTTTATTTAAATTTAAAATTTTTTTTTAATAATGCACACGTATTGTTAAAATTGCCTGTTCATAAGATATTTTAATTATTAAGTAATTTATAATACAAAAAAAGTATGAGTAGGTACTTGTACTAACAGTAATAGCTAGGTATTTAATTATCACTCAAATAATTCACCATTTCCATAACAATTGTAACTGGACCTTGAAAAGATCTATGCACTCTAGCAGTCAACATGTTAGGAGTAATTTTGTTGAAAAAGATTTATTTAAAGCTTCTAACTTTTTCAGGTATCAACATTTTTGCGTATACCCAACGAAAGGGATAAAATAAAGGGAATTCGCACGGCAAGATACATGCTGGACTTTCTCTTCCAATCAATTTATGACCATATGCAAAGCTTAAATAATGATCTAATCAACATTGGAATGAGCAGTAGTACCACCGTCATGGAACCATTTATGATATTCAGAAATACTTCATCAAATAAATCTTCTTAATTAAAGAATAAACAGACATTTTATATCGGCCAATGGCAGTAAGCACAGAGCAAATTGTTTTTTCTATAGAATGTGGCTGTGCGACGCCAGGCTACGGGCAGCTGGTAGGATATAATATCACAAATAATACGAGGGACACTATTTATGTATTGAGAATTGGCAACACTGGTATTGCCAGGTGAAATTTGAAATTGTCATCGTAAAGTTTGACATTTTTGACGTTATAGGTAGTCAGAAAGTTTTGACGTGCGAGCAATATTTGTGTTTTTTGCAGTGTTTAAAATTTCAACTCAGCCAAAATATGGAATTAACTCGCGAAAATTTTCGAGCTATGATTTATTATGACTTTCGACGTGGTCTAACTCAAGAACAATGCATCAATCAACTGAATTCAACTTTTGGTGATGAAGCGCCATCCACACCCACTGTATATCGCTGGTACATTGAATTCAAACGTGGACGTAGTTCGCTCACGAACGAAGTTAAAGAAGGTCGTCCAAAATCGGTCGTTGTGCCGGAAAATATCGATGCTGTGCGAAAACTAATTGAAGAAGATCGTCATGTGACATATCAAGAAATCGAGAGATATTTATGCATTAGTATGACCAGCATACATAAGATTTTGCACTAACATTTGTGTGTTCGGAAGCTGTGTGCGCGTTGGATTCCACATTTGTTGAAAGATGCTCAAAAAATGCTCGTGTCGATTGGTGCCGTAAAATGATTTCAAAATACAACTGTGGTGCATCCAAAGCGGTATACAACATCGTCACAGGTGACGAGTCGTGGATTTATTCTTATGAGCCAGAAAGAAAAGGCCAGTCGGCAGTTCGGGTGTTTCAATGTGAAGCAAAGCCAACAAAAGTTGTTCGTTCTCGCAGCGTTAGGAAGCAAATGGTAGCGTTTTTCTTCCCGAAAACTGGTCCTGTTGCAACTGTGGCTCTCGAAAATCAAAAGACCGTTAATTCAGCGTGGTATACGACCATTTGCTTGCCTGAAGTTTTCGGTAAATTGAGAGAAACCAACCCAAAACGACGAATCATTTTGCATCATGACAATGCGAGCTCACAAACATCACATGCAACAAACGAGTATTTGGGCACACAAAAGATCGAATTGATGGGTCATCCGCCTTACAGCCCCGACTTGGCACCCAATGACTTCTTCTTGTTTCCAGTAATTAAAGATAAACTGCGTGGACAACGATTTTCATCGCCCGAAGAAGCGGTTGAGGCCTTCAAAACGCATGCTTTAGAGCTACCATCTTCTGACAGGACAAAGTGCTTTGAAGGGTGGTTCAATCGCATGCAAAAGTGTATAGATCTTAAAGGCGATTATTTTTAAAAGCAATAAAGGTATTTTTCATCAAATTCATTTGTTTATTCTTTCTATTCTCAATACATAAATAGTGTCCCTCGTATAAGTAAGAATCCTGTTTAACATTCAAACATATTTACTTTAAAAGGGATATTTTGTTCATATTTTTCTTTCCTTAACGTATTGCCCCTGTCCTAATGACTTAAGGGATGGCAAGATGTGATGTCAAAGCCTTTAACGTATTGTATAAAAACAATGTAACCAATAAGTAAAAATGGAAAATTTATGTAAATTTGTAAATGCTACTTTCACAACTTATTATTTTAGTCGTTCCATAGAAAGGGGTATCTTGTATATTATACAAAATCCAACTTCTTAAAACTTTTATTCAAAAAACCGTAGCAATGTCAATTGCAAAAACAGAGTTTTATGCATTTAAATTGACGAGTTTTTCGTAAAAGCCGCGCTTGCCTATATTTCGCTGAATCTGTTAGAAAAAAATTAAATCTATTAGCTCGCAAGCTCGTTTTCATCAACACTAACAAAAAGAGCCATTGATGCTTTCTGTACAATCCCGTATTATGTACACCCTCATTTTCTTATACATATAAACCATACAAATCCCGGACATCGCAGCCCAAACCAATATTATTTAGTCAGTGTAGATGGGACTGCCGGCAGTCCCACGTACACTGACGAGGCCTTAAAGGCCGAAACTCGGTGTCTGTGCGTTAATTGTCGGTAATGACAGTAGATGTGTGTGTGTACCCCAAACACATGCATATATACATACGTACGTTTTGCGTATAATTGTATACCTACATGTAAATAGTATTTGAAAAAATTATAATTATTTTCTAATAAATTGATGTTTATTTAATTAATGTGAAACCATTTTTGTCTTTTAAAAATCCCCCATTCGATTTTCTAAAATAAAAGAAAATATTTTAGAAAATCCAATGTATGTAAATTCAATCTAAAAACAGAATTTCACTCACATGATACCTTATATACGTACTCAAAAATTACTAGGCTTTAGCCTAGCAAACAATAGGCTGCAATTTTTTTTTAATTTCTCAAAAAAAGTAATTTAATGAATTGTGTATATTATTTGTTATTCTTAATCGTTTTGAACTATCATCAAGTTATTGAGCTATGATTAATATAACGTATTATTAGGCGCAATATTATTTAATAAAAGTTGACATTTCCCTTAATAATAACATCTGTTAAGCCACTAGTTAATTGCAAGTAACTAGAATTTTATTGCGAAAAACAAACACTCTGTATACACGAAAGTGTTTTTATTTTAGCGTTGCTAGTACTCATTTACATTAAATATAAAATGCGGTTTCAATATAAAATTTAAATTACATTAATCGCAATAAAATTAAATTCAATACGTATGTCAACTATTTTGATATCATCGGTATTTTCTACTGAGGACGGCAATTTTATTGCTGAAATACATATCCAGCTTTATTTTAATTTTATTGTAGGTTTCTTATTTTGTTGTTGACTTCAAGCCACTTACTATATACACATTTGGAAAATTACATGTGTACGATATTTCTGTTGATACTTTTTACAGTGTAGCCTACGCATTCTATTTTTCCAGAGTAGAAAATTTAATGACGTCACCTATTCTACACCCAGGTTCGAAATTTTTCTTTCGGATAAGTACTACTCTCGAAAATGAGATAATTATCGCATTCTTTAGAATATTCAATACAGAATTTACGACTTCTAATGAAAGTCCGGCAAAATAAAAAAAAAAAAATAGGGAGAGAAAAATGTAATGAAAGGTTCCTGATGTTTATTAGCGCCTGTTGACTAAAAATGTCCGATACACTGACGAAAATAAAAAAAAATCTATGTAGAATGTCAGCGTGCATGGCGGTATAATTCAAAAAGCTTGATAAGTAGAGGTAATTAAATAAGTTTTAATCATATCAAAACATGCACGTTAGAGAGAGGGAGTCGCTACGCCTGTGGGAAATTGTCGGTACCCATTGGCGGCACAGCTAAAAGCGGCCATCATACTATATGGGGGTCTCCATTGGTTGTCCCTTATCTGTTAGGACCGCCCATTCGGAGATCACAGATAGTAAAGGTAACCTCACCTAAATACGTCTCACATTTCCTGGTAGATTAGTGGAAGAGACAGATTGTTACACACTCGATTATTGTAGTGACTAAAATATTTGTGTGTTTAATGTTTGGTGCCGTGTGTACAGACAAGTGTGTTTGTTTTGGAGATTGATGTTTTGTATTACTACACAGAGGAACTACATTTTAATGGTACTAGTGATTGTGAAAAAAACTACCGAAACTAGTGCGCTTGTGAACTAAATAAAACTATGCAGGTGTCCTATTATAGTACGTCAGCAATGTATCGTCATCAACAAGCCGTTGCTGCCGCTGCTCAGCCACAATTTCATTCCGCATCTCCCATGCATCACTCCTGGTACTCGGGCTACCATGCCCAGGGTGGTCAGACGGCTCCGACGTCAAGTTATTGCATGCAGGATGAACAACAGATGTGGCATCATCCAGCGGCACATCATCCTCATGTGTACCATCAGGAATTCAATGATTTCGTGCACAACGGTGGTGTTGGTTTGCAGCAGTTGCAACAAGTTAGCGAGACACATGATTCGCAGTTACCGTCGCCACCTATAACGGTTTCAGGTAGCGAAATGTCCAGCCCCGGAACGGGCAATATCTCACCCGCGAATAATCAAAATAGACCAACTCCAGCTCGCAGCCCATACGAATGGATTAAAAAAACTTCGTACCAGACACAACCTAATCCAGGTGAGTGCAAAGAGAACTAACAACATGTTTATCAACATACATGGGAATAAAGCAAGCTAAGAGAGGGAATAAATAAATATTTCGGTCGCCCAATTTTGCATATTCTTGATAATAATATGCACATACTTCAATATATGCTCCCGCAATAGTAATTGAGGAAAAGTATATTAACAAACATTCATATAAATGGGATATTTGTAATTTATACACATACAAAGAAAGTAAATTTACCGTAGGTATTGTAATTTATCTTAAGCGACACACGGTGGTCGTACAATTTATACATAAAAATAAAAGTAAAACATTGCTCTTAAATAATTACTGAATACCTATTAAAAAAAAAACAGAAAAATTATTTAACGATCGTTTTACAAACCGACAATACCCAAATCACACAAAATTAGTAGGCTTTAATTTTTTAATGTAGAAATTGCATTGTTGCTTTATTCATGCAAAGTTATTTTTGTTACTGTTGTCATTATTATTTTATTACCACTATTATCACAGTCGTTATTGTTATTATCAATAACACTATTTTTATGTAATTTATAATGTGTAACTAAATTCAGAATAATTATTATGCGTATGTAAATACATCAAAACTAGCAGCAAGTAGCGAATTAATTATTGCCGAATTCAATTTATTGAATTTTTCATTTTTAAACTGTCTAACATAGGTGCCTAACTTGTTATACATATGAAATTGGGAAAAATATGCATTCGTCTGGCAGTGGCACACAAAATTGACAACAGAAAATTTACGTTTACAGAGCTATATTGTACGTATTGATCAAACCATTTTATTTCTTTTTCTTATTGATTGAAATCATTTTATAAATAAGGGAGCTATCACCTTGGTTTGTTTTTTGACAAACCTGAATACCTTCTTCATATAATTTTCTGCTTCAACACTGAAAATTGTTTATTTAAATTAGGAAAATTTTTAATTTTAAAAATTCACCTAATAAATTTATAATTAAAAAAAATATATTAAGAATTTTTTCAACCTTGACAGAAATTAATTTTAAAATCATTTAAAATTTTGTGAGATCCTTCTTCACATGTATTTAAATATTGGAACACATCTACGTATTATATGATTATAATAATAAATACAAATTACAAATATTCCCTAATTTTCCAGTTCTGGATATAATAGCTTGTTTTCGTTTAGAGGTTTTTGAAGTGTAGCCGTCAATGTAGTCATGTTTTCGCTGGCAGTTCCCATGTATGTTTTATTATAAACCTAATAAACCACTAAAATATAAGAGTATTTGGGCTTTAATCATGTAGATGGATTAAAGCCCATATACTGGCTAATCCATGTATGTTATAGAAGAGGACAGTAATACAAAAAACAATAATAATAATAATTAAAAAATGTTTGAAACGGTTTTGTAATATGGAGTAAGATATATCGTTTAATTCTTCAAGTATTCTCCAAATTAACATTGTGCTTTCTTTTCAGTGAACGAATTCGCTATTATTTTAAAGAGTTTATTTTTAAAAAGCTATAAATCTTTTTTAAATGTTTTTTTTTTGTTTTTCACAAAATAAGCCTAACGAAAAAGAATGAATTACAGGGGAATATCTACAATTTAACATTCATACATCACAATTACTAAAATCTTATTATTATTTATACTTAAAGAAATAAAATAGGAATTATAAAAGAGGATACATTTATAAATACCATCTCCAGTTAAAATTTAATGAATGTGAAGGGTTTGTTAGAATAATATGGCAGGCCATATATGCTTTTAAGGTACCTATACTACTTTCTTTTTAATCTTGTTCAGTGAGGTAGTGGTACTATACATACCACCAACAGACATACATGTACGGGTATGCTACCAGCGTTCCTTAAGATTTTTTTTTGTATTGAAAAACTTACTATCTGTATACAATATATATTTCTCGCCGGAGTTATCTCCCGAGAAAGCAGTGTTCTATTGTCTTCAAAGTGTATTAGCAGTATAGAATATTAAGCTACAAGTATATGCGACACTTACTATCGATTTTTACAAGACACTTGAAACTATTGACCACCAAGTACCTACCCCATAACAAATTATACAAGTATGGTGTTCGAGATAGGTATTGCGCTAGACCTACTTCATATTTTAGTGACAGAATTCTGCATCTGTCTTGGACATAATATTCAAGATGACAACAGAATTTCGAAGTATTCTAATACTACCTCAGCTTCGTAAGGGCTCCATTTTAGCACCTTTTGTGTGCATGATTTACGTGAAAGGAACTGTATGAGCCATGTATCAGACGTGTTATCTGCACTGTTCGGGACGACTCAATTATTGATATTTTAGCGACGGGAAAATGTTCTGGCAACATTTTTTGCGAATTGATGCGCTACGAATGCATGTCCTAACATCTTACTATTGAGTACTAATTCCGTAATTTTTTTAAAATTGAACGGAGATAGACGAATTGGGAAAGGTTTTTTGCAATATAAAAAAATATGGAGAATTGTTTATACGGATGCTCTGGTTTAGCCTTTTTCCTGCGATATTTTTTCACACTTTTTTGGTTTAATTTTCTGGAGCTCTGCTGCTTTTGAGAGGACGGTTTTTTAATATGTACAATACTGTAAAACCCAATTCCAAACATAAAATCAATAACAAACGATCATTTACACGCAATCCCGACATCCCCAAGATTATGATAGCTGCCCAAAACACTGACAATCTTGCCTTGTTATAGGCCGGTACTTTGACTAAATGTATGTCCTATATAAATCAGTACACTGTATAATCTCCTTTCAAATACATAGTATGAAGTAACGCCTTAATGATCTGAAACAATTACAGCGATTTCTTCGACCACTGGTTCAATCCACCGTATTAATATCTGCGTAAAATATAAATGATAGAAACTGGGTAAAAATAGTTATTATCTGATATTTTTGGAAGCGTTTTATTAAACATATTTTGTATTATGGCATATCACATTACTGCAATAAGCCCTTTCATGTATATTAATAAATTAGAGCGACCAAATGTCCTTTTTCCGCGGAAATATATCTTTCTTTTGATAATCAAATGTATTACGTTCAATAAAAAAAAGTTAAAAACACTAGGATTGTGTTCAACACTGTTTCAACGCCTCAACAACTCCTATCGATGATATTATTAGAGAATTACTTCCGGGCGAGTCAATTATTAAATTTGGTAACAAAATACGAAGCAAAATCAGGAGAATGGACGGATGTGGAAACAAACATTAATTCGAACAATTATGACATTGGAACTGTCGATTTGAAAGTTATTTTGGTGAAAGAGAACTTTTTTATGTTTCTATGTTATTCGTCTTTAGATTTGGTTCTTCTGCCAATTAAATTAATAACGTAGCAAACGAGACTCGTGTTTTTTTTTGATAAATTTAAATAAATTATGAAATAAGACAATTCTTGGGGAGCATCCCAAAAAAACTTGCTTTGCAGCCGTTAAAATAGTTTTCTCTTTTTTTATGCATTGTCACCGTGGACGACTTTGATATTCACATGCAGGCTGCCTCAGATTCTGTTATTATAAGAAATACATTAGGTCAATTACTATTTAGTATTAGATAAGTTTCTATTAATTGACAAAATTCATCATGTACATCAGGAGTTACAGCATTTTGGATACATATTTGAAATATGTTCAACAATAAACAGTTAGAAAATTAGGAAGTAATTAACTATTGCCGAAACTAACTGTTACGTTCTAAATATAATAATAGCACTACGCAAGAACGGTTTCTTCAACAAATTGAGATGTTTATACAGAAATCATATTTTTAACATATCCTCATTTGAAATTATCTACAGACTTGAATCCGAAGATTTAGCTGGCCATAAAATATGTCCATATGAATTAAAAGGATTATTATTTTTTGAGATACCCACTAATTGAATTAGCATAGACCGGTGGGAGCGCTATCCAGTTGAATTCAGATTCTGGTCGAAGGTAAACCTAGCAGAGAAGGACTTTTTAATTCTTTGAAAGTGCTAATTGTGCCTGTTAAATATGACCAGATCAGATATTCGTGAATCTATTTAATGCCACCACCAAATTTTAAATGGGACTTGACATTAATTTTAGATTGGTTACACACCATTGACAAAATTGCAATTTTCTTTTACCATCACCTTCTCTTTTCTTATTTCTAAGGATGGCATTTATGTTGCTTTAAAATTCTTTGTTCTGTTGTTTTTGCAATATCAGTCGTTCCGCTTCTTTAATATGTCCGTGGATTTTCTCTTGGATTTTAAAAGATTTAATTCTATTTCGTACTTTACTATTTCATTTTTTGAATTGTAGTTTACTTAGAAAATGGCCCATATTAAAAATGAAACAACCCAACACATCAAATACCCATAATTATTAAATAAAGCCATCATAGAAACAGTATTAAATCCTTTAAAATTCATTCTGAAATACTTATAGTTACCTTGATATAAATTGAATATTGGAATTGTCAGCGTTTCTCATAGTTGCCAAGAAAATTCCAATCTAATGAATATAACGTGTGTATAAGTTGTCGCAAAAGCTACACGCATCGAAATTCTGCGTTCGGTTCTGAATAAAAAATCTAGATGTTAAAATGTCGTGTCGTGTTTCGTTTGTTTTTACGGGGTGTTTGAAGTTCAGACTCTTATGCCATGCTTCATTCACAATGGAATAATTAGTACGCCAAATTAGTATTTTCAATTAATACGAGAAGCATAACATGTGCGTTTGAACGTACGCATTCACAATGTAAACTCGCGGCAAAAAGTCGGGTCGTAAGACCAGCTATATGGAAGGTATCATTGGTCAACTGTAGTAAATTCTAACACGAAATAAAGAGGGATTATATTCAATTTTATAATACGTAAGTTTGAGTAAATATAATTAACTGCTACATAAAAGAAAATACATGTGGCATATAGAAGGAAATATATTTGAAATATTCTTCATTTATGATTTATGGCATAATAACATTCATGTGTCAACATTACAAAGAAATCTTTTTGCTGTTCCACAAATGTTTCCGGCTCCAGGAATTTATTTCATTTTTCAAGGGCGAGAATGAATGCTTTATTAAGATCTCGGTTTTATAGAATTTGTGATTATTTATATTCATCATATTTACCAGTATGTATCTGTCATTAATTTTTTTTGAGTAATATACATTATTTATTTTGAAATAGATACAAAATAAAAAAAAATGGGTGTGCTTAAGACCACACGGCAGAAGTGAAAACTTCATCAAGGCCGGGTTAATAATACGAAATACAACTTTTTTTTCCCTTCTACTTCATTTACATTTACATTTTCCATTTTCATTCTATATTACATTTAAAAAATATACCGTATGTCTGGTTTTAAAGTGTCTATAGAAATCATTGTACATACTCGGACACACACACACACGTGAACGCAATGCGACATGCGTGTGTATATGTGGAGGGATGGCTGAGGGTAGGGATTCTGGTAGGGATCGAGCTACTTACGAAACAGAATATTAGTCTTGGGAGACATGTGATATAGCAGGGAGGTGTACACATGCGTTTTCTTTAAATATTTTGCGTGTTCTTTCTTGAATATTACTAAGATTAATCAATGATTTATACAACATTTCAACCGAAACATCATTCTTCCAAAATTGTAACTAAAAGAAGCTTCAAATGAAATAAATAGTATTACTTTAAATAAAGAAAATAAAAATTAATTCTAAACAAAATAAAAATTAATTCTAAATAAAATAAAAATAAATTATAATAAAATTTTTACAGCAGATGTTCGAACGTTTGTCCTTCCCGTGCCAGGCAGTAGCCTAAGCGGTCGTAAAAACCCCTTCGAACATTCCTAAGCATTTCAGGGCGAATACTTTCTATGGTATCAGAAATTTTGTTTCTTAAACCTTCTAAGTCATTCGCCCTGTTCTCTTCAAAAGTAAAAATTTTTGATTTAATGTATCCCCACAGAAAGAAATCTAGCGGCGTTAAATCAGGAGAGCGAGGGGGCCAAGATGGTTCAGTGCCCCGTCCACAAATTAGTCTTCCCGGGAAAACACCGTTAAGGTACTCCCGAACGGGACCATAATTGTGGGCAGGACAACCATCCTGTTGGAACCAAATATTTTCCATTAGAATATTTGGTAATGCCCGTACTGCAGGTATAATTTGATTTTGTAAAAGGCCGAGGTACTTTTCGCCATTTAGCGCACCGTCTATAAAGAATGGTCCAATGATATAATCTCCTAAAATACCAGCCCATACATTCAGTTTTTGCGGGTATTGCGTATGAGCTCTGTAAGTAGCATGAGGATTTTGCCTAGCCCAACAACGGGCAACAGATGGATTATGTCGACCATGTAATGGAAATGTAGATTCATCAGTGAATAGAATATTACTAATGAATTGTTCATTGTTATTAGCCATTTCCAATACACGTTCACATAACGTCATCCGTCGCAAATAATCCTCAGGGTACAGAGTATTTGACTTCTGCAACTTAAAACTTTTGTACCCATATTTTTTAAGAGTTTTTTGAACCATGTCTTTACTGACATTTAATATAGCAGCAATTTGCCTGCAGCTTAATGATGAATTTTCCTCGACACCTGCACAAATTAAAATTTCCTGCCCTACTCGCTCATCATTCGCATTCCGTCGTATTCTTGTGTGATTTGAATTGATACAACCATGTGTTCGAAAGTGTTGTACGATCTTGCGTACACTTGTTACAGAAGGCGCAGGACGGTTTTCATATGCTGCTGTAAATAAATTTATTACTTCAGCAGCAGAGTTATTTGCTGCATACCAGAAAACAATTTGAACTTTTTCTTGCAAAGTATAACGCGCCATTATTTGCTGGTCTTTTAGTAACCTACTTCGGAGACGGTTTCAGTTGTACTAACGCGAGGAATGAACGTTTAAGCATACTTCCTCTACAATGCAGCTCCCCACCACACATACGCATGTCGCTCTGTATGCACATGTGTGTGTGCGAGTAGGTGAATAGAAACTTTAAAACCAGACAAACGGTATATTTATTATTATTGTGTAGGTATACATTATTCTAGTACATTTGGCTCGGTCTGATCACGATTTGTATCAAACTCTAAAAACGAACGAGTATAGCAGTGATGCCTTGACTATACAGTATGTGTCAATTTTCATTTCAATTCATGCAATACGTGACAACGTGGCACCCGTACTTTCCTATCCAATGCCAGCGCGACCGATAATTGCTCGAAAATACAAGTTAGCAGTAACTATTGGACCACTGACTTGGGTGTTTGTAATGCGTTCAGAAATAATCTTTACGAGTTGCAAGAATTTGTTTTTCTTTTCCCTTTCAGTAAATGCAGAGAATTATTAAGCTGCGTTCACGCTGCATGACACAAACAAAAGCGTAATTCTAATAAAATTAAAAAATAACCCTAATAAGGTAAATAAAGGATTCTGAAAATAATAATAAACTACTAGATCGGGAGATCGCGGCGGCCATTCGATGTTTCCCGTTCCAGTAATAAGACTGCTTTTATTGCAGACTAGATCGCAACGTGTTCGCAGCTAAACATTGAATGTAAAATCTGGTCGATTGTTGCCGGGATTGGTGACAGTCAGTAGGGGTGCCACGTTACCACGTATTACTTGTATACGTATAAATCGCACGTAAACGTTGAATCCCTATAGCTAATGATATCTGACACATGCGGTATTTCTCTCGCTCCCTTAGTCGACTCGAGCCGACTTTACCCGAACGAGCGTTACATAGCCGAACGTGACGGCTCAGTCTCGTTCAGTGCCCATAATCAACGCGCCCATAGACGTTTTCACTTCAAAAATTCTGGGTTTTTCATTATAATTTAATTCAAAATTCTTGATTATATTACTATATCTGCATTTTAAGACTTTTTTACCTGGGACATGTTTGTCTAGTATGTATTTACAGTGCAATTGCTAGGGGTGTTTAAATTTTTGATTATTTAAATCAAGATTTTTTGTAGCCCATAAATCAAATACTTTTTTTTAATAGTTCAGCCACCTCTCTAAATATCAATTATTTCACCATTCCTTGTTTTATTAGTATGTATGGTCATTTCTCTGCATTTTTAAAACTACATATATTATGTTAAAACGTCCGAGGTAAGTGTTGATATTGCTCTTATTTTACATTTTAAAATATTTTCCTTTAAATATATTGTCTTCAAAAGATTCTTTGTGTATTTATTGTTTGCTTATTTATTGCTTTATTATGCTAGATTGACGAAATTTAATATATCTCAAGGGTAAACAAAAATATTGCAATCTCCCTTCATGGTTTATTAAAATTTAGTGGGAAATATTATCGCCTTACATAGTTGACCAGTGATACCTTCCATATAGCTGGTCTTAAGACCCGACAAAACTTTTTGCCGCGAGTATACATAATTAGTGCGTTTATTTTACACGTTACAAAAAAGTTTACAAACTTCAAACTTTGTCGCGAAATTAGTCGGGTAAAAACTTTGTCGCGAAATTAGTCGGGTAATTTCGACGCGCGCATGCTCAATATGATTTTTCTTCTTTTATAATGTCAAAGTGTCATCAAACATAAGCTTTGTCCTCAAAATTTGATTTCAAAATGAATGTAAGCTTAGAAGAATCACTAACAGACTTGTCATTTGTATTATGTGTTTCGCATTATTTGAAAAAGTCAAGAAGGTCTAGACGTTTGTGGGTGCGGCCGATTTTTCAAAAAAGAATGCAACAAGGAGACTATCACAACCTGATACAAGAAATGAGAGTTGGTGATAAAGAGATGTTTTTTAATTATACTCGATTGACAGTAGAAGAGTTTGATGGGTTGGCTTTAGTAGGACCATTAATAATGAAGAAAAGTTTTCAATATATTACATTTTACGTTAATGTCTAGAGATGGCGCATCAAATAACCAGTAAATTTGTTGTCAAATTTTAGACATTGTGAATGATAAAAATAGACTACGACTAATTCACACGACTAATTGAAAGTACTAATTATTTCATTGTCAATGAAGCTTTAGTGCGTAACCGCAGTAACTAAGCCTTACTCTTCGATATCTGTCAATGGAGATAGCTGCAATTTAGTTTAAAAAATATTTTTTACTAGTATTTGTATTTTGTAAACGTTTTCATTTTGATTTAAAAGTTTGTTTTTAACATTTCTTCATTAACGTAGGGGACTGCGGGGCACATTTGACAGTGGGGCAGTTTTGATAAATTAAAAATTACCGCCCAAATATCATTTTTTATCTTCTATACTTAATCCTGTGGTATGTTGCGGGCCTAACTTCATTCGGTACGAATTTGGCTCCCGTACAAGTTGTTTGTTTTCTTTAATGGAAATTTCTTTAAAAGTACCTTGCGATAATTTATATTTGGCAGAATTGTGAAGGTTGGTAAATTCCTTAACACCGCTTTTGAACCTTATATATATTATTCTTGTTGAATACTCAGATATTTGTTATAAAAGTATTATACAAATAACTGTAAAATTGGCAGAACAGTTTTATTGTATGACAGGAGAAATAACTGCAGATCCATTTTTGGAATCATTTACACCAAAAAATATATTGGGAGGGTTTCGAAAGACTACTATTTTCCCGTTTGTTTTATTCAAATGCATGTAAAAACTCCAACTTTGTTAAGCGAAGAACGTGTAGTGGACGTTTCAACAACGAAAATCCATAGAAACTACTCCGGAAGACTCGACTGAAGTTTCTACTTCTAATACACCCCAGGAATCCCAAGCCACAGATGGAACGATAAATGAATTAGATAATTCCAGTACAAATATTCCTCATTTAAGTGGAATCCAGAGGTACAAGTTCCAAAAGCTGTAGTTACATAAAGTAGTTAATTAAAAATGAAACAAAACAAGAAAATAATCTACCTAGGAAAGTTACGACCTATAATAGCCATAGAAGCTGCCTCTAGCCTAAGAAGGGGCAAAGAAAAAGAAAGTCAACAATTGAGGCGTGGAAATATCAAAGGAGCTAAGTGCCATATTTTCCCAAATTGAGATTTTTCTTTACAATGGTTCTACATGCCAAGAAGTATGTCCTTACAAAAGCGCTAAGTTCCAACGCCAACTATATAGTACTGGCATAAGACACTAGATGGCCGTAGAAGTATGCGTAACGTGTATTTCCAAAGAAACGGGGCAAGTACCACTGCGTATCTACACTGTGGTTGTGTTGAATCTGTTCTCGTTTACCTACAAAATAAGCGGCCTCGGACTGATACATGCAGAATCTGTGATAGATTATACTGTGCAGTTCAGGTACGTAATGAGAGAAGTGAAGAAGCAAAACATCAGCTTGAACTGCATCAGAGGAAAGCTGAAGCAGCCAAGGGAGCTATGAAAAAAGACATTATTGAATCACAACTACTCGGCAGTGAATTTAGTACCATAGAGATAGATTTGGGGCAGGTACTTTTTGTGCCAATTTTGACACATTCTGATATGTTTTATTTGAGTCAGTTATGCAGTTATGCTATAACCTATGTATCCACCTAGGAGACACTAAACAATCTTTCATGTGCGTTTGGCATGAAGGCGTATCGGGCAGAGGAGGAAATGAGGTAGCTTGTTGTTTGCTACGGGCTATAAACAAAGGGATTACCAATAAGAAGCATCTGATCATTTGGAGTGACAACTGCGGATCTCAAAATAAGAACCGCATGATAGTATTTACTTATTTCTTCTTAGTAAACAGTGGGCTCTTTGAAACGGTCGAGCATAAATATTTAGTGAATGGGCACAGTTTTCTACAATGCGATCGTGACTTTGCTCTTATAGAACAACGCAAGAAACAAATGAAGGCTATGATTCCGGAAGATTTACACGATGTTATAATGTCTAGTACACATACGGGACGTTTTGAAGCTATTGGCATGACTAAGCTCAAATTTTTCGATATCCAAGCTGCTGCTGATTCAAGTTTGGAAAAACACATTTTCTGAAGTAATATTAATAATAATAATAATAATATTTATTAGTTCATGTGACCATAAACATGGTATAGAACAAGTGAATAAGTATAAAAATTAAGTAATAGAAACATTTCATGCCGGTCACCTTTCGGAATGGGATACGTCCTTATATCATTTAAACATTAAAAGACAGCATAAGAGTTGTAGATACATATAAAAAAACTAGAACTACAGTTTGATTACATGGAGGAGTCATTGAGGTACTCATCCTAAGAGTAGTAATCTTTTAAAGGCAGAAGTTTTTTAATATCATTTCTAAATTTTCTGTATGGCTACACTTTAAATTTGTTTGGTAATTTATTGTAGACTCTTATAGACACGTACATTGGACTTTTGTCACTGAAAGAGCATTTGGCCGTGGTATTTCTAATAATAAATTATTCCGTGTACTGTATGTATGAAAGCTGGTCAATTTAGTATACTTGTTTGCATTTTTCTTTGCATATAATAATAATTGAAATAAGTAATTGCAGGGCAATCATTACGTGCATCCGTATGAATGCATCTCTACAGCTTGTTCGTCGACTGACACCACTCATTATTAAAAAACTATTCTCATGACGTTTCTAATCCATGTGTCATCATTTTCACTAGCTGTTTGAAGTTTTCTTTCTCGCTTAATTTGAATGAATTTTGGATGGGTCATTGTAACAAGAATGTTGGACAATGCCATCAACCTTCTATTGCCGCACAAAAACTGGTAAAAACCAATGAAAATAAAATATTTATAAGAGACATTTTGTGTGATGTGTTACAAAGAGTAGAAAGAGGAGAACAGTTGACCATAGACTGCAGTTTTATTCTAAACAATGTGTAATAATTCGGACATATGAGGCCGAAATTATGACGAACAAAAGAAATAAAGTATAACATCACACAGTTACTGAATGGTGAACTACAACATCTGTTTTCCTCGAGAAAACGGACAGCAAAAAAGTCGATTTTAATGTTAAATTCCTTTCTTCATGGACGTAGGTAGAAGCGTGAGGTGTTTCTAAAATTTATTCTATTTACCTTATATTTCGTAAGATTAATAAAATACGGGGAATTTACGCGATTTTAACTACAATATAAACAAATAATAACGTATTTTGTATTTTATAGATCACCACCCACTTGTTATCCAATTATATAAATAAAACTGAAAACTTTTTAAAAATATAAAATTTCAATAGTGCGCGCGTGGGTGACGAGCCATCGGCCGCTCATGTCCGGTCTCTGAACATATGAACTAAAACTGACAGCATATATTGTGATTTTCAAAACTCTAACTGTGTGTGTGTAGGGGATATGATTCAGAATGTAACCAGAAAAAATCAATAGGTATTAATTACTTACGGTTGTATTTTAGTCCACAATTAATTTTTATAGTAAATATTTTCAATTATAGGTTGTCTATAGGTGACACTAGTGTTTTTGGCAAAAATCAGCTGCACTCCTTTACTTAACATTAGTCATATTTTATTATCTTCTTAAATAATATTGGAGATGGGCAACATTCAGAAGAGAAAGTAATTATTTTAGTTGTTAAACGTACCTGAATATATTTTACCAAATTGAAGTAAGTTTGTAAAAATAAGGTTTAGATTTTTCATATTATCCAAAGATGACATATATACTCTTATATTCGTTTAATAGACTTACCTAATATTGCACTATTAATAACAACATAAAGAATTTTCGGTATAAACCACCGAAGAAGAACCTATCTACCTGACGAAATGGTTGAACATGCAGAACACATAATTTAAGCCTATTGTGCCATATATTTATATGGTCTACCAAATCTAGTAAATTCAAGAAATATCTAAAACGTAGAATATTAACTTTCTGTGATAGAAACATCACCGATGTATGTACAATTGGTTTCTTTAGGAATGGCCGGTGTGAGTTTAAAAACGCTGCGCGTATCTGTCGATAGTCACATTCTAATTGTATGGATGTCTGGTCTTGAAAACACACTAAATAAATATCTCCAAAGAGTATTTATATTTGTTGAATGCTGCTCATTGTATAATTTCTTATTTACATTCCTTTCCTCTACTTCCATAATAATATATTCTGGATTATAAAACGAACCGGTTTAGCTTCCTAAAATAATTTAAATAACAGGTGACCCTGATTTACTAAATTTATTTCTATTTGCTTAGTTTAACAGATAATATACCCAAATGCTTTTGAAAAATATCTTTAGTTTTGTTATTATAACTCATACCTTATTTTTAAATTAATTCAAATAAAAAAAATGAGGTGTGGCCACCACACGACTTTCTTATACGTATGAGCGTTTCAAATCATACAATTTTAAAAATTATTTTATACAAAAATTATTCAAAATCCTATTCTAAGAACTTCCAGTCTCTTAGTAAATCTCTACAGGATACATACTTTGTGAGATATTTGCAAAAAAATGCTACTCGCCAAGAGTAAACGTATTATTTCCGGTCGGAATTTTGAATTTTCTTTTATACAAAAAATATTCCAAATCTAACTCTAAATACTTTTATGCTCTTGATAAATATATATAGAATGCATAATTTACGAAATATTTGCAATAATCGCTATTCGATAAGAGTAAAAGTGTTACTTCCGGTCCGAATTTAAAATTTTTTTTATACAAAAGGTATTGAAAATTAAGTTCTAAATACTTTTATACTAGTACCGTACCTGTCTAAAAAGCATGACTTGCGAAATATTCGCAAAAAACTGATTTTCGATAGGAGTAAAAGACCTACTTCCGGTAGGAATTTCGAAAAACTTTTTTAATAAAATTCTTCTCAAATTTAATTTTGAGTATATATGAATTCTTTATAAATTTGTTTAAACTTAGTAATTTACAAAATATTGGTAAGAGTGGATTTTTTCACTGAAGTAAACTACTACTTCCGGTCTGCCGATTTTACTGAAAATCTAATCAGATCTCAAGAGGGAGATAATATTGAAATTTTCATCATCACAATACTTCCTTATCCTACGTATAAGAAAATAAAAATAATGAGTTTAACCGTTGATTGAAGGAATACATAAAGATGCGCCACTATAGCACTGAGCGTAGCCAAAACTGGAACCGAGATCTATACGACTGCATCAGTCGTTTGGATCCGAGATTCGAAACAGCCCGAGACAGCGATGATGTTTCTCGGCAAGGGGTTTGTGGGACGACTTAACGGAAAGACGCGCTGTTTTACTATAGCGTTGCGCATCTTTTATATTCCTTCAATCAACGATTTAACACCTTGTCTTGTGGTTTATTAATTAAAGCAATATTTGCCTTTATACTTTCTTATACGTAGTAAGGAATTATGATGCAGATGTCCACGTTTTAAGGTCGCCTGATACCGAAAAAGTGGCTTTTGGCAAACGTCTCTCTCTCGCCCTCCTTCCCCCTCTCTCTCTCTCGCCCTCTCTCCCTCTCTCTCTCTCTCTCTGTCTGTCTGTCTGTGTCTCAGTGTCCAAACGGCTACAGCTATCAATACCAAACTTTAATAATCTTCCTCTTGAGATCAGATTAGGTTTTTGAGTAAAATCGGTAGACCGGAAGCAGTAGTTTACTTCACTAAAAAAATCAAAATTTACTAATACGTCGTCACGTTTAAACTAATTTCTAAAGAATACAAAAGTACTAAGATGTGAATTTTAGAAAGACTTTTTTGGGCATTTCTAGTGGAAGTAGGTCTTTCTACCTACCGCGAAAAGCGGTTTTTAGCAAATTTCTTACAAATTATTCATTTTGTACAGACTTATTTAGAATACAAAAATATTTAGAACCCGAATTGGAACAATTTTTGTATAAAAGAAATTTCAAAATTCGGACCGGAAGTAACACTCTTGCTTTTATCGAATAGCAGTATTTTGCAAATATTTCGCAATTATGCATTCTATAGAGATTTATTAAGAGAATAAAAATATTTTGAGTTGGATTTGCAATAATTTCTGTATAAAAAAATTGTCCAAAATTCGGACCGGAAGATACACTTTTAATCAGAGGTTTATTTTATAAAGAGGCAACTTAAAATTTGATTTGGAACAAATTTTGTATACACATTTCGGATGTCACATACGTATAAAAAAGTCGTATGGTGACTACACCTCATTTTTAGATATAGCTCTCTAAAAAAATTAAAACATATTCTAAAACAGCAAAATTTTGCATTTCGTATTAATTATTACATTATAACATGATTTAATTGTATGTAGTGATATTATAAACTTATTCTTACAAGTTTATAACAAAAAATAATACATATATACATACAAGGTCCCATATTTGAACTTCTGTGCAATTAATGGGTAATCATGTAATAAAATTTAATTAGGATTGTAAAATTAATTTCTCTAACCTTTACCAGAATAAATTAAAACAAAAATTGTAGCAGATATCAAGTTTTTAGTAATTAATATACAGGGTGAGTCATTAGTAGCCGCTTCTTCGATTGCTCTTTTGTGTTTTAAATAAGAGAAAAACAATTAGTGGAAGATCCATGGTTGCTTGTGGCGCATATTGTAAAAATACTTTAAGCTCTGGCGCATTTCCGGTTTTACAAGAAGTGCACGGGGCTTAATTTTTTTTAATGACTCACCCTATATATTTTTGTA
Source organism: Amphimallon solstitiale (assembly GCA_963170755.1). NCBI lineage: Eukaryota > Metazoa > Arthropoda > Insecta > Coleoptera > Scarabaeidae > Amphimallon > Amphimallon solstitiale. Next base: position 120,145,089 of record OY720678.1, on the reverse strand, counting down.
TTTTCTTGTACTGCTTTAAATTGTCTGTTCGATTGCTTTTTCTTTTTCAAAATTGAGTCAATAGTTCTTGAATTATTAATTTTTTTTTGAAAATATTTGACCAAAACACGTGTTCAGAAAAAAATCATTTGCACATTGTTTTTAAAAGTAAAAACATTAACTTTGTTGTTGCTTGTAGCCAAGAAAATTCTGCATCATTTGGTAAAGTTGCACTCGACAATACCTCACTGAACTTTGTTTTTTCAAAGCCTACTTCCTGAAATTTTCACATACCAAAAACTTATATTTTTTAAATGGAACACCCAGTATTTTATTGAGTCATTTTGTTCCTTTTTTTATTCTCTTTCATTTTTGTTAACAATGTCCTATACTTATCTTTTGTAATTTCTGAGATAATCACTATAGGAGCTATTAGCGATCAATTAAAGAACTACGAGCGCTGTTGTTCTATGCACCAAAATATTCGTTCAACCAATGGAGGGCAGGGATGGCGCCCGACATCCTTAGTCAACTGTCAAACAATATAAATGTTATATCCAACTATCCCAAAAGTAATAATTTTATAGAATGAAGAGCATCGCATTTCATGTTTTTAATTCCGGCAATGTCCAGTTGCATTTTTGACACTGTTGGTTAACATCGAAATAAAATAAAGGTTATGTTTACTAACATATTTGAAGAGGTCTTCAAAAAGTTTTGAAAATCCGTCCGTAGATAGCGAAGATACTCTTCACCATTAACATTTTCATCAAAGAAATAAGGTCCAATTATGTAACTACCCACTATTCCTCCCCACAGTTTTAATGACCAACGATTTTGAAAGTTTACAGGTGTGATAAAATGGGGGATTTTAAGTGTTATAATAATGGAAATTGTGACGATGAACGTATTCACTTTAATAGAGGGTGGCTTCGTTGGTAGACAACAAAAAGTTGAGAAAGCCAGGATAATTTATCTGCTGCCAATTGACAAAAATGTAAGCGATTCTGAAAATTTCTTTCATCTAACCCTGTGTATAAATATGCTACGGGTGAATTTCATATTTCCTAATTATTCTGGATTCTCAAATTTGACTTACATCTAACTGACGACTAATTTTCGTAGTACTAGTATGGAGGTGTTCGACTACACTCGCAAGTACCATAAACGTCTTATCCTCACCAGTTATTGCTTTTTCTGCACCTTCTTTCATATTCAATGCTTTCTGTTCACTCAAACCGTCCACTTTATATTTTCGAAGGTTTCTGGATTCGGTTGACTTCTACCAGGGATCGCTGTGCATAAAGTCTGGATACTAGCAAAAAGTTTCTTTCAGATTCACCCAAAACGTCAATCATATCTATTAACTCTTCATAAGAATAATTCATTTGGATGATAACTAACAGCGATGCTTTTGTAAGTTTGAAATAAATGTATATCCACTTTCTTCAACAGTTGACTGAGGCAATCAGCCGCATTCCAGCCTTTATTGGACGAAAATTTGGGTGAATAGAACAGCGCCCGTAGTCTTTAATTGACCGCTAATTGCTCCTATAGTGATTATCTCAAAAATTACAAAAGATAGGTATAGGACATTGTTAACAAAAATGAAAGAAACAAAATGACTCAATAAAATACTAGGTGTTCCATTTAAAAATAATAAGTTTTTGGTACGTGAAAATTTCAGGAAGTAGGCTTTGAAAAAACAAAGTTTTTTGAGGTATTGTCGAGTGCAACTTTACCAAATGATGTAGAATTTTCTTGGCTACAAGCACCACCAAAGTTAATGTTTTTACTTTTGAAAACAATGTGAAAATGATTTTTTTCTGAACACGTGTTTTGGTCAAATATTTTCAAAAAAAATTAATAACTCAAAAACTATTGGCCCAGTTTTGAAAAAGAAAAAACAGTCAAACAGACAATTTAAAGCAGTACAAGAAAATCCAAAAATATATAGTGTGAATCATTTAAAAAAATTAAGTTCCGTACATTTCCGTCGAAACCGGAAGTGCGCCAGAGCTTAAGGTATTGTTACAATATGGGCCACAAGCAACCATGGATCTTCCACTAATTGTTTTTTCTTTTATTTAAAACACAAAAGAGCAATCGAAGAAGCGGCTACTAATGACTCACCCTGTATAATAGTAATTAATTAATAAAGAAATTAAAGAAAATGGTTATGTGATTTTGGTCTTATAGTTTGTTTCCTTTTCGCAATAATAAAAACCTTAGTACGACATATAAAATCCATTATCGTCCATATACTCCTGCATTCTTGATTGCATAGAATTTATTAAAGTTACACATAAGTTTCTTCCTCTGAAATGCTCCCATACAGATTGTGCATATTGAGTAATATTTTCTATATTAAGTTGAACTCTATCATTATTAGCATTCCTATTCGGCACCATAGCACTCCACATATTTTCAATGGGATTCGGATATGGAGATTTTGCCGCCCAATCAAATACTTCTACGTTATTTTCGTTAAATAAATAAAAAAAAATAAAAGAAAGTAAGAGTGTTACTTCCGGTCCGAATTTTGATTTTTTTTTTATATAAAGATTATTCCAAATGTGGCTCAAACAATTTTGTGTTCTTAATAAATCTGACTAGAATGCAAAATTTGTGAGATTTTCCAAAAAAAACAGATATTTGATGAGTAGAAGCATTACTTCCGGTCCAAATTTTAAACTTTCTTTTATAGAAAAATTGTTCCAAATGTAGTTCTAATTACTTTTGCACTTATAATACATGTATATAGATTGTATAAAAAAAACTGCTATTCGATAAGAGTAAAGTCTTACGTCTGGTCCGAATTTTCAAATTTCTTTTATACAAAAGTTGTTCCAATTCGGGCTCTAAATATTATTGTATTCTAGATAAATCTGTAAAGAATCAATAATTTGTAAGATATTTGCTAAAAACCGGTTTTTGGTAAGATATGAAGGCCTCCTTCCGGTAGAAATTTCAAAAAAGTCTTTCTAAAATTCACATTTTAATGCTTTTGTATTCTTTAGAAATTTCTCTAAACTTAGTAGTTGACGACGTATTAGTAAATTTCGATTTTTTTAGTGAAGTAAACTAATTCAAAATATCAGTGTTGATCGGGAAAAATATAATTTTTAATAATTTTAAACATTCCCTTATTAGAGAATATAACAATTTTTACTTTTTATAAGAAAAACATGGGTTGTTATAATACTAAATTGTTTAAGTATTATTTTAATTTTCAGTTAAACATTGTTATTTTAAATAAAAAGCTTCAACATCTAAAATAAATACCATAAGTACCTAGCATGAACGTTATCCCTATCAGACAATAAATTATTATGAATAAACACAAATATTTCAAATATATTGGCTTATAGTATATGGCCGATGTAGTTTCTTTTACAAAGCAATTTAATTCATAACGTAATACAATCTTTTTCTTTTAATTGTATTTAATATTTAATTATATATAATTTTAAAAGCAAGGCATTCAAAATATGTGTTTCATTCGTTACTATATATATGACATGTATATTTCGTGCAGATTGTGGAAAATAAAGTATTTAAAAACTTGAGAAAATATAAACCATACTCATATTAAGTACAATGGCTTATTCATGCTATACATATAAGATTTACGATGCATGTTTTTTGCTTGTCCCGTTCTTAACTCGAACATTAGAATGTTACTATCGTAGAATTTGGGGATCTATTTTCAATTTACACCGGCCATTTGAAAAGAAACCAATTGTACATATACATAGAATATACATAGGCTTGCCAGACGTCCCGGTTTAACCGGGACAGTCCCGGTTTTCAGGCAAAATCCCGGTGTCCCGGCCGGTTTACTTCACGTCCCGGGACATCGGCACCATGCAGTTGTTCATTAAAGACAATAGTCTTGATGAACAACGCATAGACTGATGATAGGGGTTTGATGAAGGAATCTACGGTTAAAGGCTTGATGACATGTAAAATTAATATCGGATTAGCTTGTGAATATTTTTACAAGATTAGAACCAAAACATTAAGTAAATAAGTAAATAAATATTAACATGTAAGAAATAAAATATTTAAATGTATATGCTTGTCATTTATTGTTTGCCTCATAGCATTAAAAATAAACTACCCTCTAAAACACCCCAAAAAACCGCCAAGGGTGTGTACCATTGAATACCCACGACGATGGGGGGCATTCCGGTGTCCCGGTTGAACATTTCAGAAATCTGGCAAGCCTAAATATACATATAGTCCAGTCAAACTATACCAAAAACTCTCGCATGGTTACACTAATTAGGGTAGTTTTGATTTGTTGATATGGTGTATGGATTGGCAGATTGTTACAAAGTCCCAAGTTTTCTTTCCGCCACCACCGCGAACGCCGCCATCTTGAAAAAACGGCTAAATGTTTTGGCCTGTTTTTACAAAATATCTCCTAAAGTATTAGTTTGAGCAAAAAAACCGTTTAAGCTTTTATTAAACTAGAGAAAATTTTCAACAATTTAATACAAAAACGGGATATTTAGCTCCAATACTTCCGGAGATAGACCTCTTCGAAATTTGAAATTTTTTTTTAAATCGGTTTTTGCTCGATAGTAAGTAAATGGTGTTTTCTACGCCAAAATCTGACATCGCATTTATAGTAGAGGTAAGTAGCTAAAGTTTAAGACCAAACTGATTCTTCTAGCTCGTTTCGACTATGATACAATCTTTTGAATATTTTTGTAGATTTTTAGGAAAACACGAAATAACTGAATACTTAGAAAATTAATGAAATTATTTATTAAAAACAAAAAGGTTCATTTATTGCTAAGTTTGTACATCACATATATTCACTAGGTCTGTGAATAATATATCATAAATTTGTAAGTAAATAAATAATTGATAAATAATTATAAATAAATTATATACTACATAAGTTTCATCAACCAAACTGATAAATAAGAAGCAAATGGTGATATTTTGTTATATACAGACAATATGTGCCTGGACGACAAGCCACATTTGGAGCTTTGGATTCACTATATACTTACGATCGAGCAAAAACCAACTAAAAATCTGTGATTTTTACATTTTTAAGAAAAAATCTCTAAATTTTAAGATATCTATCTCAGTCTCGTCGCAGACTTCAATAAATATGTGCATCAAGAATTATTTAATTTTCTGAAGTAGACTAAATTAAATATACCTATAGTTGGTATACCATCTTCTAGTTTATCCATGTTTATGTGTTTAAGAAAAGTTTATTTGGATATTATATTCTAAAAATTTAACATAATTTCTGATAATAGTATGAGCAGAAGTATTGTTTAAGTCTTCGAGATTATCAAGATATAAGCTAGGTACCTCTGCAGATTTTACTTATTTCAGTACAATTATAAATACACATGTATTCATAATTAGATAACATTATAAGAAGTTAATTATATCATATATTAAATCAAGAAAGGTTTTCACTTTTTCACCAGTTATCACAACATACATATTTCAAATAATGTCAAAAATTCAAAAATTACTATAAATATACATCACTCGAAAGTAAACAATGTGTAAGATTACTATACAGGGTTAGTAAAAAGTCCCGGAACGGTCGAATAACTTTGTTATTTGAAAATTATGATTTCTGAAATTTGGTATGGGGGTATAGTTAATATAAATGCATTTTATGCAATACAGTTAATATTTTTTTCACTTCCGGTTTAATCGGCAATACGTCCAACTTTTTTTTTTAAATGGAACGCCCAGATTTTTTTAACACTTTTGAATGCAAAATAAAAAACTACGTTCAGGAAGTATTAAGATGTTTATTTTTATTCACAAGAAAACAGTTAAAAAATTAAAAAAGTGCCCCAGTACAGAAAAATCAAGATGCCTGTCTATTCAGGTTGCGATTACAATAATTATTCAAAATGCTCTCCATTTACAATTTGACAAAAATGTAAACGGTCAGTAAAATTTCTTATTGAATTTTGTATTTGTTCTGGAGTGATGCGATTGGCTTCTTGAACTATTCTCTCTTCCAATTGTTCAAGATTATGGGGACGATTTTTGTACACTTGACATTTCAAGTGACCCCAAAAGAAAAAATCTAATGGCGAGAGATCTGGCGAACGTGTTGGCCATTCGATTGCTCCTCTACGTCCGATCCAACGTCCCGGAAAAATTTCATTCAAATAATCGCGGACATTATGGGCAAAATGGGGGAGAGCTCCATCTAGTTGAAACCAAAATGTGCATTAGGGTGATCACCTATGTTTGCATTTGGAAAGAGGGCCGCAAGTGCTGGAACAACCTCATTTCGCAATAAATTTAAGTAGACGTTGCCAGTTAAATTTCCTCTTATAAAAAATGGTCCTATGATGTTGTTTCCAACAAGACCAGCCCAGACATTCACCTTTTGAGGATGCTGTGTATGGACTTCTTCAATCCAATGCGGATTTTCAATTGACCAGTAGCGACAATTATGTCTGTTCACAGTGCCGTTGAGACAAAACGTTGCCTCATCTGAAAAAATGATGTGATCTAAAACATTAGGCTGCTGCTCGATCAATTCCGTCATTGTTTCGCAAAATTGTAGTCTACGATCTGGATCATCTTCAGTTAACTCATGGACGGGATACATTTTATAGGCTTTCATTCTTGCTGATTTAAGAATATTATGAGTAGATTTTTGAGAGATCTCATGAATTTGACCTAATTCTGTTGTGGACACGTGATGATTTTCTTCCACTGTAAGTAACACATTCAAACTAGTTTCTTCATCTGTTGCTGTTAATGGACGTCCCCTTCTAGGTAAATCCTTCACCTGACGAAAGACTTCAAACTTTTGAATTGTTCGGCATACCGTACTTTTACTAATGTGACGATCCGGATAAACAGTATTAAACAAAATACGAACCTCTTCAAAAGAACGTTGACGATCACCGTAGCCACGCATCATTAATATCTCAATTCTTTCTGATTCAGTAAGTTTTACTGCCATTTTCAAATGTGTCAATGTCTAAAATAAGTAAATTTATAGCGATGCAAAAGTTAAAACGCTTTTAAAATTGTCAAATGTGACGGCAAAAAGAATGCAAACACTAAACAACAACTTTTTTCAAAGGTACCTTGATTTTTCTGTATTAGGACACTTTTTTAATTTTTTAACTGTTTTCTTGTGAATAAAAATAAACATCTTAATACTTCCTGAACGTAGTTTTTTATTTTGCATTCAAAAGTGTTAAAAAAATCTGGGCGTTCCATTTAAAAAAAAAAAGTTGGACGTATTGCCGATTAAACCGGAAGTGAAAAAAATATTAACTGTATTGCATAAAATGCATTTGAATTAACTATACCTCCATACCAAATTTCAGAAATCATAATTTTCAAATAACAAAGTTATTCGACCGTTCCGGGACTTTTTACTAACGCTGTATTGCAAATTTATCATCGTTTTTGTTTTTTATAGGTAGATATATAATTTATATTACATTCCGCAAAGTGTTAAACGGTTGAATAAATAATAATAATATATAACTGTTATTATTATTTGACAAATAGCAAATGAGCAATTGTACTTTTGCATAAATAAAAGTAGCTATCCTTTAGAAATTTTTAATTAATAATACATATACGCCCTAATTTGCAGTGCCACCTAATGTCCAGAAGCTACACTAATATTTAAGTTCCTGACGTGATAATTCTACATCTTGACGGTTTTTCTCCACACTATAGTTGAATTGTAACCCCATTTTCACATAATATCCACGCATTTTTATTTTTGATACCATTTACAAACGAAGATATTATTTTCGTTGCACTATTTTTTGTAACAATGCAAACTAATTTTTTGAGGTCCTGGGGGGTACAAGAATGCTATACTTTATTTGAAAATTGCAGATAAAAAATATTTATTTTTACCTCTAAAAGGGGTATTTTATTCACAGTACACAGGTTCAAAACAGCCCAATTAGACATTTAAAACCCCCCTACGACCTCGAATCAAGTTTCCTTAACATAACTGTGTACTTTTTATAACAATTAAATTAATAGTTTCCATTTCTTATCAAAAAAATGTGAGCGTGTTTTCAACGTGAATATTGTCCGGTGTATCGTACGATACGCCAGCCTTAAGAAATAAAGATTATTTAGCGAGTAACATTATTTTTACAATTTTAATTTTGGGCGTTCCAGATATTTAAAACTTAAAAAATATTCGGTTTTTTTACAATAACTCGGTTTGTTGATTTTGGCACTTAGCACCTTTGTTATTTCCACGCCTCAATTTATACAGAATCGCCAGAATTTAAAAAAAATTGTAGAACGTTGCCAAAAAAGAAAGAGAAAGATACGTAGAAAGCAGAAGTGAAAAGAGATGTATTTAAAATAACCATAAATATCTGAGGAAACCGATGTTGATTCATTGTTATCTTTAAGATCAGTAGATGCTAATTCAACAATAGAATTAACAGATGGCCAAAAAATAGGAACAGGCAATTTCGTGTTGGTGCAGCTTCCAACAAAATCAACAGTTGTATACTGCATTCTGGTTTTAAGAAAAAAATATAAATCAATTTTTTTTTACCCGGAAGTCGAGGCGATTTTGCCAGATCCAGTTTTAAAGAAAAAATATTTCGAATTTCACATAAGTTTTTGAGAGTTACCACTTTAATTACTATTTTTCTTTGTATTATTTAGAATATATTTCATTGTTTTTTTTTATGATTCAAAATATACGTTAATTTTTATGTTTTCATATTACGTCAAAAGTGCCCCGCTAATGTGTGAAATGCGCCCCATATATGGGGCACATTTGTCAATTTTGAACATGCCAGAAAATATTTTTTTATAGAAAAGTAAATGAAAATTAAGAATTAAATTATACATTTTCTGGTCAATTATATCACTGTCAGAACTGTTAGTCGATTGCTTCTTGAAAAAACGGTGACTGTTAATTTAGAAAAATTAATAATAAAAACTATGTCAAATGTCCCCTACTTTCACAAAAAAAAGAAAAAACACACATTTGACAAAGCTGTAGAACAATGAGTTTGTCTTTTAAAGTGATTTCATTCAGTATCATTACTGTCAAATTTTGACATTTATCGTGTTTTATTTTGTGTAAACTTCGCTTCTTCGTAGTTATTCGTATTGTTTTGATTAGTTGTTGTGCTACTGTGTTTTATCGTTTCTTTGTTGTTATTTTGTTCCTTCGTAATTGATTTTACATTTAATGAATATGCCTATATGATGTATGGTTTCTGTAATGGAAATACTAATATGGCAGAACGCGAATATCGTGTCGTTATCTAATTCGAAGACATCCTAGTGGAAATGTATTTCGAAGGTTGGATCAACGTCTACGTGAAACTGGTTCGGTTACTAAAAGAAATGCTAATGCTGGTCGACACAGTACAAGAAGATAGATCCCTCCGTTAATAACCGACAGTTAGCTTCAATCTTAAATATCCCTAGTAATAAAATCGTTCAGTTGGTTATACGAGAAAATATTCTTCGTCCATATCATGTTTGTAAAGTTCAACGACTTTATGAAAGCGACAAACATTTTTCGATTAAATTTTTGCAACATAATTTTAAATAGGATTCAAGAAGATAACTTTTTAAGACGTATTTAATACCCATACTTTTCAAATACGCCATAACATGATTTACATGCCTGATGGAGCTTCTGCACACTATGTTCGTAATCTAGGAGAATGGTTGGATTAACACTTCCCAAAGAGATGGATTGGTCGCGGCGGTCATGCGAGATCGAGCTCAATCCTTAGACATTTTGTTTGGGGTTTCATTAAGGAGAAAGTTTATGTAATGCCACCTCAAGACGCTGACAAAGTCAGAAATTGGAAATTACACCAGTAAGACTCAACAAGTAGTACATGCAATACCTCGTAGATTGCAACTATACTTAGAGACAGATGGTTTTCAATTCCAACAATTACATAGGTAATAGTGTCAGATAAATACCCAAACAAAGAACTAATCCTGTTGTAATTAAAGATTTTTTAATATGTATTATTTTGACAATAAATAATTTGAAGAGCAACTCATACCTTGCGTAATGTGTAGAATTTAAAACATCAGATTTACCCATCTGATAATACTAATAACGAGTAAAATGTTTTCGAAGATCGAACTGCAGAATTGTAGCGTTATCTCTACAATTACATTAGTATGCGGCTACAGTGTTGCCAGATTTAAGTTTCTTTCAAATGGTTCCTGATCACATACGAAGCATGATACGACATTTTAACATTAAGATTTTTTATTCAGAACCGAAGGAAGAATGTCGCTGCGCATGCAACTGAATTGTAAAAAACTCCAACGCGCGAACATTTGAAATTCTTAAAAAGATTTAAAGAAAGTATGCTATATGTTTAGCAGTTCGAAGGAAGATAGAACTAGCTGGAATTGAAGAAGTATAATCGAAAATTATAATAACAATTGAAATTAAACAAGAAACTACCATTTATTACTTTCGGGACAGCTCATCTATTTTCTTTTTAAATCCGACTTGTATATTTGTCAAAACAAATTGAATGGCAAGAGTGAATATTGGCATTGAATACATTATTTTGAGAATAATAGTTATTGTACATACATTTATAATAATGTTATGGATACTGTTATTATTTAATTAACTGCTTGGAGGATTCATAAAACGATAAAGTACAGAACGTGTACGTGGCCTAGTGTGCTCTGACCCACATCCATTTTATTCTTATCTAACTATTGACAGACCACTATAATAGATATCTTGCATTATGTGGACTGGTACTAATTTTACATTTTCTTCAAACACATACAAGGAAGTATAAATAAAGGAATGAATTTTGTTTTATTAATGTAATAAAAATACCTATAAACTAGATAGTAATATAGATAACAAAGAGAAAGGCACTATATCATCCGATGGTGAAATCTCTCGTAGTTACATTCCAAACGTATTATTAACTAGTGTAATTATTAGAATGATAATTATAAATTACAATTTACTAATTGTATGAGAAGGAATGGTATACGTACAGTAAAATGCCATGAAAGAAAGATGTGACCTACAATTGTAAAAATGAAGCTTTAAAACATACTGGCTATACCAACCAATTGAAACATAAGACGTAGTAATATTATGTTACTTCTTCATTATTCTGTTAGAGTAATAGATGATCCGAAAATCTAATATATAATTAATTTGTTCTTCATAGACTCGCTACTACATCATCGATTTTGATAAAATTTTGTGTGTGTGCTCCTTATGTCGTGTGGAAGGTTGTGATCATATTTTTTTCCCAAATTTTATCGGAAAATATTATAAAATCAACAATATGTGAAATTACATGAATTTCTATAGGAAGACAGTTATATACATACACGCACACACACTGGCATCAGATGAATAAATAAAAATTTGATATCGGTCAATGGCAGTAAACACAAAGCAAGTTTTAATTTTTCTATAGAACGTGTCAGCAACGCCGGGCTACGGGCAGCTAGTGGAAAGAACAGTTGAAACTTTATTTTTCGTTCTAGCCATGATGCTAACGTTGTGAGAACATCCAAAAATAATTATTGGAAGTCTTCATAAAATTAAATGAGTTTATCTATACACTACCATTACGCCAAAGATATAGCTCCTAATAAGTAGATATTAAAAAAATATTTATTATACAGAAAAACTATGATAATAAAGTTAAAATATACCATCAAAGAATTTGCAAATTGTATCACCTTAGCGTCAAAAGTGAATAGTGAGAATGAGTACTCAGTCATGTATAGGGTGAGGGGATTGATGGGTTAGCTCTCACATTAGTGATGGGTACTGGCCGGACGTATCACGCTCAAAGTACGACGGACAAAAGAATAGTGTATAACATCACGCAGTTACTGAATAGCAGTATTCATATGGTGAACTGCACATCGGTTTTCGTGCAGAAAACGGACAGCAAGAAGTCAGTCGATTTTACTGTTAAATTATTTTCTGCATCGGCGTAGCTGGTAGCGCGAGGAGTTTTAAAATTTATTATATTTACCTTATATTTCGTAAGATAAATAAAGTAGGGAGAGTATACTGGATTTGAACTACAAAATGAACAAATAATATAATGTATTTTGTATTTTATAGATCGCAACCCACTTGTTTTCCAATTATATCAATAAAATTAAAAACTCTAAAAATATAAAATTTCAATAGTGCCCCCGTGGGCGATGAGTCATGGGCCTCTCGTGGCCGATCTCTAGTGATGGGCAAAATAGGGGAATGCGAGTACGTTTTCAATGCGATTAGACAGATTTGCGCTTTGTCGACTCTCAGGGAAACCAGTAGGCAACACGGTGTTGCTCGAGAGCTAACAAAACACGAGCATTGGAAATGTGCTCCTATTTCCCTATCTTGCTCATCACTAGTTCACATATTTTCCAGAGCCCAGTTTACTTGGTTGCACTATTCGTTATGCATGACATCTAAAAGAAGTATTCTTATGGTATACTAAACAAGATTTTACTAGGTTATGGTATTCCTTAGATATGAATATTTAAATGTATGTACAATTGCTTTCTTTTGAAATGGCCGGTCTAAATTGAAAATGGAGTCGCAAATACAAACATCGTCACATTCTAATGTTCGATTTGTTTACTCCAAAGTCAAGAACAGGACAAGCAAAAAACAGGCGTCGTAAATCATATATGTATAGCATGAATAAGCCACTGTACTTAATATCAAATTGGTTTATATTAAAAAGATTGTATTACATTATGTATTACGTTGATTTGTAAAAGAATTGCCTCACTCATAACATTTCATGCTACTTCCTTGGAAAAAATAATTTTTATTTTCCTGAATATCTTTCTGGCTTTTATTTTATTCTTTAGGGCTTTATTTTAATTTCAACATGGAGATCCACTGTTTTATTCAAATCTAGGTTTTCTGGAATTGTCGGACTTGTTACTATTATTTCTGGGAGTTGAAGCTTTTTAATCGTAATAACAACGTTTAACAGAAAACTAAAATAAGACTAGCGCAATTTGTTGTTATAACAATCCCTGTTTTCTTATAAAATGTAAACATATTATTATTATCTTAATAAATCTCTATAGAATGCATAATTTCAGAAACATTTGCAAAAAACTGCTATTCAATAAAAGTAAAAGTGTTACTTCCGGTCCGAATTTTGAAAAAAAATTTATATAAAAATTATGCCAAATGCGGCTCTAAACAATTTTATGTTCTTAATAAATCTGAATAGAATGCAGTATTTGTGAGATTTTCCAAGAAACTGCTATTTGGTGAGTAGAAGCATTACTTCCGGTCCAAATTTTAAAATTTCTTTTATTCAAAAATTTTTCCAAATGTAGCTCTAAATACTTTTGCATTTATAATACATTTATGTAGAATGCATAAAAAAAACTGCTATTCGATAAGAGTAAAGTCTTACTTCCGGTCCGAATTTTCGAAATTTCTTTTATACAAAAATTGTTCCATTCGGGCTCTAAATATTTTGTATTCTAGATAAATCTGTAAAGAATGAGTAATTTGTAAGATATTTGCTAAAACTCTTTTCACATTTTAGTACTTTTGTATTCTTTAGAAATTCGCCTAAACTTAGTAGTTGACGACGTATTATTAAATTTTTATTTTTTACTGAAGTAAATTACTACTTCCGGTCTACCGATTTTACTCAAAATCTCAAGAGGAAGATTATACTCGTAAATATAAGGTTTGGTATTGATAGCTGTAGCCGTTTGGGCACTATCATGGTCAGAGAGAGAGTGGGGAGGGTAGGGGGAGAGAGAGAGAGGGAGAGATGTTTGCAAAAACCACTTTTTCGGTATCAGCGGACTTTAAAACGTAGATATCTGCAAAAATCTTGAGGTCGAAAATATTCATAATCACAGTACACAGTAAGAAAGTAAAAAATGAGGTGTGGCAATAACACAACTTTTTTTACAAAAATTATTCAAAATCCTGTGTTAAGTACTTCTATTCTCTTTATATATCTCTATAGAATGCATACTCTGCAAAACATTCGAAAAAAGGTGCTATTCGATTAGAGCAAAAGTGTTATTTCCGGTCTGAATTTTGAATTTTTTTATACAAAAGGTATTGAAACTTATGTTTTAAATACATTTGTACTCATAATGTATCGGCCTAGAAAGCATGGCATGCGAGATATTCACAAAAAACTGATTTTCGATAAGAGTAAAAGACCTACTTCGCGTAGGAATTTCGAAAAATTTTCTTAATAAAATTCTTCTCAAATTTAATTTTGAGTACATATGAATTCTTTATATTTTTGCTTAAACTTAGTAGTTGACGAAATATTGGCAAAATTCGATTTTTTCTTCCGGTCTGCAGATTTTATTGAAAATCTAATCAGATCTCAAGAGGGAGATTATACTCGTATATACAAAATTTAGAATTGATAGCTATAACGGCACACAGACATTTTTTAAAAACCACTTTTCGGTATCAGAATACTTCAAAACGTGGACATCTGCAAAAATCTCGAGGTGGAAAATTTTCATCACAATACTTTCTTATACTACGTATGAGAAAGTAAAATGCAAATATTGTTTTAATTAATAACCCCAGGACAGGGTGTTAAACTCAATAATTTTTTTTATTTGAAATAATTTAAAAATAGGGTATGTATTGTAATAAATATAATAAAACTAATGATATTTTTCAAAAACATTTATGTAGATTATCTGTTGTACTAAGCAAATAAAAATAAGTTGGGTAAAACCCTCTCAACTTGTTATTTAAATTATTTCAGTAAGCTATACTAACTAGTTCGTTTTACATATACTTGACATTTTAAGAAATAATATGTAAGTCCAGGAAAGGAATTTAAATAAAAAATTATACAATGAACAGCATTCAAACAAATATAAATATTCTGGAGATATTATTTTCTATATTTGGTGTGTGTCGACCAAACATCACTACAATTAGAATGTAACTATCGACAGATATGCGCAGCGTTTTTAAATGCAGACCGGTCATTTCAAAAGAAAGTAATTGTACAAGTATCCATATAAATTTACTTTTCATATTAAATTGTCTTCTATTAATCGGCTGACTATGCCGTTTGTGGTTTATTATATTATTATGTGAATTCCTTAGTTTCTTATTCTATTTCTGTTTCACAATCAGCTTAGGTGTTTTAACTAGCGGTGTTGCAAATGTAACTGTCCGATACTAAAGTATTCGTTACTCGATAAGATCCGAAGTAACGAATACTGGTTTCAAATATTCGTTACTTTGTCAAACAGTTACTCTCACAATATATAACTTTTAGAATACATTCTTGTCTGAAATATTTTATTAAAAAATATAATGTAGAGTAAATAACTTTGTTCAAAATATTTGAATTTAACCAATTATTAGTATTTATTAGTATTACTTATATTTGCGGAGATCGATTTCATAAAAGTTTTGTTTGAACTTATTGTATTGATGCAATGTAAAATAAATTTTGTGCCATGTTTATACCACATTCTACATTTATTTGTGTGATTTAATATCGGAGCGGAGATTTTTATGCTTTTATGATAGAATATCTCGCCTATCCTAAATAAAATGGGTACTCTTTAAAAAATACTTTAGGCTTTGGCATTTTACTTTTTATTTTGAGTTGGAATGTTTTGTGCCATTCTTTTAAGGAATTTTATTTATTTTATGTAATATACAAGTTATACAGTTTATTTCAAAACTTCCCACTCCACATTTCTGAAACACCCAAGATGCATTATCGTGTGGGCCATTTCTTGATGCAAAAATTGACTCACCCACTTTAATCCCCCGCCCCCGGGGGCTACCCACTTAAAAATATTAAATGGAAGGGGTATCGAGTAATACGTTATTTTAAAGGTCTTTTGAAACAGTAAACTGCTTAAAATGTTTTATTTTTGTTTTCAAAGTTATTTTTTATTTTTTTACAGAAAAATTCATAATTTTTCAAAAAGTTGTTCGTTGACGAAGTTCTTCTGCATATTGGGGCGGGGGGTAAATTCCATCTCTATCCAGTCGTTTTTTGAGAGCATCAATAATTAACGGATTGATATTATTTTCCAACATCCCAAAATATGCTTCGCCGTTTAGATTTCCATTGAAAAAAGGGGACCAGTCACTTGGTCCCAAGAGATGTCTGCCCATACATTAATTTTTTCGGGATACTGGGTGTGCTTCTAGGGTTATTGCTACATATTTTCAATTTATAAGGATGACATTTTTGAAATTTTGTAATTTTATGAACCGAACCCAAGGAAGTTCCAGTTGTCGCGGAAATCTGACGTAATGATTTATGCAGAAATGACCCAACATTTCCAATTTCATTTAAAACTCTCGCCTGATTATGTTTTACATTTGCAGCAGATCTAGTCTAGTCATTATTTTACTGTACTGTTACAAGAATTGAATCAATGAACGCAAAATCCGTATAGAAACGTTCCTAAAACATGCAATTTTGTTTAATAAGTAACTACTTTTTGAAAAATTTATAAAAGTTTTTAATATTGGCTTTTGTTCTGATGCTCCTAAAATAGATTGACTAGCTAGAAATATAAAACAACTCAAGCCAAAAGATCCTTTTAAAAATCTTCAAAACGAATCAATCAATTTTCAAAAAGGAAAACCCAAAATTTACTGTTTCAAAACATAGTTGCTTCCGATGGCAGGGGGCTAAAGTGGGCGAGTTAATTTTTGCATCAAGAAATGGCCCCCACGATAATACATCTTACGTGTTTCAGGGAATTACTCATAGATTTCCAGAAATTTAGGGTAGGAAGTTTTGAAAGAAACACGCTGTATATTAAAATTACTATACCGTATGTGTCTATTTTCATTAGCTATAGGGATTCAATGTTTACATGCGATTTATACGTATACAAATAATACGTGGCAACGTGTGTCTCCCGACAACAATCGACATCACAGCGACTTTCTCCGATCTTGCCACTTCTACATTAAATGTTTAGCTGCGAACACGTTCCGAGATATAGTCTGCAATAAAATCCGTCATCATCAAATGGCCGGCGCGATCTAGTTGTTTATTATTATTTTCAGAATCCTTTTTTGTTTACCTTATTTTTAATTTTATTAGAATTACGCTTTTGTTTGTGTCATGCTTAATAATTCTCTGCATTTACTGAAAGGAAAAAGAAAAATCCTTGCAAGGCATAAATATTATTTCTAAGCGCAGTACAAACATCCAAGTCAATAGTCCAACAGCTACTGCTAACTTGAGCTTGCATCGGTCGCGCTCGCATTGAAGAGAAAAGTAGGGGGCGCCATGTTGTCACGTATTGCATGAATTAATCGCCTATGGCTAATGAAAATTGACACGTGCTGTATAAGTGTACATTTTGTTTGTACCATATATTAACTATACATATTCGCGCACCGCACATTTGAACGAGTACTCGGTAACCAATAAAAAGTAACGGATATTGTATTTGAAAGTAACGAATAGTTACAAGTACTGAAAAGTAGCTGAAATCAACATCACCAGTTTAAACCGTTACGCAGTTCGCGCTCTAGTATAATTATAGTGTATGTGAAGATCTTCATTATTTTATTAATTCATCTCGACGTCTTTTGTGTGGAAAAATTCTTGAACTAGGTTTCCAACATCTAAGAGAAGTATGGCGAATATCAATTCCCGAACAAACAAATTTTTATTCCATTTGTCGGTCGGGCGATCTGACCCTACTATACAATAACAGGGAATGTTCCAACATTCATTTTCAGTGTTTAATCAATTTTTAGCTTTCTTCATTGCATTATCTGCATATAGGTGCATGTCCATTTAAAAAAGGCATGTTGTGCACGCACTTCTTCAGGATAGTGTCTTATGACAATTCCTATTAGTCTGATCAGGACTTTTGCTCGATTCATTCTTTTTAATCATTCGTTGGCTTATAGACTTCTAGTCTTCATAAAAATGTGCCAAAGAGGCAGCATAGGAGTGTATGATCAATAGATGGATTGCAACGTATAACTACAGTAATACAAGATATGCTAGCCGTGGGCGGTATACACTGGACATATTGTTACCCACAAAACTAGAAATCCACCGTTTAGCCTATTACGATTTAGAAGCAAATACGTTAGGTTGGAAACTGTCAGATAGAGTGGCTTAATTTCATGACACTTGTACAGTGAATTCCTATTATGTATGGAAGAAATGAGTATTTCAATGTGAAAACTTTTGGTACTTATCACACATATTTTTTTTTCAATAAAAAAATAATGCCCTGATATTTCCTATTTTTGTTTCAGTATGCATGGTATATGCCCCTATTCATATTATTATCTTTTATTAACATAGGATACGAGATTCTGTAAGTGCTAGGTCATTCTGCAAATTCACATAGGTATTGCACAATGAAATCTTATCATTCTCACGTGCGCTTTCTACAAGCAAACAAATTATAGACCACTCATTATTATTCTACTTCTTACGTAGATACTTTCTGTTTGCTTTTATGTCATATTTCGTTATCTTTCTTTCTTTTATTTTTTTTTTATTTTTTAGACGAAGAAAGAAGCTCATCACATCTTAATAATTTTAGTAGCGAATAGTCTGTTCAAAATAAATAATTCTTTACCCTTAAATGAATATATTCCGTCTCAAAAAAAGTAAAAAGGAAGCTAAGATTATCAAATAGATTCACGGTTGACGTTATATTTATAGAGATGTCTGTTGATAATCTAACATTTTCGGATACATTGAAGAATGGCATAAAAGGCCTAATATTTACAATCAGCAATTGAAATGTTATTTAAAAACATTCTACATATAAATTAAAAACGATTTTAGATTGATCTGAGGGGCATATACTTTCACCAGGGTCAAGAAATGTTTATAAAATCCAAATTTATAAAGCAAAAATGAAACTCAAGATACCTAGCATCGAGTTTACGTGCTAATACAAATCGAATAATTAATGGAATGTATAGAAGGCAGAGAGAGTTTGATTAGAAATACAGATCAAAAGGTAATTGATTTTGATTGTTACTTATGAACGAGTTTTTCGAATGTGAATTCGCCAAGTAATAAATACGTGTTACTGAAATTATTGCAACAAAGAAAATCCTGGAGTGTTTTTTTTATCGTAGCACTTGTTTTATTGTTGGATTAAAAGTCAATACACTATTGTTTGTTTATACCGTAGCCGACATATTTTAATTTCTGGTACGAAAGTAGAAAGAGGAAAAGAGCGCGACGAAATAAACTAAAGATAAGCATAAGCGAGGCTGCCAAGACAGTACACTCGACAAACCTTTCCTATGAAATGTAAGGCGTGAGGATCCGCGACACTGCGTTGCTCTCCCACCACTGTTAGCAAGCAGGCATCGCTGCATATTATAAGGTCTTTTTTTTTGAAAAATATCAGTTCTATCTACTAGAAATCCTATAGAAACTATTTTACAGATGTATTGTCATAGTCATGACAGTTCTTACCGTGTATAATACATACATACACTACCGCTCACGAAAGTTCGGGCCCTCAATAATTTTTTTAAAGCATAAAAAATAGAAAGAAAATTGGACAAAAATAAAAAATATTGATTCTACTTATGTTGACAAGCATCTAACAAAGAAAAATAATAAAATATTCGCCAAAATAATTCTGATTTTGTTTTAAATTGTTACAAAAATTTTCCCTTCACATTTAACACAACTTGGACCACACGACGCAGCATTTTATCAGGTTTATTCTTATTGAAGATGCTGTCAAATATGATTCTTTGAAACTGGACTGTGATTTCGTCTTTTTCTGTCGATTTTGTCCCATAGCAATTCCAAGGGGTTCAGATCTGATTTCTGAGGAGGCTATGGCATGACTTGTTCAAGTAATTTTTGCAAATTTTAGCATGAACAAACGTGAAGGTTTTTCCCAATAAGCGCAGAGGAAATAGCCCTATATTCGAGAATTCTTCTGTAGTTCTCCATGCGCATAATGCCGTTTATTTTTACCACTCATTCTTGTTGTTCAGAAACATACCCATACCAACCACCTCCGCCTCTGCCCAGAGACCTTAAATTTGGACTCGTCTGTCCAAAGCGCCTTAAATCCAATGACTAGATATCTAGTTGCGATAGTTTTGGTTCCTTTAACCGTTTTTGCCTTTTCGCAATGCGACGTGTTCATGAAGATCGGCTTCTAGGCGGCGTTTTGTTGTACTTACTAAGCACACAAACTTCCATTAGTGGTTGTTACGCAATTTTATAATTATAATTCATATGACAATGGTATCACGAGAAATGTACAATTACAATTAAAGAAGATGCCTGACGTATAATTATAATTCCGATTTTTTTTATCGTAGATGCATTATTAAAATTCCAGATATGGAATCTTGTTCGTTTTATATTTCAATGTGCAGTCTTCCATTAATTGAACTTAGTTTTCGCGTTGGAACAGCGTCAGGATAAGTGTAGATGCCTACGTTTTCTCTATAGTTCCAAGGTCTTCTGGACTACTTAGATGTTGATAAAGTAGCTGTAATTTGGAGAAAATAACAATCAAGGGAACATCTACCTTGACATAGTTCCAACATAAAAGAAAAATACTACATTCTAATTATTTAATTTTTATTTTAATTATGTATTAAAATTTCTAAAATTTATTTTATAGTGAATAAAATATGATTTCTTTACAATAATCATTTGGTTTTTGAAGTGATAATGAAGTAATAACTAAAATGTGTTCAATATATGTACACATCCATATTATCATGCCAGTACTAATTGAATACATACCTAATAGATTTTTATAACATTTTTAAATAATAAATTGTTCAATACTAAGGCACACCCGATTCATGCAATTATGTTTAAATATAATAAATAATATTAATCACCATAAAATAATAGATTATAAAGCTTTTCTTATAAGACAGGCCTTCTGGTTTTATTCGTTTGTATTCACAGTCGATTCTATTTATTAATGATGTGCTGTGTTAAAGTAAGTTTAGTTAAAATATTTTTCTTGGGTTAAGTTTTATTCGTTTTTGGAATCTAACATAGCTGGCGAAACAGTAAATACACATGTTTATTATGATTATACCCAAGTAACATTTTATCCGCCCGAAATTATTTGTGTTATTTAATTTGGGTTCCTGATATTACCATATTTCCTTTAAAAGCTTACATGTCTTAATTTGTTCGTTATTCTATTTAAGCTTGTTAATTTTCTTATGGGAAATTTCATACAAATATCCCCCCAAAAAAAGGTTTATATAGGTGTCCGGCCTGTTTACACAATGCTGTCTCCTTTCGAAATAATTTATTTACTGGAATTATTTTCCTAAACGTCATATCAACAAATCTGAATATATTCAGATTAGTCTCACTTTCTATTAATCCTTTTCATTATTTTTCAATAGAAACTATAGTAGGCAATGAAAGCATTTAAGAGCTTTCTATGCTAAAATTGCAAATACAAATTGTTACACGTTACAACAGTTCCAACACCGGAAAATACATAAACAAGTGAAGAGTCTAAAATCTATAAATAAATAAAAAAAGCAGAACTTCAAAAATTGTTTGGTTATGAAATGGACATGTAAACCGTCGAATTATTAAATATATTCTAAAATTATATATTGATTTGTACTTAATATAGTGTTTAATTTTTGCGAATTTTGAATTATATATCTATCACAATATTTTGTGATTTCAATGCGCATAATACCTTAGTCACCAGCATTTCGTGCATTTCTGCTAATTGAATTTTATTTGTGTTTAACATATTATGTAACGGTTATTAGTGTTATTACTAGGGATCGGTACTCAGGGATACATTGCGCGACTGGACTTGAAGAAATAATGTAATTTGAAATTGGACGGAGTAATAATAGTGATCATAACTATTGCTGTTCCCAATTTGGAATTACATTATTAAGAGGGGCGTTTACCAACAAATAGAAACTGATGCAACTTATATTCCTCCCGGGACGGGTAGACGCAAGGGGGTGTGAGTAGGTGGAGCTAGACGATATTCGGTTTCGTCACAGCGCATCGGTATGTATAATGTATAAAGAATGAGTACTTACGGAACTGTTGATGTTTTATAATAAGCCAATTTTCGCTTGCCCATAACTGATACTATATTATTATACACTCGAATATTATAGTTATATATGACATTTAAATGCGAGTGACAGTTTGTAATTAAACTGTCACTCGCATTTAAGTCTGCAATAGCCGACCGATTCCGATAGATTTTCATCGCGATAGCTTGGAAAAACCTCGTGTGAAATGTGTGTGACAATGTTTACTATTTAATGTTTTTTATCTTCTAAAATAATTACATAAATTTTATTTTTTTTATATCGTACATCAAATGTGCAGCTGGCGCGTAGAAGTTGTTTTTTTCTTTTATGTACCAGCCTTAGTTAGTAGACATTAATAAAATTCATGCATTTTTGTGGTTATTTCTAAAACATATAACATTTTTAAGAAATTAAATTAGTAGCCTTTTGCATCACTAACCCAAATTCGGGATTCTAAAATTACTAAATAAGTTTAAAAAACGCAAAACGGCGATGCCTTAGTTATCGATAGGTAAACGCTCCTCTTAAGTCTAGTGCAATGTGTACCCCTAACTGCCGATCCCGTGTCATTACAGAGGTGTATACTTATACTTACTTACGATAAATTAGTATAATTAGTATAATACATAGTATGTTTAATTGCTCAAATACCAGAGCTGGATATTATTTGCAAGTGTTTAGCAAAGCTGTTCACCTTGTCCATTTTTCATACTGCATTGATGAAAATGGTTAATTAATAAAAAAATTCTTCCATTAAATGATTCTGTTTCCTAAAGACAACTGTAGTACTTTCATTAAATATTTATTTGAATAAGAGAATAATTAATTTCCAATGAAGTAATATTTTCCAAATAAAATAAATGGAATATAAACGATTTTGTCCTTTTTTTACTATTTTTTTACTCACTGGAATATTCTTACAAAAAATTGGTTCCACAAATAAATCCCAAACAAACATGTCTTTCATTAAAAGAAAATAAAGAAAAAATGTAAATGAACACGCTGAAACCACGTGCAGACACTTATAAATATGTTGTAAATGTACAAAAAATACCTGAAATGCCTTATTTAATTTTTTAAGATGCCCAGAATTATGGCTTTATGTTCAGTTTCTTGTTATTATTCCATAAAAAATAATACATAGCGTATATTGTATCTATGGTCAAACTCGTGAAAAGACACTTCTTGCATTGTGAGAGAATAGTAATATACATAATAACATGAAACATAATACGAAATAACAACACAGTTCTTTACGAATGTCTTAACTAAAATAAACTTTCTTTCTTTACAAATAATCAATTAAAAAAAAACGCATATTGTAAAATAATAAAACTGTAGGTATATTAATAAACGGGATCCTACTAATTTAAGTGTCACTGAGGCTTAAGAAACCCATTTTGTTTTTTGATAATACAATTTTGCAATTAACTGATAAAGTTAAAAAGAATGAATTTTAGACTCAAATACTTTTACTTTCTTATACGTAGAATAAGAAGAAAGTATTGTAATGATGAAAATTTTCGACCTCAAGATATTTGTAGATGACCACGTTTTGAGTCCCCGATTATACATGGACGAGCTAGGGGAATACTCTTCAGTTTCACTCAGACTAGACTGACTCGTATTTTGTCGGCTCTCGGGGAAACCGGTAGGTAATAGGGTGCCCGAGAGCCGACAAAACACGAGTCGGTCTAGTCTGAGTGAAACTGAACCGAGATAGGGGAATCTCGCCCATCTCTACCCCTGATACAGAAAAAGTGGTTTTTAAAAAATGTCTGCGTGTGTCAGTGTGTGTGTGTGTGTGTGTATGTGTGTGACCACGATAGCGGTCAAATCGCAATAGCTATCAATTCAAAACTTTGTATTTACGTGTGTAATCTCCCTCTTGAGATCTGATTAGATTTTCAGTAAATTCGGCAGACCGGAAGTAGAAGTTGAAAAAATCGAATTTCGCCAATACTTCGTCAACTACTAAATTTAAGCAAATTTATATATAATTCATATGTACTCAGAATTAAATTTGAGTCAAAATTTATTATGAAAGTTTTTTGAAATTCCTACCGGAAGTAGGTCTTTTACTCTTACCGAAAATCAGTTTTTTGCAAATATTTCGCAAATCATGCTTTTGAGAGGGTACATTACGAGTATAAAAGTATTTAGAACCTAATTTTCAATATCTTTTGTATGAAAAAAATTTCAAAATTCGGACCGGAAGTAACACTTTTACTCTTATATAGAATAGCGATTTTTGCAAATATCTCGTAAATTATGCATTCTATATATATTTATCAAGAGGACAAATATATTTAGAGCTACATTTGAAGAATTTTTTGTTTAAAAGAAATTTCAAAATTCGGACCGGAAGTAAAACTTTTACTCTTAGCGAGTAGCACTTTCTTTCGAATATTTCGCCAAGTATGCATTCTATAGAGATTTATTAAGAGAATAGAAGTAGTAAGTACAGTGGGATTTTGTTTATTTTTTCAGAAGATGAAAGGATTTAAATCATAATTTAGAACAACTTTTGTATAATTTGAAACGCATACACGTCTAAGAAAGTCGTGTGCTGGTCACAACTAAGTTTTTTGTTTGTATATCGCTTTATTGACATTGAATATTGGAAAGTTGAAAGGAAGTAAGGAAACTATTGCTTTAATATGGGATATTCGTGTATCAATTCTTGTCAATTTACAGGTAATAAATAAAACAACATATGTGGTTTCTATTGTTATTGGTAAATTTGAATGTTTTTTTGATTTTCTTTCTACTTGGGAGTTCTTTTCTCTTATACGTTTAAAAGTGCAAACTCGCTCTCATGTACGCTTTAACAACTAGCCCTTCTTCTGGTTACTCCATTTTCATGACTTTCAACAACCTTTTTTTGTTTTATTTGTTAATAGAACCGGGATGCAAATATGTAAATAAACGCTTTTTGAACATCTTCCACACTATCCATATACGTAAAATAATAAATACACAAGAAAAAACATAACAATGTTTCAAAAAAAAATATAATGCTTCAGTACGTTCCGATTCCGGATTTAAAAGTGGGAAAGTTTTTATCAATTTACCTAGGTTTTTTAAGTTAATCACCTTTGAATCTTTTTGTTTCCAAGATATTTAAAATTCCCGGAATTTAGAGTACATAGTGGAATAAAGGTAAGGGGAATTAGCACAATCATGGAGAATTCTTGTATTCCCAAATGTTTAGACAAGCTTCTGAACGAGATAGCAGTTAGGCTGGCGGGGAATTACCCTTTTTCATGGAAATTAGTGTACTTGGCGATTTTCACATACGCATAACAATAAACATGTCCTTCGTCAGAATCCGTCTTTTCCAAATAAATATAACCACCATAAGAAAATCTCCCGACAAAGTGGGACCGACGAATAAAATCAAGAATCCGCTAGAAATTTAAATATTTAACATAAACTGCTGGGGCAGCATAACATTAAAATATCGGCAAATATTTCCCGCCACTAATATTTTGAGTATTTTGGAACCAATCATGTAAAATCTGCTGTTGTCAAATCTTAGCTTAAAGCACAAGAATATTCAACAAAGTTCCAATAGTTCATTGAAAGTGAGTTTGTATTATTTGATAATGAAGTCATTATTTAATTCGAGGCAATCATGATTAAAGTAATCTATAAATAAATGAAGTAATAATATTGAAGGATGTACGTACAGGTCACAGATATTCTTCTTATTTGCATTTACTCCTTCGTCCGGCTAATGTATGCGATGATGAACAAATGTTATCATTTCTTTTTTTCCGAATACTTTCTCTGTCTCACACTGACCTATCACTCGGTCTGTGTACTGTACACAAATTTAAAAAGCGATTTGAATTGTATCTTGGCCTATTATGGGTCTGTATTGAAAAAGCAATAGCGTAATATTACGGAACGCTAAGTGTCATTAGAGAAATTAAAAACATCTTTGAAAAATGTTTATAAGATAAGAAATTTTTTTTAAAAAGCCGAAATGAAATATTTGTATCTAGAGGAGACTTCCCCAAAAAAGCTGAAATGTCAAATAATGATATAATATGTATGAAATTTGTCTCACCTGTATATATTTTCTTCTTGCAATATACATACATTTCTTTGTTACGTGGGCACCAGCATTTTTATCTTAGTTGGGTAAATAAAAACACATGTAAGGGCTTTTAATCTTCCTAATTTTTCGTACAAACATCCGCCGATATCACATCATAGATTTCCTCCTTTTGCCGTTAATTGCGGCGGCAAACACAACATTTCTTGAAGAAAGGAGAACACGCAAAACGGAGTGGGTGCCCAAATTGACAGAAGTAAAAAAGTATGCACTCCCCAGTAGCATATATTACCTACATATAATGTGTTGTATACATTTATATAAACTTTTATTATTAATGCCTTGTTATTTTGACGGTTATATGTTGTGTATGGAGCGCAGTCTCCAATTACGGTAATATTTATTAGTTTATGAACTCCGGTTATTATCCCTCTTAATTATTATATTGTCTTCTAGTTTATAAATTATACTTGATGCAAGTAATGTATGTTTATGTTATTTTTGTATGTAAAAGTACATACACATTACATATTGTACGTTTCGGTTAGAGAAACATTTATTTGGTTTATTATGGTACCATAAATGTTACATATTTATAAGATATAAGTTATAATAAGTATATTAGTTATATTATCGTGTATGTATACAAGTACATTTATTGGTGCACTATTTTATTCGCATTATGGAGTGTGAGTGTGCTTTTGTCACATTAATTTTCTTCATTATAAAGTATAAATAATCTTTAATTTAGTATCTCCATTTATTTTTATATGGTATAACAATACCAGATTATAACACTAACATTATAATACTTAATTTATGGCAAAATAATATTTCAAAATTCATTGGATGATAAACGTTTTCAACATTGCTCAAGATACTTACAAAATATTCTAAATACTTGATAATAAAAAGTAAAGCTTATTAGTAATAAGTAATAACTAGGGCGCGGACATGACCGGTTTAAACTACGACGAAGTTACAACGGAGCAAAGAAATAATGTAAACAACACACGTTTACTGAATAGCATTAATCATATGGTGAACTGCAATATCTGTTTACGCCCCAGAAGTGCCCGAGAATGAGAGCAAAAAATGCCCATAAAATAAGGAATTTTTGAGTAAAATCCATTTTTCATCGGCGTAGGTAGATAGGAGCGTCAGGGGTTTTCAAAATTTATTATATTTACCTTATATTTCGCAAGACAAATAAAATTTCATTCATACTTACGTTAGTTTCGTTTTTTCACTGTTTTGACTGTTAATTACGTACTTCGTAATTTTTGTAATAGTCTGTTTAATACCGGTTTATTGAATCGACTTCTCCCAATTATCTAGACGTAAGTGTGCACTGGATTTCGTTTAGTTTCAATAACATACGCCTACATTTTTAGTTATCATTTATTTAGATCTAGAACGTTGTTTATGTTGCTCTTTCTGATATGAAAATGAATTGTCGGTGATTCCGAAATTTATTACAAAGTCTGTAAAATATCGTTACAGAATGCCAAAATATCGCACGTTTGTCACTTAGCTTGCTGAAACATACACAGAAATAGTTTTTATGTAGAGAATATCGATAGTTTACAAAATTTCGTTACATGTTTAAATGACGATGCTCGAAGTATTTCTGGGTGCAAGGAACTAACACAAATCCCACATTTAAAAAATCAGTTATTATTCCTTCAGGAACACTTTGGAAATTTGCCTAAACTAATCCCATATTTTGAAAATCGAAATCTCAAATTAAAAGATGGATTAACCACATTAGACGTGGACTATTAATTATTTCAAAAGTATTCCAAGTGACTTCGGATGTGGCCTTCGGCAAAAGTTAGACGCAGTTTTTAATAGATAATCCAGATTTAATAACATTGCGGCAGTTGTGTATGCTAAATACGCTGAAATAAAAGAATATTTCCAGTACCCACCTATAACCAGTTGCGATGTAGAAAGGACGTTTTCTATCTACAAGAATGTACTCAATTTAAAGAGAACAAGTCTTACAGAATAGAAAATGAACAAATAATAAGGTATTTTGTATTTTATAGATCACCAGCCACTTGTTATCCAATTATATAAATAAAATTAAAACCTCTTTAAAAATACAACATTTCAATAGTGCGCCCATGGGCGATGAGTCATCAACCGTTCGTGTCCGCGCCCTAGTAATAACATCTACAAATAGTTTTACTCTGCAAACAAAACAAACAGTAAACGGGTTTTAACAAATTCATGCATGCGTTAGAGCTATGGAAGTTGAATTGTCGCTTGGCCAAAATTCAAAAGTTCAACTTTTGGACAACTAGGTAATATTTGCAATTTGGTTGGGCCCTTGAAATGCAAAACATCAGCAAACACAAAGAACAAAGTCTTATCCGCTGGAACACTGTTAGTTTGAATTTTCTTACTGCATAGCATAAATGTGCCCGTAGAATATGGGCAAATGAGCATATTAGTTGTTGTTATGATGAATGCAAGTCTTGTTGAGTGACGTTGCAGCTAGATAATATTCGTATTCAGATTTAGCGTGAATCCCAGCATGCGTATTAATCCACAATTTATCCAGAAAGGGCCTTGATATTTGAGGAGTTGGCGTAATGGTACGGGCAGGGGCACACATAATTTTATTTCATAAAATAAAGTAAGGTGTCCAGTCTGGATGAGATTTTGCGACCTTTTTTTCTGCGCTGTGCAACAGCAGTGGGAGAAGGATTTATTTTTGTTGACGATAATGTCGCCGCTATGGAGCAAACATCGTGAACAGGTTTGATGATGAAGTTGGTATAATAAAGTCGCTAACCAATTCTCTCGCTGCCGATCCATTAGAGCCCCCGCTTGGACAGTCCTTAGAAATGAAATATGCTACCCAGAATGCTTTAACAATTACGAATTGCTGCCACGAGGGAATTGGATATGATATTCTAAAAATGTTCGAGGTTCTAATTCGGTCCATGATGCTGATGCTAAACTTTTTGTAATATTAATTAAACTCATCAAATTTTTTTTGTTAAAATTATCGCAATAAAATAAAAAATTTAACATTTTGTGCTCTCTTAACATGATTGCAGCACCAGAAGCGTTTTGACTTCTATTTTATGACATATGTTATTCGGTATAAAAAGTTACCTTTTATGGAAAAATACTATTACTGATCTAATAAATGAGCGTGAATCAAAAAATTTAAAATTGCCTTTAGAGCTAAATTGAGATATGTATATTGACTAGATTAGTATTATAATTTCTAAATGATCCAGAAAATCATAAATATTAATGCCTAAAGATTGAAGACTATAGTTTCCTTCAGTCTTCAGGGTTTTCCTTAATGATTGAGTTAACACAAGCAGAAAAATTGAAGTATTCTTAAGTCTGTTGCTCAGCTAAAGCTATTAGCACCACATTCTAAATTTGCGCGTGTAGTATAATTACGAGTTGATTAGTTTTTCAGCCAAATGGGTTAAGCAGAAGTTTCACTACAAGGTATTGGTATAAATTGGCGCGTTCTTCCTTAAATGCGGAGTGTTTTCAGAAAGGATTTGAAAGAAACATACATTTGGCATATCTACATACTACAGTAATGTATTAGTTAAAACCTTCGAAACTGTTTTACTCGTCGTTAGTAATATTAGATGGGGTGAACTTATGTTTGAAAATGAAATTATGAGAAAATATTACAAATTATTATTATAGGATTGATTTTTTGGTTTTGTACATTTTTTTGATAGCAAATCATTACCTACATAACTGTTTAAAACCATCAGTTTGTAAACTGTATTTGTAATCTTTGTGGTATCGTTTATGGTCTTCGTTTGCTTATGTCTTTGTGGCGTGATTTCTAATACTGCTGCATAATTCGCGTTTGGAGGAGTTCTACTATAAACTTTTCTTTTGATTAAACTCCTAGCAAAATAATGCAATTGATTGAGATCTGTGGATCTTGCAGGCTAAATATGAGACCGCTGCGGCCTAGATGGATTGGACTCTCTTTGGGAAATGTTTTTCCAACCAGTTTCTTACATTACGAGCAAAGTGAGCAGGAGTTCATTATGCATGTAAATCATATTATCTCGTCTGTTCACCGGTATTTCATCAATAACTTGTTCTAAAACATAGAAGTATTTACCGGCATCTATAGACGTTTTGATGGATAAATTTGGCCCAACAACCCTGTGGTTTATTATACCCAGCCAAACGTTAAACGAAAACTTTCTTTGGTGACCGTATTTGCGAAATTCATATGAATTTTTATTTGCCCAATGATGAAAATGATCAGTATTAAAGGCACCGTGGTTGGTAAGCATATTGTCATCGTTTCAAAAAATACACCTTAAACAGCAGCCTTCTTTCACAAATCCTATTTCAGATTGTGTTGCATAAATTTATTCTAAATAGCTTACTATTTCCATAGTGGGGCATAACTTTGAAAACAAAGCGGGTTTTCTTGTAGAACCTAATAGAGGGATTCCAGCAGAGGCTAGAACCTGCAACTGTTCTAGCTGCATTCTACGCCTTTGGCTTGGTCGACAAACGTTTGCATTTCTGGGGACAAATAAACTTGTTTCACGAAGGCTTAGATGCTCCGATTTTGAAAACGCCACGTCATTCCCGATTTGTCATGTTAGCATTTTCACGACAGACACCGTTGTATATACATATCGGCATATTCATTGAACGTAAAATTTACTATGGGCAAACGAAACAAGAAAACAAGAAAACACAAGAACTATATCAAAGCTATACAAACAAACACGACGAAACAGAAATTACGTCTAAACAAGAAGTCGAATGAAATAGTACATAAGTGTCATACTCTAATGTATCTGTAATTGATTTACACCACCGCCATTTGCATTTTAGCGATTTTTACGTTTCATAATTTCCACCTCTGCGTGAATTTAAATTGTAAAATTAAGCCCAGTTTAGTGTTTTAGCAGTGATTGCGAAGATTATCGGCACAAACTAATCAACTTCGATATAATATGATGAATTCATAATTGCAGTTTGGTAATGTTTTTTCAACATGGCAATGTTATAGTTGCATATAAGCTATGATTATAAAATTATGTTTATGTTGAAAATTAAATATTTAAGTACGGCACTGGGGATAGAAAAAATGTAGGAAGACGTTTCCAAGTTGCCCATTTAATAACGTGAACATTTTTAAATCCCCATGCGTAGTCCATTACAGACACTCGTTACTTGTGGTGCTTTTTGTAAAAATAAGTTAGTACAGGAATATTAAAAACAAACTTCGGATTTAAAAAAATAACGTTTAGAAATTTTTTTTAAAAAAGCCTAAATTTCAGTTTCTTCTGTTAACAGACATCAGCGGATAATAACACTTGTGAGTGAAAGTTCGAACTTTGAGAACTACATACTACTCCTATTAAGATTTTGGACTCAACATTTAACGAAGAGCCCCCCCCCCCCCCCATGTGAAGCTTCTATGCCAATTTATACATACCATATATTTTAGTGTGAAAATCATCATATTTAGCGAATAACTCGTAGACTGTTTGATTTAAATTTAGAGAAAAAATTTCGAACTGAAATTAATACATTTTCTTTTATTAAATACATAGTCAGTAGAGTAGATATTGCTCTGGTATTGTACTATATTGAATAAAAGAAATAGGTGTATAATGATACTATTTTGTACATAATGCATTGCTTATTATTGTTCTTTGTTTTGCAAAGTTTTACGTAATTATTGCATAAAAATAGTTTTTGTTCTAGAGCTAGAAAGATTATCATCAACTCCATCACTACTAGAATTTACTACACAGGAACTTACTGGTACGCCTTTGCTTGATTACATTGCTCATTTGTTTTGTTATAATGTTTGTATTGGTTTATGAGATCTATAATAAGTGTTTTAATTTTTGTATGTAGTATTTATTGTGCGTTTAGGTGCTTATTAGCAAGTAAAGAATGTTGTAAATTGTAAATTTAGATATAACTATGTTAAATTTGTTTTTCTGAATTCTTTTAAGATATTACTTATTGCTGATTTATTAAGGAATACCTCTTCTTGATATTTTCCAAGTAATAATAGAATTTCCGAAAAGAATTAATGTTTATGTTTATCGTATTTATTAATGCATAATCCTGCAACTAATTTTAAACAAAGTAATTTAATTTTACTATTTTTTAAAGAGGACATAATCAAATCCTCCATTATATCTCGTAATTTACATTAAACCGGAGAAGAATGATCAATGAGAAGCGACAGTATAGTCAGATCCTTTGATGATGTTTCGTCTTCCACGTTGACTTTGTTGTATTTGAATAACATCCACCAAGTTCACTTAATTTTAATATTTCAAATCTTGTGGTATTTTTCTGTAAACTATCTGAAACTTTTTAGTGTTCATTACTTTTTGTTTAATCCCAAAAATATTTTTTGTTAAATAAATTTGCGAATCTAGAAAAAGCAAATGACCGAAACAGTTTTCTGCTGCCACTGTACAATTTACACAATGTTAATTAATACGTTTTATAAACAAGCGATTCATGTATAATCTTATCTAATTGAAAATTATATATACACATATATTATAAATAAGATTGTATATGAGGAAGAATTCTATCACATGTTTTTATTTCTAACTCCCTGTTAGTATATTTGAGAGAATAAAGAAGTATTTTCATTCTTACGAACATCTCCTCTAGACAGACGACCGCGCAGACAGCCATGCACAATTCGCCTACCGAAGAAACAGAGACACGCTTTAAAGTCTTTGCCGCTTTTCGTTGATCGTTCGCTGATTTAGCTCTGAAATGTAAAAAATCAGAACTTTTACCAAGTACATCGTTAATATTTAAATTATAAAAGTACACACGTATACACGTATGTCACCCAAAATAGAATAGTCATCAGATTGGTTTTACGTAGTCACTTTATATTGATAATAATAATAGATTAAGAATATTACGTGAGGTTGTAAACTAATTATTAAATTGCATACAAATTGTGAATATTGTTTGAAAATTCAAAAATTTCATTATTCAAATACTTCAAATACATATGTTTATTTCAAGTTTCATATATTTACTTTAAACTAAGAATCAAATTTGGACAGTTCTTGGGTGGATAAATATGCAAAATTAATCGCCGTTGTAATTGTGGCCAAAAGTTCAAAACAGCTGCCGCTGACGCCTCAATTATATAGGTATATTAACTTATAAGTACCTTCTAACAATATGGATAATTTTTTTGACTAAACTTAGGTATATTGATGTAGTTTCATTCTGAGCGAAATTTGAACATATTTGCTTGCACCTACTTACTTATAAATATGATTTTGTTCGGTTTACGAGTATGTAGGACATTAATTACGTTGACGTGATGTTTATAGACTTGTTTTAATGGTAGTAAAACATGTATAATTATACAAAGATATTTTGTTTGTTGGTCTATACTGTGCATGCTCCCTTTCTTCCCATTAAAAGTTTTTCGCAATTTAGATATGTAGACATCACTGATTATGCTTTTTTCTGTATACCTATGCATGTAAAAAATGCATGTATATCATGAAAGTAACCGCATTAGGAATGTGTGAAAACTTTTTGGTAAATGTTATTCCTCTGCTTCTCGAGGAAAAAGAGAATAAAACCGATTTAAAACGCGTTTTCTCCTTGGCCATTTTAATGTCATCGTTTTAAGAACGATTTAATGTGAACTTTAAAGTATTAAAGATGCGAGGCAGGTGTTTTTTTTAATTGATGTGTAAAACCGGCCATTCTTGTAGATAGCTGTACACACTCACATAGTTTTACTATCTCTTTGATGTGTGTTGAGATAATTTTACTCGGAGAAACTAAGCGGCGATTAACACAAATTTTAAACTAATTTTATGCGTATAGTATACATATAAGTTGGGTATAGTGGTACGAAAAAGTTAGGTTCCTAAAATACGACAATTAAACATGAAAATGAATTTTATTAGTGAGGCGATAAGTCGAAATGTAGCCGAACTGATGGACCCTGGTCTTTTCAACTCGTTATTAAAACGAAGTTTCTTACTAAATTTTTAAAAATATAGTTTCAGCGCGTTATATTATCATGCACTCATCAAAAGAATTAACAGACGATATTTCATAGGCAGTTATACGTATATATATAAAAAAAAAATGAAGATGAACACATACTGTATTTTCACATTTCTTGGACAAGTTTTAATACGATCTTGCATTTTTAGCTTGGCGAAAGTACAGATTAATAGTGTGTATGATCTTCTCGAATATCTGAAGTTTGGCATCTTAATGACATGGTCTGCGTTAGCATGCCAAACACTTATTAGTGAATCTCATTCCATTTCTTCCTAACACCACTTCAAATTCCTGAAGCTATCCTGGTGGAATATTTCGTTAAAAAACTCGTCTTTCCACAATATTTCAAACGTGTTTTAGTGGTTTGAGATCCGGGGAATTAGTTGACCGATATGTTCTCTCTGTATCAACTTCATCACTGCAAAAGTTCGCCATGAAGGAGATGAGAGCATTATTATCCGTAAACATGAAGTCTTCTTTCACTGCTGAATTTCGTCCAAATATTCTTGAGCAATGAGAACTACATTTTCTATGAAGTAAAGATCAATATGCATGCCCTCGAGTACTTATCCCGGCCAATGCCATTACGGCACCATCCCCATATTGACGTTTTTTCAGGATAAATTCTAGGTTAGTGTGTGCAGGGTTGACGTGAAATTTTAATATGCCATTATGTGGTTGTAACGTAAATTTTTTTGGTGGGTGGAAATCTTTTATAGGCACCAAGCGCTTAGGTCCAGCTCAGCTTGGTAGTGTGAAACTCCCAGTCGGTGTAGTGCAATAACTGATTTACCAACTAAAACTACCCTATCTTCTCTCCTAGTGCATTTCATGGTACCGTCTGTTAGACATCTCCGTCATGAATGCACCGAGTAAGTTTCTATTTTAAGCTCGTAGTCTCTCGTCTTCCTCCTTAATTATCATTATTGCTCTTATCACTCCGTGCAGAGCGCTCCAACTTTCCACAGAGTCCAGCATACTATCGATTAGATTTTCAGGCGATATCTCTCCCTCGATTTGTAGTTCTTCCTTAATTTTTCCTCTTATTGTTCTATCCTTTTTATATATGCTCTGATTGGTCCATGTCCGCTGAGAGCTTGCGTGAGATAGGAATCAATATTCGTATGTCCATTGTCCTTTAAGGGTGTTGTTCCATCTCTCCTGTCAGAACATTAGTGTTCGGCTTTTTGCGTCTTTCTGTATTCCTTTTCCGTCCATATCAAAGGTGTACTTTCTTTCCTTTGCTAATAAATCTATAGGCGGGATACCTGCGATAACCTGGCGCGCCACAGTGGAAACTATTTTATATGCTGATACTACTCTAATCAGTATTCTCCGTTGCATCTTTTCTAACAGGAAATTGTGCTCCCATATTGGCGCTCCGTAAAGCAATATGGAGTGCACTACCCCTGCGAGAATCGCTCTTTTACTACTGCTAGAATCCATTCATGTTAGGCATCAGTCGCGTTAATCGACCCACTCTATCTTCAGCTTTACCGGTTACCTCGTAAAATGCTCTCTGAAGCTGCTTCGTGTATCGAATAACACTCCCAAGTACTTTCTACTCTTTTTTGGTACGATTTCCACGTTGTTAATTTTGAAACTTAAGCCGTCTTTCCTCCTTTTGTCAGTTATAATAAGCGCCTCGGTTTTTTCTGGCGCTAGGTTCAACTCGTTTTCCTGCATCCACCCGTCTATTCGCTTTAGGTTCTCAGTTTCCGCTGATACTAACAGTGCCAGGTCGTCAGCAAATCCGATAGTTTTGGCTCGCCCCTGCAATTTTATTTCAAGTAGTAAATCTGGATTGGTTACTGAATAATACTCTCCTACCATTCATATTGATCTGAATTTCTTTTTAATTTAGTGTGTCACGCTATTAGTTATAGTAGTTGTGGAGGAGAGACAGGTTTGAACGTGATCCAAATCAGTGGATTTCATTAAAAAAACTCGTTTTTGCTTTTTGCCATCATAATTATTAATTGTTTATGATTTTAGAATAAAAAATCCTAGCGAATGCATGATTTTTTAATGTCCAAATAATTTGCATTTTCTAAGTGGTAAGTGCCAATCACTACATGAAACTTCTTCATGAAAATATGTATTTTTTCTTATCAAGTATATGGAATAGCACTAATTGTTTTAAAGAGTAAATTATTTTATGAACTACAGCAACTACTTTCTATAGATATGTGCAGTAATATGAGTAATTGCGAAAAAGTTTGTTTGTAACCAATATAGTGCACATTTTGAAGAATCAAATTATTCAAATGAAAAATCGAATTCTTATTTTTGGTATGGATTTTTATTTTGACAAATACGGAATATCATTTCTCAAAATTCTGTTTTTAGAATAATACAGTTTTCTTTGTCCACATATACCGAATCAGACTCACACCTTAAAAAAAAGAAATTTATACATAGGTGCATTATTAAAAGTCTTGCATTTAAAAATCAAAATATATACATTCAAGTATTGATTTTACCTTATGTATGACCGCAAGGGACGTATGTATGTGAGTATAACATAGCGTGTTTTAATTTTTCTCCTTCATCGAGCATGCACGTTTGTATAAGATGAGGTTTTATGACGAAATGATGTAGATAGAGTTATAAATGCCCTCGTAAAACCAACCATGATGGCTTTATTGTGACATTTAGTAGTCCTTTAATTTCGGAACATGTTCATTATTTTTATATTCTCGGCAGTGTTGGGGGGTTATTCCTGGCATTGGGATTTTTCGTTCCGTGATGTATTAAACGACAAAACTTTACATGGCAGTTTACCATTCGAATTTTTATTTTCGCGAACGATGATAGGTATATTTTGAATAATAAACATATACATAAAAAGTTTTCGGGAGTGTCGGAAATGTCGTTGAGAATTTGCTTTCCTTTATTTTTAATAAAGTTTAGTATATATTTGCGAAAATAATGTTAGAGAAAGGGAACTAGAATTGATTTTAATTCTTATTTAAATACTAGGTCATACAACGAATAGTAATAGTCTCTGGTGATTTTAAGCCTTCAATGTCATCTTATATTATCATCTCAGCAACGCGCGGTGAAAATAATAGTTTTATTGGACATGAGGGCAGCGTATAGGCTGGCAGTTGCTGGACGCATACCGAAAGATATAGACTTGTTTATCAATTATGGCTTTTATCATATGATTGTAACCTATGAGTCAGTTAACACTAAGTAGGGATCTCCAGTCAGGGATACATTAATTAATTACTTTCTAAATTTGGCAATATTTTAAGAACTATGTATTCAGATTTTAAGTTGAGAGCTTTACTGATTATTAATCAGCAAAATTTTGAACGTCATTTTAATTAATGTAGTTTTCAGGTTGGTGAAGTTCCTACATATTTGTAGAAACATGTTTTCACCTTTAAAGACCTCTATAGTTGTTTCGTTTTTAAAGGAAACAATCCATCTTTTGTAGAGAGTTATAGGTCGATTACTTTAAGTTTTTTCAAACGTTATTGAAAAATTTTTTAAACAGGTATGATATAAATTGGTTTTAGACAGGACTCTTCTACTGACATCCAAACTGTACAGTGTATGTAGATAGAATTGGCCAATATGTCTTTGATATCGGACAAAATCACGAATCTTGAATTTGCACTCAATAAATGGCTAATTTCTTTTCTTGAAAACAGAAAAATCATTGTTAGTATTGACGGTGTTAAGTCGAAGGAGGTTGATACACCGTCGCAGGGACGTGCCTTAGGACCCCTAATCATTGATTGCTCTGTTGAGGTGTTTGATGCAAACGTTAGACGTTTTCGGAAATAAAACCCAGGCATTGGGGTTACAACATGGTTAGCACAAATGCGTTCTTTAATCCAGTCGGGTAAATACAACCGTTTTGTAAAATCGAAAAATAACCGGGTTTAAGAACCCAGATCGGTTTTCATAAGCCTGGTAAGTGGTGACTAGGGTAGTCACCACTGTCTCTCTCTTAATATTGCTACAGGCATTTCGAATGCACTCCTTCATGTCCTCCCGAGTTGTTGGTTGCGTCTGATATACCCTTTCTTTAAGGTAACCCGATAGGAAAAAGTCCACAGAAGTGAGATCTTGTGATCTCGCAGGCCAATTAATTCGACTACACCTTCAGATCCAACAAGCATTGTAATCGCGATCTAATATTTGTCGTGCAATCCGTGAAAAATGAGCCGAGCACCATCATGCTGAAACCATATCTTTTGTCTTACTTCCAAGTTTACTTCATCGAGCAGTAGTGGTAACTCTTGGTCAAAAAAATTCTCTATTTCTGTCCATTTAATGTACGGGAAATATCATAAGGACCTATCAGTTTGCCACTCAGATTCCACACCAAACAGTGACAGTCCAAGGACGTTGATGCTAAACTCCGCGTAAGCAGTGTGGGTTTTCTACCAGACCAAAAATGCATGTTGTGCCGATTCAGCTCTCCATAATTAGTGAAACCCGATTCATCAGAAAATAAGACGCGAAGAAAGAAATTATTATCCATTTCGATTCTACCACGTGCCCATTGACAGAATATCACTCGATCTAGTCATCTCCATACAAATCTTGATGTAGTGACACATGGGTGAATTTTATGAGGCTTCAGGAACCTCAGAACACCTCTCTGAGATATTCCAGAATCCCTAGAAATCGCGCGAGAACGAATATAAGGATCATTATCTGAATCAGTTACTGATCGTTAGCGTTTTTCGGTTGTTGTACACTTCTTCTGAAAACTGTTTCATTTCTCGATCGAGGAATCAACGTAGAAACGGATTGCTCGATCAAGATCTCGTCCAGATTCACTACAAATTAAAATCATCTATTTTGACTACGACTGGTAATTCTTCCATATTAGCTTTCTATGGAATGAAGAATAGAACTATAAACGAGTATTCATACAATCCAAAAATAGTCGATAACAGACAACAAGGGCAGTCTTGTCTTGAGTTCTGGTTTGACATTGATATTGATTTAAGATTTCAAGTTGAATATCTCAAGAAATAAAGGTGGAACCCAATAATTTTTCGAACAAAAGTTTTTGTTTTTTCCGTAGATTTCCTAACTGATGAAAAAAATATAAAAAATGTAACAGGGATTTTAAGCAGGCAAAAAAAAACAAAAAAAAAATTGCAAACTTGTCTTGCTATAAATGAACTATTATATATTATAGTTTTATACAGGTGAGGCATTTATCTTGAAATTCCTATGTGGTGTAAACAAATTTCAAAGTTGAATATCTCAAGAAATAAAGGTCCAATAGAATAATTTTTTGAACAGAAGTTATTTGTTTTCTCCGTAGATTGCAGAACTGATCAGAAAAAAAAATAGGTTTCCATTGGAAAGAACGAAGTTGACATTGGAATAACCTTGAACCCGTCCACCGAACTTTTTTTTGAAAAACGTTTTGTTGGCGAGATATTCAGTCGTTCTAAAGTAATGTATATTATTTTTCCTGATTTGTCGCCAGATCTTCCAGATATTTTTAAACAAACACATTCAATTGAATTATTTCCATCCAAAACAAAAACAATAATCAACCAAACATGTAATTCCTATCATCAGTTATGATCGCGAGTGCTTACAAAAATCAGAAATTATGATTTACGTAGTTTGTACGAATTTTTCGACTTTCCTTTGTAATTGTCGCCAATCTTTTTTTTTTCCAGAAAACTTTTACAGGGCCATAGCGAACAAAAATATATATAGAAAAATGAGGTGTGGCTACCACACGATTTTCTTATACGTATGAGCGTTTCAAAGGATTTTAAGAATTTTTTTATACAAACAATATTCAAAATCCTATTCTAAGTACTTCTATTCTCTTAATAAATCGCTATAGAATGCATACTTTGCAAAATATTATCAAAAAAGTGTTACTCGCTTAGAGTAAAAGTGCTACTTCCGGTCCGAATTTTTAAACTTCATGTATACAAAACATATTGCAAATCCAATTCTAAATACTTTTGTACTCTTGATAAATATACCGATAGGTCCAGCTCGGAATGGGCCATAGTCAGCAATGAGTGGCAACACCGAAACCCCCACCGAAACCCCTCTACCCGCAGCAGCTTCAATTGCAGCACATTGCAGTTAAGAATTTAGTAAGACTTAAATCGCGCAAGCATATAGTCGTTTGCATATTCGTTCTGTATACGTAATTTGCCCATTTGTTTCAGATATAATAAGGTCCAATTTATTATTATTATTGTATTCTTAGCTGCTACGGAAAAGTAATTTTAAGTAATAAAAAAACAATAACGTTTTCTAAAAGATAAACGTAAAAAAATCAATAATTCTGCAAAATAAATTCAAATTTTAAGAAAGTCACTTCAATCGTCGAATGCGAAGGAATAGGCCGATTTACGTACTCTACAGCAAATAAATCAGCGGTTGTTCGACAGGAATTGCCTGCAAGATACCACGAAACTATTTGTACCTTCTCTGCGGTTGTATACACTGACATGATAACTACCTTTACGTATGCACAGCTAAATACGAATGACGGGACATCTGTTGCGCTCGACTATCGGAATTAGGTTGCGCACGCGGAGTGGTATCGTACACACGTTGCCACATAGCATTACGTTCCATACGTATATTGTTGCCTATGTATGGCCCGTCCCGGGCTGGACCTATCGGTATATAGAATGCATAACTTACGACATTTTTGCAAAAAATCGCTATTCGATAAGAGTAAAACTGGTACTTCCGATCTGAATTTTGAAATTTTTTTTATACAAAAGATATTGAAAATTATGTTTTAAATACCTTTATACTCGTAACGTACTTGTCTAAAAAGCATGACTTGCGAAATATTCGCAAAAAACTGATTTTCGATAAGAGTAAAAGACCTACTTCCGGTAGAAATTTCGAAAAACTTTTTAAATAAAATTATTCTCAATTTTAATTTTAAGTACATATGAATTCTTTATAAATTTGTTTAAACTTAGTAGTTGACGAAATATTGGCAAAATACGATTTTTTCGCTGAAGTACTTCCGGTCTGCCAATTTTGCTGAAAATCTAATCAGTTCTCAAGAGGGAGATTATACTACTAAATGCAAAATTTGGAATAGATAGCTATAGCGGTCAAACCGCTATCGTGGTCACACACAGACACACAGACAGACAGACACACAGCCATTTTTAAAAACCACTTTTTTGGTATCAGGGGACTTCAAAACGTGGACATCTGCAAAAATCTCGAGGTCGAAAACTTATACTACGTATAAGAAAGTAAAAAACACTTTCAGTTTTCCACAATTTACCGGGCAACTTTTCCAATTTTTGTTAAGCTCAAAACCTTATTCAGACTATGACGAACATTTAAAGAAAGATTCGTTAAATCGGTCTAGCCGTTGTCAAATGATGGGCTTGCCAAAGAACAGCATTTAATTTTTATTTATATACATTATTTTATGTATATATTTTTCTTGTTAAGTTTTTCTGTTCTTATCTTTAATCTTACATACAATTTTTTATAAATGCATAACTATATAGTGTATGTGCTAGACAATGCTAAATTAACGTACCTCATCTGTATATTCAGCCTCAAGAGTTAACAAAGGAATTTGAATTTTATATATATCCTGAGGATTTAAACAAATATAAAATATTTATAAATGTAGGTACCTACACTTTGTATTTTTATTTTGATAGGATACTCGTATAAACGCTTTGTAATTAATTGTATAATATGTTATTTCGTTAAGAGTTAATTGATAAATTTAATTAAAATATTCATTATGTACAGTATTTATGTCAGAAAGTTTTCGTTAAAATAATTATACATGCTAATATATAAATGTACTGCAATCTGTATTCCGGGCTCTTCGAAATTTCTACGGAGGAGTACAGGTAAAAATATTTAATGTTTAGGTACAAGTTTATGAGGGAGTTCAATAAAATGTAATGATAATTTCAGAAGAGAAATTGGGAATATCCATAAAGCATTTTGGGTTCTTCTCAGTACAACGGGCAGAAAATATTATTGCAATTTAATACTTTGATGTCGCCGATTTTTATGACACTTGTTTCTTGTAAAATCTCTTTTGGTTAAGGATATTTTGAATAAATTTAAGAGTAACATTCGGTTATTTCTACCTTGTAGGGTATACGATTGTGTTGTAAGTAAACAGATAGGATAGAAAGGTTAGGCTGTAAAATTTGGTCTTTGTCGGAAATTATAATCCTGTTATAAGAACGTTCCGACAAATACGATTTGAAGATCATTGGACGTTTATCGTTTCAACATAATTTTAGAGATGTTAGAAGTAATGTACCTACAATAATTGTCCAGAAATATTATTGTATTTAAACAAATCATTTGCAAAACACTGTGTAATTAGCGTGCGCCTGGCCTAATCCATACATCTCGTTTTTTTTTCTCTTTAAATGACTTGAATACATGATCAATTTTAATACAAAGAAAAAGGTAAAAAAAACACTGTTTGAAAAATAAAACAACAAACTAATAAAAACAACCCCATAACAAACCACAAAGAGCATTAAGTTTAACGATACCAGATTCACTAGGTAATATTAGGGTATAAATTGTAGAAAATATTACCAACAATGAAGCCTGTCGCCAAATTGTCGAACGTCTCTGTTCCTCTTGATGTTTTGATATGTACCCAGTACCAAGAACCAACAGCAAATATCAACCGGGGAGATGAGCGAAACAGACAGTTGTGGAAAATCTCTGTTGGGGAAATAACAATGCGACAGTGTAATAGCGTCAATGGACCTCTGGGGAAACATAACCTCAAACGGTGGGGAGTTGTGGCAATTATCACGCGGACCGCATGATACACTGAGGCGCCGACGTCAACAGCGGTCCAAATATCTCTCAGATCTTCATTCGCGTTATCTCTTCACCGTTTCGAATGATAAAGTGTAAATAATATATAGGGGGATGTAAGTGCTAAACGGAGACGGAACGAGGAAGAACTAATAGGCAGGGTGTGTGCGTTCAGAAGGGAATAGATGTATTTATTATCTAATGCGTAACAGACGATTGAGCTTTATTGTCTCATGACAAATTGCATCAATTTTTAACATTCCACTGTTCATTTCAATGCATGATTTTTTCATCTGCAAATTTAATAATTTATAATTGTCTATTGTTTTATTACCTATACTACTGCATTATACTTTACTATGTAAACATCTATATATTATTACGTGAAGAAAAATCTTTCTACCCCTTTTAAAGCAAATTCCGTGCACGGAGAAGTATCGAGTAGTCAAAGTTCATATGGAAAAGGAGTGCGGAAAGATAAAATTTATGTAGGTATGTGTTATAAATATAATAGTGTATTTAAGAGTCTTCTATACCCGTCTATCGCATGTTAAATTCCTATAACACGGGCGGTGTAATATACCAGCCAAATTTTAGAATTTTGGTTTGATCTTTCGTTTGTAGAAACTATGAACCTTTATCTACAAAATACCGGAGCCCATTTTTACAATTTTTTTTCCAAAACAACATAATGATTTTTTAAAGTTTTAATGTTTTGCGAGAATTTCAATGCAAATTTGTGAACACATTTTGCCGCGGTTATTGAAAAAAAGTACGAAAAAGGCGACCGATATAATCTTGTCAATACATTTAGTAATGCATTCAAAGTAAATTTAAGTATGTCTTTGTTATAATAACCACGTAA
Organism: Amphimallon solstitiale; assembly: GCA_963170755.1. Taxonomy (NCBI): domain Eukaryota; kingdom Metazoa; phylum Arthropoda; class Insecta; order Coleoptera; family Scarabaeidae; genus Amphimallon; species Amphimallon solstitiale. The sequence continues at coordinate 120,101,277 of OY720678.1, read as the reverse complement.
TTGTACCGCCAAGAAAATAGGTAAAATTCCTCTGTACGGTGGCGACCACTGGTGACAAAATATTGAAACGGAACACCTCACGTCTTTAAGTAAATATTGCCGTCTTTAATGTGATTTATTATATATGTTGGAGTAATACACTGTAAAAATTGCAAAGATGAACTGGTAATTTATTTTATATGCTACTTATTACGTATTCAGACGCGTGTATGGGTATATTAATATATAGGTAACATATATAATAATAATATTAATTTATAACAATAACAATTTAATATTAATGCCCTAAAAGATGCATTTATTTTACAAAAAAAAAATATCAAAAAAGCACTTCGAAATCTCATTTTAGTTATTTTTAAATTATTTATCCTACCAATGTACGCATCCGAATCAATTATTTTTTAAATTATCTCATGGTCAAATTTATGAGAAGTGTGCAGTTATCTCAGAAATATTACTTTTTTTTCAAATACCGGGTGAGTATTCTATACTGGTCAATCGCATGTTAAATTCCTATAACACGGGCGGTGAAATATGTCAGCCAAATGATAGAATTTTGGTTTCATTTTCCGTTTGTAGAAACTATGAACCTTTATCTAGAAGTTACCGGTGCTCATTTTTGCAATTTTTTTTCTAAAACAACATAATGATTTTTTAAAGTTTTAATGTTTTGCGAGAATTTCAGTGCAAATTTGTCAACACATTGTGCCGCGGTTAGTGACCGACATAATGTTATCAATACATTCAGTAATACATCTAACGTAAATTTAAGTATGTTTTTATTATAATAACCAGGTAATTGATCCGCGGAGAAAAGTACGTTAATTTCTTCTGTACTGTAGCGACCACTTTTTTTGCGTTGGATGTATTACTGAATGTATTGATAAGATTATGTCGGTCGCCGTTTTCATACTTTTTTCTCAGTAACCGCGACACAATGTGTTGACAAATTTGTACTGAAATTCTCGCAAAATACCAATTCAAACGGAGAATTGTTTTCCATGTATCATTATTTTCATTTGCACTTATGGCATTTCCTGTATTTCCATCATAATTTCGTTATTGTTGCATTTTGTTCTATTTCTTTTCCTCAATGCTCCTGCTTTCTTCAACGAAAATATATAGAATAAAATGTAATAATGACGAAAGTATGATGAAAATATAGGAAATTCCATAAGTAAAAATCAGAATAACGATACATGGAAAACACCTGTAAGAAATAAAAGTGCCTAAGTATTACCGGAACAGTGAATGCATGCTCTGACAACTCGCTCATAGCTGCACCCCCTTTAAATTGGTATTTTCTTGTAGGTGTAAACCAGGTATAGACAACCTTTGCTTGGTTGTGGGCCCAACTTCAGAACATTAATCGTCGCGGGCCGTAGGTTGATAATAAGTAGTAGTAAACAAAAAGCGATAAAAGTTCACACATTTATTTATAATACATAAATAATAATAAGCTAAAAAAAAAGATAAGCAATCAGAAGACATTAATGAGAGGCTTGAGAATGAAGTTCAGAAATAAGATGATCAATTAGGGTCAATTCTACTAGTACACAGGCGCAAAGTTTTTTCTGAATTCTCATCTGTAAGCCTAGTGCGATGCTTACTTTTATTAATTTTCACAATTGAAAAAAAAAAACTGTTCACATTTATACGAGCTTCCAAATACGCAAATTATGTTTCGTGCGAAAGCTCTCAGCTGTGGGTATTTTGTTCAGCAAAGTATGTTCTGTAGAATTCACTGAGTTCCACGTCATCAAATTTAGGCATCAAATATGCGTCTTCCTGAACGATCAACCCCATTTGCAGGTGTAAAGGAACCTCCTCCACATTACTTTTACTCGGACTTGTAGAAAGGCTGAAGAAGTTATTCATGTTCTTGAAGTTGGAAAACCGATCTGTAAATTGCTGTGACAGTAGTTTCAATTTTTCAGCATAGCGACCGTAAACAATATTTTCGTGACTAGATCAATTCCAAATTTTGTATTTACGAGTATAAAGTTCCTCTTGAGATCTGATTTGATTTTCAGTAAGATCGGAAGACCGGAAGTAGTAGTTTACTTGAGTGAAAAAATCGAATTTTGCCAACTAAGTTTAAACAAATTTATAAAGAATTCATATGTACAATTTTGAGTACATCTGTGAAGAATTTTATTATGAAAGTCTTTCGAAATTGATACCGGAAGTCTCTTACTCTTATCAAAAATCAGTTTTTGTAAATATTTCGCCAATCATGCTTGTTAGACAGGTACGTTACGAATTAATCTTCAATACCTTTTGTATAAAAGATATTTCAAAATTCGGACCGGAAGTATCACTATTACTCTTATCGAATGGCGATTTTTTGCCAATATGTCATAAATTATGCATTTTATATATATTTGTCAATAGTACAAAAGTATTTAGAGTTGGATTTGAAATATTTTTTGCATAAATAAAATTTCAAAATTCGAACCGGAAGTAACACTTTTACTCTTAGCGAGGAGCACTTTCCTTCGAATATCTCGCAAAGTATGCATTCTATAGAGTTTCATTAAGAGAACAGAAGTACTTATAATAGGATTTTGAATAATTTTTATATTAAAAAAAAATAAAACTCTATAATTTAAAACGCTAATACGTATAAGAAAGTCGTGTGGTGGCCACACCTCTTTTTTTTTGTGAAAATGGCTGCGTGCTTACCTGCTTCACGGCAACTAAAAGATGACAACTTGAAATTCTGTGTTTTTAGCGACTGAATTTGAATATACCGAAATCAACTACTAAAGCGACAATATGAAAATGCGAAATATTCGAACAATGTCGAGTATCTTTTCGTCTACAAAATATATGAAAATTTATAACAAAATGATAATGAATTGTTTACATAACGAAGAACAGTGGATCAAACATTACTTTTTGGGGTTTTTCGGTTTCTCTCTTTTTTCTTTCAGTTGTTGCTGAGCGTCAAGAATACTTTGCGGTTATCGGATTACCATACTTCTCGTATGTCTTGGATCTATCAATTCAGGCAACAAACAATCATAATAAAAATCGCACAACTTTTCTTTCATATTGTCTCTCCAGAAAACGTCATCTTTACTAATATGTGTTGTCTTCATAGGGAATTCGTCTCCTGTCCACACACCAAAAATACAAATTTTCTTGCCTGTTACCTGTAATTGGCCCTGTATTTGATAATACCAAATGTGTTTTGTATTTACAATATATTGTTTCGTTAAGGGGTTTAATTTCCAAAATGTAATATTTTTCTTTTGTATCGCTTCCATTTTATAAGCCGATGCTGGACATTTAACTTCTACAATAATATTATCATCGACGATACCATCAGGAGTGGCACCTAAAAAGGGGAAATCCTTATGCAAAAACAAACCACATTCTTTGATTTGTATGTTTTGTTCACTTTCTAATTGTTGCAAGGCCCTCTTTTCATTTTTACGGCCATGTAGAATAGCAGGCACATATATTTCATTACCATAAAGAAGCCTCTGAACCAATTTGCCACAATTGGTGCTCTTTCGACGCGTACACACGCGATAAAAATTTGATGCTGTCAATAGCTTTCGGCGATACTCTAACCATTGCCCACTGCTTGCCTGTTCAACTGTATCGCGCTCTAATTGATGCCGTTGTTCCTCACTTATGTCGAGATTATTTAAAAAATGTATTTTTGCTCTTCGAACTCGTCCGGTTGCATGTCAGGTTTTTGACACAGTTCACCATAATCTTCTTGACTCTTTTTAGAATTACTAGAAAAATTAATCTTTTTTCTAACAGAGACTTCTACTCCTGCTCGTTTCTCTAGCGCTTCTTTTATTTTTCGCATACGGCCCACTTCTAATCTTTTCACACGGCAAGTAGGGCTTTTCAAATACATTTTTTTGTGCAATTCGTAGTGTGGACGTCTGATGTTGAACGCTACTACAGCTGCTGAACATCTCGCCTCATAGGAACCCTTCAGAGAGAAATTTACTCGTCCCCCCCCCCCACAAATTTGGCCACGGTGGAATTAAAATGTTCCGCAACATTGCTGTCTACATCTGCGATCAGTGATCGCGCATTTATGACTAACACCTGAAACAAAAAGACTTTTGTGTAAATCTATCCTATATTTGTGTAGTAGGCAGCTAATTTTACCTGTAGACATACTTCGATACGAGAATGCATTTCTATACATCTTCTCAGTTCGTCCATGTAATTTGGTTCGTTTGTATCTTTTCTTTTGCAGAAGTACATTCCACAGTCCTTGTGCTCCCCGAAAACATGACACATAATATTTTTTATATCTGTTTGTAAAAGTTTTACATTATTTTCTAGATGCTTGTTATGGGCAATTGCACCTGAAACACCATTTCTCATTCTACGTATATTCCGTTGTAACAAACGACGCAAATTTAAAGGATATCTGGTGTCAGTTGTCAAAGATTGTAACTTATTACTAAAATTGCGAAGCAGGTGATTTCGGCATTCGATTTTTTCTACAGTAATGTTATTGTAGGGCCTGGCTTCTAAAATTTTCTTATAGGTGCTCGAATCACCGTCAGCAATAAATCTAGAATATTTTACTCCGTACATTGCTACACTGTTTTTGAACCCCTCAACTAAGATGTCGGCCTCCATACTAGTTGAGCTGCCTTCAAAGTTTTTGTAGCATTTATGTTCAGGAGGATTTTGGCTTTGCTTCTGCCACCTTGCACAAATCACGCAGTACTTGTTCCGAACCCCAATAAATAGTACCTTCCCAAAACGCTGTCAAACAATTGCTGCCACTCCTGACAATGCTGAATAATTTTTTCTATACGATCGTTTGGACCAACAACCGTCAGCTACTACATGGATTAGAGGTATGCCTTGTTCGTCGACGTTGCCTACTTCAACTGCATATTGAGCTTCTTCACGGACAGCAGCCTGCATTACCTCAAGCGCGGTCTTTTGCCACCCATCACTTACTAATTCATAATAATAATAATAATAATAATAATAATAATTATAATATTTCTTCCAGCATGTACTTTATATCTACTATTCGTCGTCCGTCTAAACCCTATAAGATTTTTTTATAATTTTTTATCATAATTTCAAATGTACAGTTGTTTTACCTAATCGCTACGCACATCCTTCGTAAGAACTTCTTCAACGTTTACAGGCTGTAATGCTAAAGACTGTGTGTCTAAGTTTGACTCCAGGGACGAATTTTCATTCTGGCGTACCTCCACTAAGTGATGTATTGATTCACTAAGCGCACTAATGTCTTCTCCATTGTTCGCTGATTTTGGTTGAGCTAAACGTATACATAAATGTAATTATGTTGTAAAATTAGTAAGACTCTTCAATGCATTTTTTACTCTACTTGGTTAGTCGGTACCTAAACAGAATCTAAAATTTGACTCCCCGCAATATTGGAGGTGACATGTCATTTATTTACTTTTATTCTTATCTTTGTCATATACTAACAGCTTATTGCCTAGCGGGCTGATTTCTGTACCACTAGAATTATACGATGTACCTTATTACCTACGGTTGCTCAGAAGTAAAAAAATGCACCGCGAGTAAGAAGAAATAATGTTAAAAAACAAATGGTAGTACCCAACTAACAAATGTGAAAGTGATTATTTTTACCTGCGATATTTTTTGTGTATTGTTTGAGATTCTTCCTCCAGCCTTTTTTTAAGCGGAATGTATTACTGACTTTCTTCTTTTGGCTATTTGGTTTTCCCATTTCAAGAAATTTTAATTAGTAACTATAACTACACGAATTACCTATTAAACTGTGTGTTAGTTAAAAGGGGTAATTCTTACTGATTACAGAATAAGACAACTATAATAAGTATTCACCTCTGCAGTAGTGTTTGAACACTGACATATATCAGATTTTATTTTCACAAATTCCACAAAAAAATTAGGTGTGGCCACCACACGACTTTCTTATACTTATGAGCGTTTCAAACAATACAATCTTAAGAATTTTTTTATACAAAACTTATTCAAAATCCGATTCTAAGTACTTTTATTCTCTTAATAAATCGCTATAGAATGCATACTTTGCAAGATATTCGAAAAAAAGTGCTACTCGCTAAGAGTAAAAGTGCTACTTCCGGTCTGAATTTTGAAATTTCATGTATACAAAAAATATTGCAAATATAACTCTAAATACTTTTGTACTCTTAATAAATATATATAGAATGCATAATTTACGACATATTTGCCAAAAATCGCAATTCGGTAAGAGTAAAAGTGTTACTTCCGGTCCGAATTTTGAAATCTTTTTTATACAAAAGATATTGAAAACTATGTTTTAAATACTTTTATACACGTAACGTACCTGTCTAAAAAGTTTGACTTGCGAAATATTCGCAAAAAACCGATTTTCGATACGAGTAAAAGACCTACTTCCGGTAGGAATTTCGAAAAACTTTTTAAATAAAATTGTTCTCAATTTTAATTTTAAGTACATATGAATTCTTTATAAATTTGTATGAACTTAGTATTTGACGAAATATTGGCAAAATTCGATTTTTTCACTGAAGTAAACTGCTACTTCCGGTCTACCGATTTTACTGAAAAACTAATCAGATCTCAAGAGGGAGATTATACACGTAAATACAAAATTTGGAATTGATATCTCCAGCGGTTTGATCGCTATCGTGGTCACACACAGACACACACACACACACACACACACACAGACACACACACACACAGACACACACACACACACACACACACACAGAGAGAGAGAGAGAGAGAGAGAGAGAGAGAGAGAGAGAGAGAGAGAGAGAGAGAGAGAGAGAGAGAGAGAGAGAGAGACATTTTTTAAAAACCACTTTTTTGGTATCAGGGGACCTCAAAACGTGGACATCTGCAAAAATCTCGAGGTCGAAAATTTTCATCATCACAATACTTCCTTATACTACGTATAAGAAAGTAAAAGGCAGAATATTATTTATGCGTCTCGTACGATCATAAAATGTATTTGTCTATATTTTCTTTATTAATTTATTATATACTCAACAAAACTATAACTATACTTAAAACAAAGATTAATATGAAATCAGGGTTGAAAAAAATATTATTATTATTATTACTTTCTACTAAAACACAACAGTATTTTACTTGATAATTAGTTGTTTTTTTCAATATTTCAAATATACAAATGTCGGTGAAAAGCATTTTTATTGGAAATTTAATTTTAGTTTCTTTTAAATTCCTTATGCTCCTAGCCGCGTACATGTGAAATTCTAATTATTTTTAAAATTATCTATTTATAGAAATTGTAAATGTATCTTATTTTATTTCTACTATGTATGACTTATTATTTATTAGACAGTTGCTTCTTTTATATGAACATCGCCGTTCTCGAGAACAGAGTAGCTTCAATAAATCATAAAAAGTATGTCTGGGTTCCGAACTGTTTACTTAATATAGTCCGAGTTTAATTTCTACACGTCTTTTTGCCTAAACGTCATATTAGCAAATCTGAATGTATTCAGATGAGTCTCACTCTCGATTAATACAACGGGTAGGTATAGAAGACTCTTAAAATACAAGTTTCATGACACGATTTTTGCGCACGCGTTCAAGTTTAGAAAACAAACCGCTAGAAACGTGTATTTTAAAATATTTTTTCTATTTCGGCCAATTAAGTTCCAAAAAGCTTAAAATGAGAGACATGTTTTGTTCAAATATTTTAGAAATTTTGTTTTTCTTTTAAGTCGGTTACTCTGATTTTTAAGTAGAACATTTTAAATATATGAATATCGGTGATATAACACCACCGTAGTTATGTTTAAAATTTAGACTGATTTATGCAATAGATTCATAAAATAGCAGAAGACAATTTACAAAATCTTTCGCCAAGAAAGTTTCGACTTTATCAAAAACAAACTTTTATAAGGGTTTTACTATTCAACATGGGAAGTAAATTTCAATAGTAGCAACAGAAAACTTATCATCCAACTCTGCTTAACAATTTATATTGTTAATTAGTAAATAAAATGCTACCATGTATGCTTTTACTTTCTTATACGTAGTATAAGGAAGTATTGTGATGATGAAAATTTTCGACCTCGAAATTTTTGCAGATGTCCACGTTTTGAAGTCCCCTGATACCGAAAAAGTGGTTTTTAAAAAATGTCTGTGTGTCTGTCTCTCTCTGTCTGTGTGTGTGACCACGATAGCGGTCAAACCGCTGTAGATATCAATTCCAAATTTTGTATTTACGTGTATAATCTCCCTCTTGAGATCTGATTTGTTTTTCAGTAAAATCGGTAGACCGGAAGTAGCTGTTTACTTCTGCGAAAAAATCGAATTTTGACAATATTTCGTCAACTATTAAGTTTAAACAAATTTATAAAGAATTCATATATACTTAAAATTGAAATTGAAAATAATTTTATTTAAAAAGTTTTTCGAAATTCCAACCGGAAGTAGGTCTTTTACTCTTATCGAAAATCAGTTTTTTGCGAATATTTCGCAAGTCATGCTTTTTAGACAAGTACGTTACGGGTATAAAAGTATTTAAATCATAATTTTCAATATCTTTTGTATAAAAGAAATTTCAAAATTCAGACCGGAAGTACCACTTTTACTCTTATCGAATAACGATATCTTGCAAATATGTCGTAAGTTTTGCATTCTATATATATTTATTAAGAGTACAAAAGTATTTAGAACTGAATTTGCAATATTTTTTGTATATATGAAATTTCAAAATTCGGACCAGAAGTAGCACTTTTACTCTTAGCGAGTAGCACTTTTTTGATAATATCTTGCAAAGTATGCATTCTATAGAGATTTATTAAGAGAATAAAAGTACTTAGAATAGGATTTTGAATAATTTTTGTATAAAAAAATTCTTAAAATTCTATAATTTGAAACGCTCATACGTATACGAAAGTCGTGTGGTGGCCACACCTCATTTTTATTCTTTGTACAATATTCCACATGTTTGTTACATTAAAGGCTTATATTTTGACATTTAAATATGATTTGGTTCCATTTTTTTGTTACCAACCTCAAAAAAATCAAATTAGCGTGCGATAAAGTAATACTTTATGCAACCATAACGGGTGTCGTAAAGTGAACATAGCACCGAAATAGAAAAAATACATTATATTAATTAAATAAAAAGGTCGAATTCAATGGGAGACCCACTGGTAGATATGTGTTGCAACTTTCAATAGTAATTATATTGACATTACAATTATATTCGCGACGGCAATGTTATTTTTGTTAAAATCTTGTGAACCGAACAATGATCATACCTATATTTTTAAAAATGTTCACATATTATTTCTAAATTTTTGTTATTATAATTCATCGTAATGCAGAACTAGGTAGGTATGTCCTTTTTATGTCACAAATCATCTTGTATAAGCCTATGTTGCCCGACAAAAATTTGTGCATTAAAAATATTTTCTATTCCCACCTTTAAAATTTCGTTTATCGTATACAGTTCAATCGTTTTGGTAACTCACGCAACCAAAGTATCAACTGAAGGTCACGATTCAATTCCACTACAAATTCCCGTCCATCGGAACAATTTCGATACCTACAATCAAATTAAACTACTTAATTAATATTTCAGGATATATTGCTTTCCCTGTAAAAATATTATTTATTACACTAGTCAGTTACAAATTGAATATTACAAATATTTATTGTCGTTCCACCTGTCACCGTGACAGTAGTTCGTGGACAAAAATATACATACGTCTATACAAGGTGTGCCAAAAGTTTAGAAAATCAAAAATGAGTTTTTTGGCGTTTTACAGGGAACTGTAATAAAACTATAAGCGGATGCGAAAAGGCGATTCAAGCTTGAAGAGATTGATGGACAGCTAGTTTATTACACTAAAGTCAGTTACAAATTGAATATTACAAATATTTATGATTAATACTTGGCTATTCTGTGTAATAGAGCAAGCACATTGGTTGGATGGCAATTATAACAAACGTTAAAAGGTGCTTATGACAAATGACTAAAAATGTATGAATATTATTATTTATGACAGTTCTGAGTTGTGGGTTATATTATTTGACAGCAAAATTTTTGCAACATCTCCGATTGGACGCCGTTTTAATGTAGTGGTGCATGTCGATTGCTAAAGCGATTTTTACCGTATATTTCCATGACGCTAAGATATTTGTTAACTAGACCTTGTCCGGCTGCGACTTCGTGCGCTTTAGTCATGGGATGAGCTTAGCAAAGGGCTTTTTAGTCACAAACTGAAGTTAGTTCTAGGTTTGATAATTGCAAAAATCAATTAAAAGTTAATCAAGTTGATATGGCGCTACAACAAACAAATAATTCTGACTGACATTTAATTAACATGTAACATAGAACTAACAACAAGCTGAACCTATCAAAGACATTGATTTTTTAAGCACGGCCATCCCTTATCTAAATAATCTTTGCTCATATGGTTCAATTACTAATTAAAAGATAAAAAAGATTACTCAAAATATAATAAATAGTTTGGTAGACAGAACTCTACAGTAAAAATACATCAATATTTAGACTATTTTTATAATGATAGATCACATAGATCAAAAATTATTCAGAGAGCTCTTTTTTGCAAAATAATATTCTTTCTCATTTAACATCGAGTACCCAATATATTAATCGGCCAGTTGGACTATCCATATCACTATCATATAAAAATCTATTAAAACTAACAAACTAATTTAACCAGATTTGATATTCCACATGACATAAATGCAGGATACTTATATATAAAATTACAATGCGCTTGACGAATGACTAACATGTGTTAATTACTGTCTTAGTTAATTATACTTAAAATAGTAGTGTCCAGATATGTAAAATAAAACTCTTAATTATTTTAGAATTAAAAATCCAATAAAAATTTTCGCACAGGTGTTTCTTGAGGCAGTTGTTTATTTATGTCATAATACGCAAGCCAACCGCATTTTGTGAGGAATATAAATACAAAATTTTGGAATTCTATAATACCCTCCAGGTATCGTAAAATTCTGGAAAACAGTAGTTATATAGCGTTACTTTATGTAAATGAAAATGAATTGTCCCAAAAAGTCGCTAATTTGGAATTATCTTTTAAAAATGAATAATAATAGGTTGAGAGACAATGTTTGTAAACATTAATTTAATACCGTGGAGATATTTGGAACTTTATCTATAAAGCGAAAGAGATTCCTTTAAGCGGGGTTCACACCTACGCATTTTAATGCGGCATCAAAAAATGCAAAATGTAATGCATTTCTTCATGCCTGCTTTAAAAATGCCAATTTGTTCACATTAACGCATTTTGATGCATGCATCAAAAATCACACTAACATGTACTGGCAGAGAATTTCTTTTTGGCCAACATATTTTTTTTTAATTTTTGAAGTAGTGCAGCGGGAAAAGAATTTAACCTCAAAATTTTGTTTTGCACACCAAATGTTGAAATGGACGTCGAAGAGGCTTTATTGCTAATTATAGTTTCAACATCTGCGTTGCTGTTGATGCAAAACAGACAGAGGAGATGGTGGATAAGACCGTGGCAAGGAACGCGAAAAAAAGAGAAGGGTTGTATAAATTTATTACACCAAGAATTGGCACATTCAGATAGAGGGAATTACAAAAATTTTATAAGAATGGATGAAGATGCATTTAATGAACTACTTCAATTGATTTTTGATACAGTTGATTGCCTCTGTTCTCTTAATTTTATTTTTATATTCCTTGCTTTTAGTAGCATATAAAATTCTGTGCGATTCGTATAAATGTATCAAATCCTTAATGATTTCTCGTGTCCAATTGAAAACTTTTTTATCCTGTGACATGGTGGCAATTTTTTAATTATATATTTATATGCACAAATGAAAATATACAAATTGAAATGAGATATACCAGTACTATATAGGCTATATACAGTAACAATAAAAAATTTACAATAACCTCAAAGTAAATCCAAACAAGAGTTGGCAATCAATCGCTGTTGAAATATCCCTAGACAATGCACTAGAAATGCGTCAAGAAATGCAGAAAAATAGAACATGTTCTAAAGCTTTGCATTTCGATGCAGCATGAAAAAATGCACTAGGCATGCATAGTGTGAATACTAAAAATGCACGCATTTCGCTGCGGCATGTCAGTTGCAGCATTAAAATGCGTAGGTGTGAACCCCGCTTAACTCTTGTTTTTCTAAAACAAAAAAAACAGGCTTAATCATTAAGGATAGTCCTAACAGAATAAAAGAAAAAATATAAGTATTTTTCTAAATAACAATAATGCCTTATTTCAGTTTTATTTTTAATATTATATATACTTATTCTTAATATGTAATTATATTTACATTTTGTATTAATCTTATTTTATATTTTGTAATATATTTGCTTCATACAAACATATCTCTGCAGACATTTTTAGATCATACATAATTATTAGGGATCGGCAGTCAGGTGTACATTGGCAGAAGTTCTATATGTTATATGTAAATAGTTATAAGCATGTATTTATAATATAACACATTACAGCACAGTAATAGCAATAGTAATTATATTAGCCGTATCTGTGTGCAATTTCGAATTACATTATTCATGTAATTAGCCTGTTTATCAAGAATCACGTTTTATTTTTAGTACAATGCCTATTTATGTGAATCGTTGTACCAAATTCCTTATTGCTTACAGGAATAAATTAAAAGTAAATAGATTTGTGCAGAATAATAAGCGTCTTCTGTTAGATATTGCAGTCTTAGAGGTTGCACTTAACTTGGATGTATAATTAGAAATTATTTGACAAATAGGTCTTAATCCATCGATTAATCAGACAATTATATCTGTGGCGATTTTAGAATCTTAAAGATCTAAAGAGAGAAATCTAAAATTTTGATTGTAAAAGATTTGAATTACAATGTTATAACGAATTTCTGCACTTTCGCTCATAATTATTATCTTTCTATAAGGTGTATGTTTAGATTCGGTCAGTGTCTGTTCCGTATTACTGTCTATAACATTAAATTACCACTCATAGAGAACAAATTTTACAGTCACTTGATCAAATACAAGAGTATTTCTACATTTCTACTGGTCCGAGATGACAGGATCAAGTCCTATCTTTGTTAATTCGAATGAATGCATAATTTGGTATAGAAATAATATATTTAATCTGGGTACATGGAATGTCTTTCTCAGTGTGGTCGATCATGTATTAATAATAAATAAGACATATTTTAATTAAGCATACAAAACACTGGAGAATAAAAAATACTCGTATGCATTAAATAAACCAATTGTACCTACGTGCACATATGTATATAGTCGCACTTTACAAATAATAGTCGTGTAGTAATAATAGCAATGTTTTTATTTAACCAAATTTACTTATCGCATTCATTAATCATATTCATGTAAATATTTAAAACGTAATCATTATTGATTAATGTTTATCTATTGCATTAAAATAATATAAAAATTGACAAACGTTATTGATAAAGTATCCTAATATGTATCGGTTTTGTGGAAAACATTTAATAAATTTGCACTTCCTACATATTCCGTTAAGCTTTATTTGATTCATTGATTTTTGATAAAATATTTGACAAAGCCTTATTTTTTATAATTCCACGATAGTAGAACCGGTGACGTGATAAAGAAGCTTCAATATTTCAGATAATCGCTCATTGGTGAAGTGTTTATTATAATTTAACTGTCCAAGTTGTCTTTCATAATTTACGACCTTATTTACTATTGACTAAAAGCTCCTGTAATACAAAATATATGTATTATGTAATGCTGCATAAAGGGATCAGAGAAGTATGTTGAGCATTTTAAAAGGTCTAGTCATTGTTTTTGTTGTGGTGCAGCCCGCACATGAGACTTAAGCTGCAGAGCTACAATTTCTTGTTTCTTGCTCTACAAGTAAACAGCATTTCTATACTCCATACGTTCGTAATTCGTCACCACTTGATTCTCCTTTGTTTGTATGTCCCGTCCTTGCTAGTTAATAAATATTCTAATATTGCCAGGTAAATTGTACCCCCCCCCCCGTCCTAAAAATTTGGTGTCAATGGCACAAACTTATTCAATTATTGTCTCTCTTAATTTCTGTTTTTTTAGAACTTTCATACACCATCAGTATTCTTTGTTACAATTTATTATTATTGTTCTTAAAACAGTCTTGGACAACATAATTCGTCTATAGTAAATTGCGTGCATAGTGTTTAATGACTGCTACTTCACTTCTACGCCATTAAGAACTACTTAATGTACAGTGGAACCTCGCTTAATGAGCATAATGCGTTCAAAGATCTTACGCGTGAATATTCTTCATATTTTCTTCTATCGCGGAACGAAATATATAATCTGGTATTCGAAGTCGATTCGAAGAAAACAAAAAAAATATGTATGTTACATACCTTCTTCTTTTCAATAGAAAGCTGTCTAGAGACATTTGCTTTTGTCGCTTCAAAATTTGCTGAAAATGTGAAAGTGATATTTCCAAAATTCTCTGAGAGTGAGATTGGTCCCTTCAGTCATCTCATAACAATTCTCGAAGAGTACTTTAGTATAGAGCTTCTTAAAGTTAGAAATCACCTGCTGGTCCATAGGCTGCAGTAACGGAGTGGTGTTGGGTGGCAGAAACTGTATCTTGATAAATTTAAATTCTTCAAGGAGATCATCTTGTAGACCTGGGGAATGGGCAGGAGCGTTGTCCATAACAAGCAAGACATGGAGTGGCAGGTCCATTTCAACTAAATATTTTTTCACAGAAGGACCAAACACTCCATTAATCCAATCCGTAAAAAGATCACGTATCACCCGAGCTTTGTTGTTGGATCTCCACACCACATTTAGCCTACCCTTTTCGACTTTACATTTTCTGAATGCTCGTGGAGTTTCTAAATGGTAAACAAGCAGCGGTTTGATTTTTAAATCGCCGCTTGCATTAGCACAAAATAGCAGCGTTAGACGGTCTTTTATTGGTTTGTGGAAGGGCAATACGTTCTCCTCTGCTGTTATATAAGTTCGCTTTGGCATTTTTTTCCAGAAAAGACAATTAAAAATTTGTTGCGGCAGATAACCTTCAGAATCAACGAGTTTCATAAAGTCGCAAATGAAATTCTCGGCTACCTTTGTATTGGAGCTTGCTGCTTCACCATGTCTCACAACGCTGTAGATGCCGGTTCTTCTCTTTAATTTCTTAAACCAACCACGGCTAGCCTTAAATACTTCCTCTTCGGCCGTTGATGTTTTTGGCGTACTTTTAACGAGATCAGCAAAAATCATTTTCGCCGTCACACGAATGACGTTCTCTTTAATACTGTCGCCTTGCTGTTGCTTTTCAGTAATCCATAAGCAACAATCTTTCAACGTCGTTGAGCATACGTGACCTTTGCGTAGATATTCTCACTCCCTTCGACGCATCTAGTTCCATAATCCTATTTTTGTCCTTCAGAATAGTACAAATCGTTGATGTAGATCGATTGTATATGCGTGGCTAGATCAGCCACACTCATACTTTCTCGATTTTTCATGATTTTATGTTTCATTTCTATGGTTATTTTTATTCTCTTACCGCTGTCTTTCTGCGACTTTCTTTTCGGAGACATTTTTTCAAGGGTTATTAACGTTTATAAAAAAAGAATCACAAATAGTACATATTTTTGAACAAGAGTTTAGAGAAATCTGTTATCAATGCGAAAGTAACACGCTACAAAACACAGACTGATGTAACATGCATACAATTCTGGACTTCCCCTGTTTTGGCCCTATGCGAAACACCGCTCGCTTCACTGTATTTCTAATAGCTAATGGGAGGGGAGGGGGTACAAATCCGTGAGCGTACAGTTAAATAAAAATTCAATTGTCAGTCAAAACTACATAGGTAATAATAATTAATAATAACATAAAGAAAATTATAAACAGAAACAAATATATAGAAAACAAGATTTAAGAGATAACGTTGAAAGAAAAAATTGGAAGCAGTTTAGATTTTAACTTCCCCACCCCCACCCTTTAAACTAAATGCATAGTTAACGTAAAAATAAAATGTCATTGAAAAGCCTAAATTAATAATTAGATGAAAAACAAACACAAAAGAGAAAATGAAATATGTTACAAAGAATTCCACTATGACTATATACATACATAAAAATAACATGAACTTGAAGATACTTGGAAATTGCACATTGAAAGGTTCTCTGCGTTAGAGGCCTCGCAAGTTATTAACGCATATATGTTAAAGCTTAATCATTTTTTGGAAGAATTTTGTAAGATGAATTGGCAGCCTTATAAGCTCTACTCTGATGCGAACGTTAATGTTACACACATCTGAACGATATCGCCAGGGGTAGTGGGGCTTCTGGTAGTGAATTATTTTATGATTGATACAGTGTATTCCTATTCAAAAAGCGTACGAGAAACGTGATATATTCGAAGACCAAATGTATGTATACCTCAGGCATGCACTCTGTACTTTCGAACACCCCTGCCGTCAACTAAATCTAAGCATGATATACTGGTGCATAGTATGTAAAAGCAGATAGTACCATGATTTCGCACAACATTTTAGTTTTAATACTCAAACTGCCAAAAGTCTATTATAAGAAGAGCTTATGCATGTATGGTAGATATATAATGTTTGGATATAAAAGGGTTAAAGATCAGAGACAGTATCAGAGCATTCCCCAAAAATAAAAAGATACTGTCTATACTTCTGTTTCTTCGGTCTCACAAACAAGATTGCAACTGACTTTTTCGGATTTAGACTTTTCGCAAATTCACCTACGTTTATTATATTAAATCATTATTAATAGCATAATGATAGCATCAACCGATTGTGAATTTCAGAATGTTTATAGGAAGTATAAATTAAAAAAAGGAGAGAACCCATTATTAGACCACTGTGACACTGTGACACCTCGTTTTTAAACGCAATAAATTGATGTCTATCGATTAAGAAAGGATCTCGAGAAAGTTATGACACCATTCCTTAAGTCAGTATGATAAAGAGTAGATAGGAGAATTTCTTAAATCAATGACATTATCAGACACCTTCAGCAAAATCCATGCAAAGCTGTGATCTGCCTGCCAGTAGGCACTCAGTAATCTGTTGGTGTAAAATCTTTTCAAGAATTTTACTCATTACTGGAAAGTCCTAATAGGCCAAAGATACCTATAACGAACTGGTTTCGTAATTTTCGGACCAGAAACAAGTTGCCATTTTCCATACTTACACTTGATAATGTTTGAACGTTTTCTTTCAGTATCTGGAGGCAAGCTCCTTTATCTATGAGGTCAGTTAGTTCTTTATTTACTTACAAGCAACCTTGTGGTCGTGCAAACAACACTATACATAACTGTTCTCTTTGGTGATTAGATATCACATGTTTTAATACTTGTTTTTTAAAGACACGTTTAACGTAGATTGTAAGAAAGTGCATTTTAAAGTACAAATTGTTTTAGTATCGTATCCACAGACGGAAATCATATGATTAAGCACCATCTGGGCGTATTTTAATAGAGAAAGTTTTTTCAGCGGTAAACTGAAATTGAATATATAACAGATAAATAGTACTTAAATAACAGAACATTACAATAAAATACTAGCAAGTACACCAAAAAATAAAATAAAATATAGAAGATATATGAAAACTAAATAGCATAAGTCACAATTAATAATGAAAAGGCAAGTGTATAATTAATGCTATGGAATTAAGGCATTCTAAATTCACCCGTAAAAGGGAGCAATAAAAACTCGCATTCTGAATTAATATCCTTAAATATACTTCGCCAATCTTTTCGTAATTCTGAAGTGAAGTTGATCATGTAACAATTTATATGAAAAGGTGTGGCCATGTTGTTAGGCCGGTTTTAAGAGAAATACATGAAAAACTCTGTCGGCAAAGTGTTATGAGGATCTATTATATAAGCTCTGTACTCTTTATATCATGAGTACTTTAAAAATTGTTTTTAACAGTCTCTAACAAAAGGTTATGGTTTTGGTAATATATATTACATAAAAGTACATTTTCTTTTTTAGAGCGTGCTATAGTGAACTATCTCTTGTGTGTTGATAGACTAGTAAAAAATCTAGTATCACCTATGAACAACAAGCAAATTAGACTGCCGTTGTTGTTAGTTGAAGAAGATAGCTTTGCTATCGCAATACGAATATAATGTTTCCTCAAATGCGATTGTGGAGTGATTCTGTGATAAACCCCCATGTATACTATCAATTGATGGATGTATTTACATACGTACATTGCTATCCCAGAACAAAATTTGTTAACTTATATTAAGCATACAAAAACTGACCATGCATCCTCGATATCTTTTTTTCTAGTCAAATTCTATTTTGCAAGCTAATTATCTATTCCGTTTTATTTTGGAGCTATAAGCAGAGTTATTCGATTTTCAAACATACCTAAGCAAGTCGATATATTGGTGTTATTAAAAGTAAGAGAAAAGCTATTTACATATGTAACAGGAACCTTTTTAAATAGAAAAGAATGATCTGATCTGGTTTAATTACTTGATGTATCAATAAGTGATAACAGCTGTTATCTTTTAAATGGATTCGATTAGATTGCCCCCCCTACATAATATACAGTACTGAGAAGAAGCAAAAAATATCTTTCAAACTGCCATTGCAAACTTTAATGCTTATTTTGAAAAAACAGAACTATAATATTAAATATCTGTCTAGATTATTATTCTATTATATTTAAAAAGTTCATATAAATAAGTTTTTTCTGACATTTCTACTCGTAAAGCAAATTTAGTCAGCTGTTTGAGATTTTGGAGGGCATTTAGGTTCACCGAAAGTTACCAACTTTTTGTATAATACATATGCCTATTAATAATACAATTTTGTTCAGTGATAATTTAAATTACGTTAAAATTTGAAAATTTTTGTTTACATACGAAATAAAGGTATTATAATAAATTTAACTGACTGCTAATTATATATACGATATCCGACGGCAGATGAGTTGGGGCTATTGTTCCGGAATAATCCGGTATTCTGGAAGGCGGCGCGACGGATTTCCGCTCGTTGGATGGAAGTTGAAAAGCGTCATAAAGAGGCGAGGCGCCCACTTTATGGCCACGGTTTTCCGCCTACTTGATGTCTATTTAGTGTTTACAGCAGCCCAGTGGCCGTATTACCTATCTTATTGAATAAATCAGAGCCATCATGGATCCATTTATTGCAGTAACGCGCGTGTCGTTTGGGTCCCTCAATAAAAAAAAAAGATATTACTCCTTCAAAGTAGTTACGTTGCAGATATATAATTTTTCCAAGGCAACGTATAGTAAATAAATAATTTGTTATGTGCCATGCTAATGTTAATGTGTTCTTCTGCATCTTCTAATGCATAAATACATGAACACTTCACGTATGTATATAATACAAAGTGAAAATACTATTTCTTTTCCCATCTTTAGAATGCCATTCATGATATGTTTCTATGACACCAAATTATGTTTCAAATACACCTTGACAAGCTGTGACTTCGTGCGATGTAGTCACGGGCTGAATTAGGCCTAGGTTTTTTAATTGCAAAAATTATTTGAAGTTCCATCAAGTTAGTTGATTCTGGTCATCAATCTGTTAAAATAACCCGACGCGGTGCGACATCAGACAAGTAATTTTGTATTATTTTCATTATTTGCTGCCGTCGAAAAAGTATAGTATGAAACTCCTTGTATAAATTTATTAGTCACTCGCTCCGCTACGATTCACTCGTGATTAATAAAACTAGTACCTAAAATGAGGTTTATATATAAAACTTGATACGTAATATACTATTAATGTATTTGTCCTTATATACTTTAGTTGAATATAAATATTAGACTAAAATATCACTTGCTTTTCTGGGTTAAAGGGTGTAGTCCATTCTTCTTGTCCTGTCGACTTTTCGTCCACTATCACAAGGGCATCTTCAGGGCTATTACTGCTTCTGTCATTTCCGGAAACGGTCTCGTCTAGGTTTTAGATATACTCAACGATAACCGTGTAAGCGTATGAAGTAGATCAAATTAAAGTGTCTTAGAATACTCCCATAGCTTTTCGTCCATTTACAACTATTGTTAGAAGGCATGTACGTGTCCATTTCTGGTCTATCGAAAAGTTTTATGCAGTTCTTGATTTTTTTGGCTTCATTATCTTGTTTTATTATAACTGACTTTATTATTTTTAGCAATCAAGAGGTGTAGAATACCCAAGCGCTATATACGAATTAAATAAAAACCGGAACAGTAATAATCATATTATAACGTTTAATAACATACCCACCCACCACTTTGCGTAAATGCTAAAAATTTTTAATAACCCTATATACATATTTAGTATTTTGGTGCTATTAAAATGTAACAAATTTTTTTTATATTAAATAAGGATTTAACGAGACAGGAAATGGTATTTCATCTATTATTTTATTTTTTACGTGTCTTTCTTTTTCTTTTACAACAACGTTAAACATGATAAAATAACTCTTCCTTTAATATATTTGATTTGGTATGCTTCCAGATTTACATATGGCCAGTCATTACTTGTCAAATTATTCTTAGTTCTCACAGAAACCTTTGGAAAAAATATATGATAACATCGTGCTACTTTCACTTAAATTCCTTTACTAAACTCCAAAATCAGTGAAGAATAAGTTATTAATAATGTTGTATCAGTTTCAAGTTTTTTTTTGTTTTCTTATTACATCTAGTTTCAACATGATTTTATTCGAGTTGCAATTTCAAAAAGATTATCCTAGATTTTATTTATTAGTTCTTACAGAAAATACATTAATATTGATTTTAATGGATTTGCAAAATGAAATAGATCATTCTGACACAATGTCATAGTCTTTTTGAAGTATATCTCTAGTTGTTTAAATAAAATTTGTTTGTACTACATAAGTATTTTATTAACAATGTTGAAATTGTTTTAAAATATTACTAAAGATGTATTAAACAAATTTTTGGTAGTGAGTTTTTTAAAATTATTTTCCCGTCTTTTTCTTTTATGCACGATGAATATGTATGCATAATTGGACCACAGTTGAAAAATTAGGCAAAAGGCGTCTGCTAATTATTTGTAAATTTCAACGTATGAAAATGCTACAGTTTATATATTAATTCTACAAAAGCTCGAAATTTATATACAATGAAATATCTGGCAGTCAACAGAAGTGTTAAAGTAAGTTGAAAGCCGTGTAAATCGATTTGTTACGCTTAAAGAAGAAGAAGGTCCATAATCCATTTACGTAGTGATTTATTTACTTGTTTTGCAGAAGTCGAGGGCGGTTCTGTTCAAATTGTGGCTACTTAACATGCCTTGTTGCTTCTAACGTCTTTATTGACAGATGGTCACGCTTTACCCCCAGATTGGCACGTTACTTCTGGCATGTCAAACAACGGGGAATATGTGGTACAATACAATAGCATTCTCAGGGTTTATTTTGTCGTCAATAATACATAACTTGTATTTACTTAATAAATAAAGGTTAATTATAAGCAGTATTTAGAGTTCGTCCAAAAGTAATCAAAAATCGTTTATATACGTTAGCAGTAAAGGCCAGTAACAAAGATATTTCAATTAGAATTTCATTTTTCTCTAGAAGTTGCTTACTTACGGAGGTAATGGTTTTAAAATAAGTGCTCGAATGTACGGGGGTATCCTTATAGTTCGTTTTTACAGCAATTCTTGATGTTTCATTTCCTACATTTTTAACATATTTAAAATACGGTTCTTTACCGGTCTTTGCAAATGATGTATATAAGCAAGCTATTAAGTAGTCATATGAAGCTAGAACACATTTCTCATAAGCAAGGCCATCCCGCTTCTTTCATCATCAGAAATAGATTTATAGATCACCATGCTCTAAAATGTACGATATTTAAGTTTTATTTCAAAAAGTTTAAATACGGATAACTAAATACTCTGCCCTAAAATAAATGTCCATTTTGTTCTGTATGTGTTGACTTTAATTTTATTTCGTAATACAATGTAAATCAATGGTCTCACTAACTAATCTCCAGTAAATAAATTTAAGTAACTACTTTTAGAAATGTGCTACATACAACAGCAGTAAATACTGTAAAAATTGAAAAAACCTTTGTTGAATAATTTTAAGAATTTTGAAAAATTAATATGCTTTAATCTAATAAACTTGGTTACCATATGAACGTACACACAAATAGACACTTAATGATATGCAACCCGTCAATTGTACAATATTTTTACCTTTCCTTTACCCTATATACAGGTTTCAATTGTCTCCAAATTAACATTACGCTTTCTTTCTTTCCCACTCTAAGAAAATGATCGATTTTTACTTTCTTATACGTAGTATAAGGAAGTATTGTGATGATGAAAATTTTCGACCTCGAGATTTTTGCAGATGTCCACGTTTTGAAGTCCCCTGATACCGAAAAAGTGGTTTTTAAAAAATGTCTGTGTGTCTGTATGTGTGTGTGTGTGACCACGATAGCGGTCAAACCGCTGTAGATATCAATTCCAAATTTTGTATTTACGTGTATAATCTCCCTCTTGAGATCTGATTAGTTTTTCAGTAAAATCGGTAGACCGGAAGTAGCAGTTTACTGCAGCGAAAAAATCGAATTTTGCCAATATTTCGTCAACTACTAAGTTTATACAAATTTATAAAGAATTCATATGTACTTAAAATTAAAATTGAGAATAATTTTATTTAAAAAGTTTTTCGAAATTCCTACCGGAAGTAGGTATTTTACTCTTATCGAAAATCAGTTTTTTGCGAATACTTCGCAAGTCATGCTTTTTAGACAAGTACGTTACGGGTATAAAAGTATTTAAAACATAATTTTCAATATCTTTTGTATAAAAAAAATTTCAAAATTCTGACCGGAAGTGCCACTTTTACTCTTATCGAATAGCGATTTTTGGCAAATATGTCGTAAGTTATGCATTCTATATATATTTATCAAGAGTATAAAAGTATTTAAAACTGGATTTGCAATTTTTTTTGTATATATGAAATTTCAAAATTCGGACCGGAAGTAGCACTTTTACTCTTAGCGAGTAGCACTTTTTTGATAATATCTTGCAAAGTATGCATTCTATAGAGATTTATTAAGAGAATACAAGTACTTAGCATAGGATTTTGAATAATTTTTGTAAAAGAAATTCTTAAAATTCTATAATTTGAAACGCTCATACGTATAAGAAAGTCGTGTGGTGGCCACACCTCATTTTTTTATTATTATGGGCGTGTTCCAGCTGGTGATCGCAACGCTCGTGCTCACGATGCACACGAGCTCCATCCATTTCAGTTTTAAGCCTAATAGTGTTTTGTAAATAGAATGGATTTTGTATATATATTACATACATATACTGGTATAGGTAGAAATCAAAAAACTTGAGAGCCTCTGGTATTTATTTGAAGAAAGGAGATATATGATATAGCGGGAAATTCAAACTCTTGTATACAAATTTACGATCACATACTAACTATATCTGATGGTAGACAAAACTAAAAAAAAAAGAAAATGTTGCTATTTAAAAAAAAGAAATTGACTATCGCTTGTCAAAAATTACATATTAAAAAAAATTAAAATTATACTATTTTGTAGTATTTATACACCTGTCTTATGTGGTTTTCGAATTACTGAAATACTTATAATCTTGCAATATTGTTTTGTTTTTGTTATAATTGAAAAAAATGATTCACTTTTGCATTACACACCTTTAAAAGAATCAATACGATTAATCGTTTTTCTATAGTTATGATTCATGTAGTTG
The DNA here is from genome assembly GCA_963170755.1 of Amphimallon solstitiale. Taxonomy (NCBI): domain Eukaryota; kingdom Metazoa; phylum Arthropoda; class Insecta; order Coleoptera; family Scarabaeidae; genus Amphimallon; species Amphimallon solstitiale. The sequence goes on along the minus strand of OY720678.1, from coordinate 120,077,528 downwards.
ATCGTTACTCTAATAACAAATCTCGAAACTAAATACCGTGCTTTAGATATATTATGTTATTAGGAGGATTCCTGATCTTCCGTATTTTCTTTTTAGTATGATTTTTGAAATGATAATTATGCTATAAACTTAATTTTAAAGAAACAATTTACTGATGTAGTACCATGTTATTGACCTCAGTTGACGGAGAAAATTAATTTGAAAGAATTAACGACACTTGCAACATATATTATCTTAATTTCTTATTTCCCGTTTAATGGGACTTGTTTTAACTATTTTCTATATCTAAGTTATAATTATATTTTAATGTGGAACGCAATTTCATTACAGTTATAAAGTCGTATCAATTATATTTTATAATGTCTATAATAGTTTTATTTAAAATACAGGAATGACGCTAAGGATCATTAATAAAGCTTCTGTTTGCTAGACAAGAAAACGATACGTGAATTATGAACATCTTTTAGAGTCGACTTAATTTCTGCTATTGTTTTCGCCAAATACAAAACCACGTTTCTTTGTTTGTCGACAAATTTATTTCGGATTTAATGGCCGTTTTTACGTTTTTAAGAAATACCCATATGAGCAAAACTTATTTAGATAAGGGATGGCCGTGGTTAAAAAATCACTGTCCTTGATAGGTTCAGGTTCAGGTTCAGGTTGTTGGCTCTATATGTTAATTAAATGTCAGTTTTGGTTTAAAGTTTTATTTGACATGAATTAAACATGCAGTGAATCAAACATGCAAGATAAGTGCAGAATTCCAAAGAACCCCTTTATCGAAATAATTTATGCTCCTAAGGTATATATCCACAATTAATATTGAAGCAAATAGAAGAAAATGAAAATATTATATACCTTGAGGTACAAACTAGTTTGTGAATCATAAAACTAATGTCTTTAAAATAGAAAAACAGTTTTGAGTTTTAATATGTAAAGCCCTTGGTTTGCATATTTATTTGTTTATTACTTTTGATTCGCAGTCAACTGCAGAGGAGGGCAAACTTAAAAAAAAACAAAGTCTTACAAAAAAGAGATGAACTTAATTATATTTTATATTAAATGGAATTTTCAAAAGCAAAAACTTCGGGAAAGATTCTATTTTATTTGAGTCAGAAAAGTAATGCAATATTAAATTGTTAGTTCCTATTTGAAACTCATGGTACCTAATTCATTAATTTTCCTTTAAAGTTTCTAAACAAAATACTCTAAAAAGAGACCCGCATTGTCTGTGCACCGTAGCCTATACAGAACAGCAATAATTGGAATTTTACAGAGATGGCTTATTCATACCTAGACATAAGCTCTTATTAACATCATTAACGGTACCTGGGGCCTATTCCATAAAAATACTTTGCAACTTTTCACTTTGCACTTTACACTTTTCAGTAGATTTCTGTTACATAAAATGTATTTACATAAAATGTATTTTGGAAAAGTTGCAAAGTAAAATTTGAAAAGTGCAAAGTAAAAGCGTAAAAATCAGAGGTTCTGTTTCATAAAACAAAATAAATGTAAACTAATGTCACAATTGCTTTGCACTTTGCAATATAAACTGTAAAGTCATTTTTCTATTTGCAATGAGCAAACGAACGGTCGCCAATCAAAAAAAGCTTGCCGTATTGGCACTAATCGAAGAAAAAAAAGGAATATTGTTTGGAAATTTCAAAAACGTTAATGCTAAGGAAAAACAAGCAGCTTGGCAATCTGTACTGGACAAGGCTAAAGCACTGGAATTGGCTACGGCGGATAGAAGTTGGACGTTTGCTCGTGATTGCCTTTTTGGGGTATGGAAGAGCCGTACATTATCTAGTGAGTAATATATTTTCTAAATGTAAACAAATATTAAACTAAGCACTTAATTTAGAGAGAGACAATGCGAGAAAAACGGGTACGGAAGGGGGAAAGGATAAAAAGTTAGACGAGATAGATTTGGCAATATTAAAAATTTTGGATGCAGAAAGTGCTGATGTTACAGGACTGGAAATGCCAGAATCTGACGTCGGCACTGGGGACGGACTACTATTTCTCCCATTAGATGAGAGAGATGTTGTGGAACAAGAACCACGTGCTTCGAGCGAAATCACGGCGCCTACATCAAAAAAAAGAAAGAAGGAAAATTCCCAGTCTCAATACCAGACTCTAAAAGAAGAGTTGCTACGAATTGAAATATATAGAAGAAGACTACATGCGCTCAAATTAGAAAGAGAACTGGGCATTGACGTGTCAGAGTACACAAATCCTCTCTTTCAATAGTTTTGTTTTTGTATTTTAAAAATTTATAAGTTGTACAATTAAAAAAATAATTTTGTTTAATGTTTAAACATGAAATAAGGACAATAACTACGAACGAAAAAATGCACAATTATCGAAAAAAATTTAAAAGTCTTTCCATTCGTTGAATACCATTAGGATCCTCTTCATGTTCATCTTCCATATTAGGATCATCATCCATGTCTTCGTGAAGTTCATCTCCAACTATGACATCCTCGTTTTCGCAAGCGATATTGTGCAGGGTTGCACAACAAATTACCACAAGAGCAGCATGTGTTGGAGATAATCTTAGATAATTTGGGCAAGGAAATCGTTCTTTCAAAATATCGAAGCTGTTTTCTATTAGCCGCCTTGTTCGCTTGTGAGCCCGATTGAAACGTTGCTCAACAGGATCATTCGGATTCCTGTTTATTGGAGGAATAAGCCATTCTTTCAGTCCATAAGCGCTGTGACATAAAACAACAGCTCCAGGAAATGGTCTCCAACCCCCATCGAAGCGATGGGAAATCCGTGAATTTCTCAAGACCCGCGCGTCGTGAACGCTTCCTGGCCAGTTTGCATTCACTGCGTAAAATTTGAAATTGGGCCCGCAAATCATCATTGCATTTAAAGAATGATTACCATGTCGGTCAACATACTGTTCCTCATTTACTCTTGGTGCATCTATATTTATGATGGTCCCATCCACACATCCACACACTGAAGGAAAGCCTCCTTTTCTAAAAAATTCCTGAGATATTTCTGGATTCTCAGGCCAACATACAACGCGTCTAAAAAGCCTGTTGATTATTGCCCTTGCCACACGTTGAATGACTCTACATACGGAGGCCTTCGTTATCCCGTGCATGGCTGCTATACCATGATACTGGCCACCATTACCGAACCAATGCAATGCAACTAGGAGCTGCTGCTGAGGCGTCAATGCATGGTTTCTTCGAGTTGGTCGAGCAAGATCAGCCCCTATGGCTAACAATATCATTTCTACCCCGGGTGGGAAAAGTCGAAAGTACTCTTTAAACACAAAATTATTCATGATATTAAAGTTAATCCGTTCTTTAAAATTTCTACGAGGTACTTCATCATCACTCTCGTCGCTAGAGAAAATCAAATTGTTACAAAACATTTGTACAAGACCAAGTCGTGAACCACTGATAGAGCAAAAACGTCACGATGACATTTATCCAAACTTTGCAAAATGCGACTGAAAAGTTCGAAATCTGCAAAGTCAACTAACGTACTTTATGAAACACAAAGACTTTGCACTTTTCAAAATTTAACAAGTGCAAAGTGCAAACTGAAAAGTTGCAAAGTAGTTTTATGGAATAGGCCCCAGATCATTTTGCTGTTAATTTCGTCAAACTTAATACTAAAATCCTGGCCTATAATTCTAGTATCCTAAGAAACTAACGGTACCTGAAATATTGTTGTTCACACCACATACATAAACAAGATTGGGGTATTGTCTCGTTATCTGAATTCATTAATTTATTTTTATTTTTGAATATGTATATATGTACTCGCATAAGATTACATTGTTTGAAAATTTAGAAATAGAGTTGCAATCGAATGCCTAGTCTGCCCTACTTTTTTTCTCATCTTCAACACAATTAATTTCGTTAATTCAACTTTTGTTCTACGACAATTTTATCTTTAGGTATGCCCAAAAGACTTTTTAACGAATTATGTATATACATGGTATGGATGCAACTTGAAAACCAAAATTTTATTCAAGTTTTTCAAAATATTATGAAAATGTACAACAAATTTCCTAGCTTCAGTATTTTGAGGTAGCATAGTTGTGCAATTTAGAATTACATTCTTACGTTGCATCTTTCTTAAGATACAGTCAACTACGTCTGATTGGAAATCATTGTATTATAAGGCACAGTTCTTTATCATATCTGTCTTTTGGAAGCGAGAAGCCATGGACTAAAAAATTAATGAAGACAATTCTTGTTGAAAACAATGATTCGAATCTGCTGTAATGAATCTGTTTAGATGGGTTTCTTTTCTATAAATATCTGTATCCATAATACAGACTTCTTTAATTACTAATGCTTCTCAAAAATACTAGTTGCCCAGTTTTTCCTTTTCAAAAGTATGTAATCAAGGAGAATTGTGAATTTGCTTCATTAAGAAACACTATCGTATCATACATTTTAGTGTCAAAAATTGCGAAAATATTGTCAATATACCTAATCCATACCTACTATACGAAAATATTTGGCGTTCTTTGTAGCTTAGATCTAGACTTGTGTAGCTATAAATAAGATGTCTCTGTATTATTCAAATCAGTGATGTTCTGTTTAGCTACGGTGTACAGACAACACTGTTTGTATTAATCAGTGGTACTGATGATGACAACATACTTGTCGAAATCCGTATCAGCTTTTCTGTGCATTTGTATGGTGAACGTATCTTTTTAGTGTATTTTTGAAAACTGGCTGGATAGCCACAGTTTTCAATTAAGTTCATTGAAAGTTCCAATTCTTTTAAATATTTTTAAGTTTTTGGATGTCACTATACCGTGCATTTTTTTAACGCGGAACATGGGATTTTGCGTGCTAAAAAATCTACCCCATGTTAACTTTTGTTGCGGATCAAATTTGAAAGAAATTTGCGTTTTATTTAATAAATCAAACATTTTTCTACCAATTGTACAATGTTTTAATCACACGAAGTTGTTCTTTTTAATTATTTTTTCGTTTTCAGTTGTAATTAATTCGCACAAAATTGAGTGACAACATCAACGTATCGTAAACATTTAAACATTTTGTACTAGATGACATCGCTTGTCACTTCGCTTTTGACAATTAAATTTACGAAAAGCATGTCTATGTACACAGATGCAGAACGAGTGGAAATTGTTACGGCATGTATCCAAGGAATGTCCTTCAGAGATATTGTTGACAACTTTACTGCAGCATATCCTGATCGGCCTGTTTTAAGTATTTCGACAGTGTCTCGAATTACAATGAATTCCAGAGCACAGCCTGCGTAAATTGTGATCACAGGAAACGAATTAGAAATCCATCTCCAGTTACAGAAGAGACCAAAATAAATATTTGTTTGATGATTGAAAACGAGGGCTCCACAAGCTTAAATATGCTTGCCGATCAGTTCCAAATTTCAAGAAGCAGTTGCCATAAAGCGTTGAAAACTGAAAAGTACAAATCTTATAAGATTGAAAATGTTCACAGATTGTTACCAACAGATTTCTTCCCAAGAATGGGGCACGACAAGATCAAATTGTTACCAACAGATTTCTTCCCAAGCATTTGGGCACGACAAAATCCTTATAAGATTCGAGAGGCTAACACGCAGTGGTATCAGAAAGTTAATGTTTGGGTGAAAATAGTGTGGAATAATATGTTGGGGCCGTTTTTTATAGATGTGAATTTAAATCAACGGAAATATTTGGAAGTAGGTGGATGAGTTGCAAGGTAATGGGGAAATAATATTCCAGCAAGACGGAGCACCAGCTCATAGTGCTGCCATCATAATCACGGAATTCTTGAGTCAAAATTTCTCCAACAGTTGGATTGGACGATATTTACCATTTAGATGGCCTGCCAGAAGCCCAGACCTTACCCCACTCGATTTTTTTGTGGGGTCATGTATCAAGTAAAGTCTACGACAATGTTAGAGAGAAACCTAAAAAATTGGAAGATCTAAGAGCAAGAATCACAGACGCTTGCAATTCAATTATATTGCGACAATTGCAAAACACTCGTAGAAATTTCTACGATCGGTTAGGATATTGTGAAACTGCTGAAGGCTAACATTTTGAAGAATTTCTTTAAAAAAATTTATGTTCACTAATTCAATAAATTATCTCAGTGTGTAAAATTACATTTATTTTTATAATTTATACCGCAACAAAAGTTAACATGGGGTAAAACTTTTAGCACCCAAATTCCTATGTTCCGCGTATAATCGTAAATAAATTTCTTGTCAACAGATTTGGATCATTATTTATTTTTTCCATCCAAAATTGGCAAAATTCCATTCTTGGGAAGAAGTCAGTTGGTAACAATTAGTGAGCATTTTGAATCTTATATGATATGTACTTTTCGGTCTTCAACGCTTTATGGCGACTGCTTCTTGAAATTTGGAACTGATCGGCAAGCATATTGTGATATCCTCGTTTTCAACCATCAAACAAATGTTCATTTTGGTTTCTTCTGTAACGGCCGATGGATTTATAATACGTTTCCTGTGGTCACAATTTACGCAGCCTGTGCTCTGGAATTCATTGTAAATTCGAGACACTGTCGAAATACTTAAAACTGGCCAGTTAGGATATATTGCAGCAAAGTTGTCAACAATTTCCACCCGTTCTGCAACTGTGTACATAGACATTTTTTCGTAAATTTGCTTTATTAGCGATGTAATAAGCGATGTCATCTAGTATTAAATGTTTAAATGTTTACGATACTTTGATTTTGTCACTTAATTTTGTGCGAATTAATTATAACTGAAAACGAAAAAATAATTAAATAATCATTAAAACAATGTACAATTGGTAGAAAAATGTTTGAAAAAAATGCAGGGTATATGTAAATGCGAAACATGCGTGTCACACAAATTATAATGTTTACGTTGTTTATTTACGAAATTGAACAGTATTACATATTCTGCACCAGTCTAATATTTAAGTTCTCGTAGAAAAATCGTAGAGTTACGTCTACGTAAATTTGTAGAGAACAACGTAGTTGTTGGTATCTATCTCGAAATTACATAATCCCAACATAAACAACATGAAGTCGGCGACACAAGGACTCATGTATACAAACATATATTACAAGCATATGCTGTCGTGTCCTGTGACCGCAACAAGGACAATATGTCTCTTGTCAGGTGCGTGGATCCTTATCTCTATCAAATGGACCGCACCGAGTCAACTCAGACCGCCCCTAATCCCACAGATAATACACCTAGTATCAGAGGAACATTTTTCTTTCTATACCTACCCGTGTATATACTGTGTGTGTGTATAGGTTCGAGATAAGGAACTAGGAGGTGATAAGGAAGGAAAAAACTAATATTGGAACTAAAATATATGGACACACAACTACATACATGAAGAGATATTTTACACACATAAATGTGAAATGTATAGTTACAGAGTGTGTCATAATTTTCACTAGAAATCCCATCAAACGATAAATTTCTGCGGTAGAAACTATTCCATTCTAGTTGTTAGATGTAATATTTACATGCTAAATTTATATATGTGTCATTTATATACAGGGTGCAAAAATTGACTCGCCCACTTTAATCCCCTGCCCCCGGGAGCTACCCCCTTAAAAATCTTAAATAGAAAGGGGTATCGAGAAATGCGTCATTTTAAAGGTCTTTTGAAACAGTACTTTTTGGTTTACTGCTTTAAAATTCGCCGGTTCGTTTTGAGGGATTTCAAAAAAATCTTTTGTTTTGTATTTCAAGCTAGTCCATCTATTTTAGGAGCATCGGAACATAGCTAATTTTAAAAACTTCTATACACTTTTCAAAAGCATGGAAAATCAATAATCTTATGGTTCTTTAACTTTTTAGTTATTTTAATGCAGAATACGTTTTCTTTTTTTAGTTTTTAATTACTTATTAAACAAAAGCATGTTTTAGGAACGTTTTTATACCGATTTTACGTTTATTAAATCTAAATGGCGAAGCATATTTGGATATATTGGAAAGTACTATCAATCCGCTAATTATTGATGCTCTCGAAAATCAACTGGATCGAGAAGATGAAAATACCCTACTCGATGAGGACGAATTACGTTTTCAGCGAGATGGAGCTTCCCCGTTCTTCCAGTACGGTGGTGGTTAGACAATGTATTCCTAAATAAATGGATAGGACGAAGAGGACCTAAAGAAGAGCCAGCCAGATGGCCTGATTTGACACCATTTGAACAACGGCTATACCATTGTTTAGCGATCAAAGGACAGCATTCTGAACAAATTACTGGATTGAATTTTTCTGTAAAAAATGTTTCAATTCCTAAATAATTTTAAAAACAAGAACAAAACATTTTAAGCAGTCAAAGTGTGTTTGAGTAATAGATATTTAATCCTAAGACAAAAAAACAAAAAATTAAACAAAACAAAAGATTTTTCTAAAAATCTTCAAAACGAATAAATCAATTTTAAAAAAGTAAACGCCAAAATGTACTGTTTCAAAAGACCTTTAAAATGAGGTGTTACTTCCATTTAATATTTTTAAGGGGGTAGCTCCCGAGGGCAGGGGGTTATAGTGGGTGAGTCAATTTTTGCATCAAGAAATGCCCCCCACAATAATAATTCTTAGGTGTTTCAGGGAAGTTTTCATAGATTTCCAAATTTCCTGGAATTTAGGGTGGGAAGTTTTGAAATGGAACACCTGTATAAATGTTGTACAACAAATAAAGTAGGCATAAAAAATGCAGGGTCTGCTTTTCTTACTGAAGCTCTGAAAACTTATGGTTTTAATCAAATTATAACTGAGCATACGCGTAACATCTCTGTCTTTGATTTTTTGGATAACCTGGCGTCCGAAATAATTATTTCTCAGAACTTGATTTGGTTTCTTTTGATATATGTATCGGTTTGCAGCTTCTAGAATATAAATTTAGCAGTTTTATTGAATTCATTTTCAACCTTCTTAGAAACCGTTTAACGCGCTAATGATATTATTGCCGGAGAATATGAGCGTGCCCTTTAACTCGCTCCCCCGATCATCATCCAAAAGTTCACTCATGTGCAAGTTTAAGTCATCCGAAATGCAAAACACAGATCTAGAAGCCTCGAGGGCCATAAGTCACATGAACAGTGGAAGAACATAACGAAGTTAACCTCAAAGCTTAATTTTTAGACTTTAGAAGCCTGTTTTGAATACTAAAAGTGTTTGATGACCCAGTAAAGTCGGCCAACTACACCAAAGGACGATCGTAATTGGCAGGTAGAATTGAAAATCTTAATATAACCTAGATTCGAAGTCAGTTTGCTGCTGCCACTAAGAAGTCGTTCGGAGAAGTTTGGCGTATATACTCAATTGTATGTCTCTTAGTGCTCTGCATTAAGAGGGCATTAGATTATGGACATATGAGCATATCAAATGCGGTCAGAGTAAATAAGCGAATATTATTCAAAAACGACTTCAGATTTACGTTGCAACCAGATGAAAGATTCGTTTTAATCTGACTTGAATCCAGCATAGTAATCCTAAATCTGTCCGGTGGGTTTATATGAGAATGGTGGCGAAATGCTGTATACATAGACAGCCACTAGGATGCGTTCAGAAATGTTGGATAAGATACTGGCATGATCAGGTCATATTTTATGACGTCATCCACTTGGTAAACTTGGAGCGCTTTACAATTCTGAACGCCGTAGAGTGAATCGAGTTAGTTTGTGGCAAAAGTCAAAAATCAAAGCTAAGCATTGCAGAGTTAGAGGTTATGTATGAAAAAATAAAGTAATCGAAGAAATAAGTCGAAAATTAAAACTAATTAGGACAATGGATCATAATCGAAAAAATTTTTTGGATTAAATTAAAATTGTCCAAAAACAAACTGTTCAAACTCCAAAAAACACACATATGACCATATGATATGAAATGACATGAAATTATAATTATAGCCTTAAACACAACTGAGAACCGCGCTTTAAATACCCCGACCCGAATGCGCATGAATCGCCCGCTATTAACCATCAGAAATAGGTGGGTGATGGAAGGAACACTCCGAGTGTCGCACCAATCATTTCTGAACGGCAATGACATCATAATTTTGGGACATCTTTTTCTTTCTGAACGGCAAGTGTGAAATTGGAATGACACTTGGATATCATTCTTTCCTTTTCTGAACGCACCCCTGCTTAGATATATTTGGACTAGATTCTGCGGTGCATTGTTCTTCTGTATGCAGCAGCAGTGGGAGACAAATTCAGTTCTATGGACGTTTGCCCTTATCGCGCAAACATTGTGAATAATGGATTGAATAAGTTATTGTAGAGAGCATGGAGCTCTCAGCCAATGCCGGAGATAGCAGTCGAATAGAATATACTTTGGATGCTGTACGAAATATTTCGCAAATGACATTTCAGGAATAACAAAATGCTACCAGTCAAGAATGAGATATGATGTTGATACATTGCATGCTATCTAGATGTCATTTTTTTATGGAAATTATACACATTATTAATCTAAATTATTATATCTAAATTATATTTTTAAGAATTATTTCTGTAATCATACTAAGAAAAACAATGTTTTATACTCTCAATGCAATAATATACAGTCAGCTCCCCTATATCGTGATTAATTCGTACAAAGTTATATAAGTTGCCAGAATAGGGACTTGTCATTGTTTTTCATTACACCAGGAGCAACAGCCAATCATATTGTTTGTGGTTAAGCATAAATCAGAGCAATTATGCATAGTTTCTTCATTACCTATAAATGAAGAAATGTGATAACTAAAATTGGAAAATGGTGATGTCCCTTTAAAAAAAAAAGGAATTTCCCATTAATTTCAACGTAAAAATTTAACCCATAGAAAAAATCATTCTGCAGATTCTTCTTAAGCCATTTATGTTGATAGGATGTTGCTGAACGGAAACCGTGTTGTAAAGAGCACCGTGTGATGTGAGAGCTGTCGCAATTTTAACTCCGTATTATATGGAGTGTATGAGTACTCAGTACAAAAATATAAATAATTTAACTTTTTTATGAAACAAAAGTTCTTGTTTTGAGCAGTGAATTAGTGACAGGTACTATGTCTCTTGATACTATTGGCGTCGTATCTACGTTCTTTGTTTTAATTGCTTCGGTGAGAATATTTCCGAATGAAGTGAATGCCATAGAGTTCTTGTGACTTCACAGTAGCCTTCTGGAATTATTTTGGTGTCATTTGAACGGTCGAGTGCTAACTATGTTTCAGAACATAAAACTAAACTAATTAATTTAATTAATATTCTAGGATACATAGTTTCCGCTACTAAAATACTATTACATGAAAGCAAAGGACACACTGTTTCTATACCTATATTTTATTTAATACTTGGCTGCTCTGTGTAGTAGGAAAGTAGGTATTGCTGATAACTTTATATTTTTCAAAAAAATAGACATTTCTAAACGAATTTATATAAAGACTACTAATCCCGAAAACCATTGACAAACAATTTTGACAAAAAAAGATACTTTTTTGTCAAAATTGTATGCTTCTTTAAGTCAGGTCTTTACTTATATAACATTAAATTTACGTAATACTTTTTTATAAGATGCAAATAAAAGTATGAGTGCATAATTCCAACTTTGCAAATTATATATCAATTCATGAAAAGAAATTTTTGGGGTAATACTATCGATGTATATAAGAAGAAAGATTAGTCTGAATTGAGAAAAAAGGAAAAGGTTCTTCATCATGTTCCTTTTTTTAAAGGCCTGTACATGTGTTAATATTGTGTGGACTGAAGTAATACATACGTTTTATTTGACTTTTGGAACAGCAAATATTGAATTATTGAATACTGTTTACTGTTTACAAAAGCAGTTGTGATTGTTATAACACATAACACCAGTATTTCAAATCAATTAGCAAGTAAAGCTAAGACTGATGCGGCAAGAATGATAAAGTACTTTTTCAAATAACACAAATCCAGGATTACATTACAATATTAAGAATTGAATAGAGAAATGTTCATTTTTAGCCGATATTATTTATAGTATTAAGTAAGAATTACATGATATGGAGATTTAATTTTTCACACACTATTAATTTTGTTATATTATTTCATTAGGCATATCATCCGAACTTTTTTGATGAAATGTGAATATTGTAACAATACGTAACAGTTATGTTAATTAGTTAATATGGAAGGTGGTTAACTTATTTTTATTAACTGTATAAAATAGTATACATACAAGGTAACAATTATGTAATTCGATTGTGAATTGTAATTTGGGAATATTTTGACGGATCATTGTTTATTAAAGACAAAGTTGGAATATTAAATTTTTGTATTACTATCCGTCTATTACATACATAGCTATGCTACGAGCGAAAGTTACTCTACATAGAGTAGGCACTAAAAAGGCGTATTTTATATTACGGTTTTATTTTTAGACGTAAAATCGTAAATAGATTACATTTTTTTTTATAATTTGCTCCAAAATATATTTTTTTTTGTGACGAAAAATCTAAACATCTGATCAGAAGAATTGAATTTAATCTTATGTTATTCTCTGCGGTGTCCTTTCTGTTTGATTGGTATTGAGGTGGTAGGTACAGTTCATTAAAAAAAACACTTTTCTCTTTAAATTGAATAGAGATTAGATGAATATATTCATCTCAAGCTTTTATTAGTCCTTTTTCTGGACCAGATATCTTATATATACACGAATTATATAGAGATGAGAGCGTGGCGAATTCCAAAATGATTCATTTGAAAACATTTTCTTTGAAAGTAACTTCTTCCCATCATATTAGGGGAAGGAATGGAGACAATAGAGAACTTTAGACCGAGAGACGTAGTTCACTAGATTATTTTAAGGAGGACCTTCAAATTCAGTGATATTTTACCTATTTTGGATTTTCATCATCTCTATCCACAACATAAACAAGACTTACTCCCTTGAATAAATTGTGTCTTATATTGTTTTTAGATGTGCTGATATATCACTCACTATACCTCAACATTTCTTTCTTTAAGCATACCAGTACCAACCAGTTGAGATGTTAGTTTTTTCTGTTCTGTTCAGTTTTCATATTTTATTATTTCGAAATGTCATTTCTTTTTTATTTGTATTTCAATCGAATTGTCCTACCTCAAGTACACTTTCTCCATAGTTTTTTTAATGGAATTTAGGTGGAAACCTTGACTTTTGGTTGTAGGTGGTCATAGCTAAATCTGGCAACAACTATTTACGTGTATTGTATTACTTCACGAAACACTAACACTACACTAAAGGCGACTTTAAACGTTCAAAGAATTTGATAAATTCATTAATGCAGAAATTCTTAAATCTACTATTTTGATCAGATAAATATACTGCACACTTTTATTAGTAATTTGTTATGGTTTAGTTTTTAATCTCAAAATCAGCTTTTCACTTACGAAAAGTAATTGTAATTTTTGTCTTATATAATGATACGAAAGCTGGGAGTAAATTAGGCTACATGCTGAAGGCGAAGAATAAGGTTGGCGAATTAGGAAATATCAATAAGAAAAGCACCAGAATTGATTTTATTAGCTTAATTATTAATTTTAGCAACAATTTTAAAATGTTGGCCTAAAAGAAAATTGCAGTTATTTACATTTATCTGATCAAGACTCTATATGAATTAGTTACACTACTAAGAATAAAACAGGGAATCTAAAGTTTACTAAGTCTGTTGATGGGCGTCATACTTTCTTTAAACATATTGGTTTGGAGATGTCATTTTGTGAACAAAATTTCCTTGAGATCCTAATGAAACCTTAGAATTGCGTGTGTTTTACAATAATTCATCAATTTCTTTGGCTGTGAACTAGATATAGGCAGCAGACTTTCCATACAATCTTTGGCCAATCTTACTGGTATCATTGTCAATTTGTCACGGCTTTTAATTAGAATTTGTATACTTATGGAAAAATTTGAACGCCCATAGAGAACGTAAGCTGCAAATTCTGTTTAAAAATTTCTTTTTTGTTGTGAATTACTTTTCGAAATTTGAAACACACCTTTAAGATATTTGTAAATTATAAAAGATGGACAAAATACAGTATATGTTTTTAACAGAAATGTTTTTTATTTGTAAAACTCATTAACGGCTAGATAATCAAGAATCATTTATTATTAGAATTCCTAAGTTTTCAATGGTAACGACTTCTATGTTTTTCCTGTATGTTTTAATTTTGCCGAAGATCTAGCAATGCTCAGTAAAAAGAAGGAGTCTCTTGAACAAAACGCTTTATGCGAATACTAAACAGGAACCCTTCATAAAATTCGTCTTAATTTTTGTTGCCTCAGAATAGGTTGAACTTTCGCTCGTAGCAATATAAACTATATTGAATTGGATTCTAAAATCAATGTAGGTGTAAAGTCTGCACTTTAAGCATACAATTCTTTTGCACCATATCAACACAAAAGTATTTTATTTACTAACGTATGCGCATTTCTGATTGAATATTGAGTAATTAATAAACATGCAGAAATTGAAATCTATCCACCTTGTAGGTAGTAAATGAAAATGAAATGTATATTATGTCAAATTAACTTAAACCAAGAGACAAATGTGTTTATGTGACAAATATTTAACTACAAAAGAAGAAAAGGTACTCCTTCGCCTTTCGTAAGTTTTCCGTATATTGACTGTATTATGACTGTATATTATTCGGATTGAATCCAATAAATATACAAACACGTTTTAAGAAATACTATTTTATTGATCTGCTAGAATCGTCACTTCAGCAGTTGCTGAACACGTACATAATTCTGGATACTCAATCAAACTGGAAAATTTAGCGTTGATCAAAGTCAGATCATCCAGTGAATTGGATGACAACAACAAACAAAATTTAATAATAAACGGAGGAGATTAAACAATCTTAGTTTACTATAATAATTCGACAGTAGTTTTTCTCATATTATGACCATGATTTCCTTTCCCTAGTTTACTTTTCTGAATATTTCTCTCTGTTAGTCAATGAAAACAATTACACATTTTTATCGGATTCAACCTGAATAATTCAAAATCATACATTAATACAGTTAATTTACTGAGATTTGTTATTAGAACTGGTTAGCTGTAAAAGTGTAACAAATTTTGATCATAAAATAAAACTAAATGCTCTATGAGCTTGCTGGTCGCCATACATTTTTTAAAAAAGGCGGAATAAGGTTTGACACTTCCATTCTCATTTCTCGCTCCATATCGATTTTTGTGCGATATTTGTTTTTATTACAGCTACAGCTGAAAATACCCCTTACAGCTTTTGCATTTAGAGGTGTGTATTCATTTTTGATTGATATCCAAAAGTTCGTTAAATCGGACGAAGCAAATTTTGTTTTCAGGCTGTTGTCAGATAGTTCAATTAGTTCTTTTCTTTCTATGCAATGAATTCTGATGGAGCTTGAGCATGGATAGGATCCTTGATCTACGCAATTTTCTTGGCATTGTCTTCCTCAAAGTATTTTGCAAACGAGTCAGTGAACTTTGAGAGGTGTTTTTTGAAAAGGGACAGCAAGACTGGGGAAACAACGACTTTATCAGGGGCCACGCAGTTGTGCAATTCAGGTAAACAGTGTTGACTGCCATCCTTATTGATCTTTCTTATCTACAACTGCACCTTTTCCTAAACGATGTCCGAACAGTTTCAAAATGTGCCTTGCAGAGACAGGCATTCAGTTTGTCAGATGTATTGCACAAATATCAGCATGAAGTCGAGTCCCGCAAATACCTGGAGTATTTATTATTCATGACCTTCCTCTTGCAGAAAACTGTGAATTTCTTGACGACGAATGCACGGAATAAGACGTTTCATTTGAGAGCTCATCGACTTTGATGCAAATGCAAATAGATGATGCCTCCAATCCAGCATAGCGACCAGACATTGATAGAGATCCTACAGTACACATACCAGTGTAGTACCTTTCCCAAACCAAATCCGGTATAAACTTGTCAGGCATCTCAAATAAATCTTGTTCTCGCTTCCAATGATGCTTTTGCAGAAGAGAAAGTCTTCAACTATAATGTTATCATAAGCGTACATAACATCAAGAATATTCTGTATCTTACTAAAAAGTTCTACAACGTATGGCAACGATCTAGTCTAGATATTCTAAACAGTTCCATTAGTTAGCTTCCAGACAGTTTCAAACTGTTTATTCTAGGATATTCCAATCTGCTGTCTACCGCGTTCGTAGGAGTGCCTCACTTTTTCTTAAAATTGACTTTTTGCCTGTCCTGAACCACTGTGCGGCGCACACTTAGGGAAACTCCTGCTCTATATGAACTATTACTGGAATAAAAATAAATAAATTATATTTTTATTTTTTGGGCATGTGTAAATGGTTTTTGATTTATTTGATGTTAAAAATTATTGGAAAAATCCTTTTTTTGCTACGTTAATGTGAACATTTTAAGTGAGGGGACCGATAATAAAATAAACTTCCAGGCAAATAATGAGTTAAAACAATGAATGAACATGGAATTTATATTATGTATAAAATCTTATATGAATCAGTCAATTAGATAATCATTTCTAGAAACGAATCATTAGCTTATGTGGTAGCTAGTAAATAACATGTTCACAAACAATTGGTTGTAGGCTAAAATCGAATCAATCAATCAATCAGACAGGTTCATTTTTTTTCAGATTTAAAGAATACCTGTTTCGATTTCTTGATTTGTTTTTACTCATGACGTCTTACGAACGAAGTAATTGTTCATTATACGACTCATTTTCCCTTTACCACCTCTAAACTGGGTGAAAGGGATTTCTTTTAAGTTTTTAATTAACTCTCAACCTGCCTTTGAACTATGTTCTAACGCTAGATGCTATGGTGCGCATACTATGCACAAAAAGTATTGACTTTTGTATAAATATAATTTTTCTGAGTGGGAATGTGTACTCGTAATAAATTAGTTTCTCTATAATTTGTATAAACTATTTATTAACAAATCACTGATTTTTATTAAATTCTTTATTTATTCTTGGGTGCATTCATAATTTTAATATTCTCATTAAAAACGATCGATTTCTGAACTTCATAGTAATTCTTGACCAATTAAATCGATTTTAATTTTAAAGTTGGAAGAAATGGAAATAAATATAAATGGAGTGTGGGAAATAATGTCTGCTTCTAAAAATGCGATTATTTTATATGAAAGAGAGATTTATATGGGATTTTCTCGATTGTTATAGGAAAAACGAGGACGAAGGATAAATACAGAGTCGTGTATACAGACCACCAGCGCTTAGAATTAGAGAAAGAATTCAACTTTAACAACAAATACATTACGATACGAAGGAAATGCGAATTATCGGTGAACCTTGGACTTTCCGAGCGACAAATAAAGATATGGTTCCAAAATCGTCGGGCGAAAGAAAGGAAACTGTTGAAGAAGAGATTTGAAGAGGTGAAGAAGGAAAATCCTGACGACAAAACGCAACTGCAAGAACTCCAACAAAGGTTACAGACTCACCAGAGTAATCAACACAGCGGAATGAATGTGCAGCAGTCATTCTTAAGTTCCACCGTGCCTATGCTGTAATTCTTGGTTTTGTTGGATATAAATGTCGAGATTTCCGTTGTGATGGCCGAAAAATGCAACGTTACAAATTTAGTTTAATTTTCCGTAAATACATTTTAGACAATGTTCAGGCGATAGATCTGATTGAATTTAAAGACTAATGTGATGATGTATGTGCTGTGCGCAAATTTAATGTCTAAGAAATAAACTTGACGGCGACTTTCTACTTAAGTTCTATCTAAATAATATATCAAATGAATTAGAAAAAAATACTAAAAAATATTATAAATCAAAAAAATGTAGTATTTATTATGTTTAGTAAAGCAAAACAAAAACGTGCAATGTAAAAAATAAATTGTAATTTTTAAATTACATAGTGCAATCGTGATTTATATGTACCTTTGTTCCGGATGCAAATGATTTAGTTTTATTATTTTCCCTTTTCTCCTAGTTTTGAAGCAATTATTGTAAAAAAGTAGATGTTAGATCCGGACACTGTACAAAAATCACCTGTGTATATAAAAATAATCACACATACAATACATTTTATTATATAACTTTATCTCTTAGCTTTATTTTGAATAAAAAAAATTATATTGTTTTATACATTGGAGTTTTATTTTATTCTGCTTTAGATTTATGCCCAACGTCTTTTTTCTCTACTATACATTAATATAATAATAATAATAATAAATAGATCGTTCAGTGTGTTTTTATTGCACTTTGAAACATGGTTGCCATTATTATTACTTTGCTGCTTTAAGGGTGCGTTTCAATGTCAGCAAATCCATTTCGGTTCGGAACTAAGATTTTCCTGTATCTTAAGTACTACTAGTAATAATAGGATGTCGTCACGGTATGCATTCTGAAATTAAATAGCAATTACTTTAAAACATTTCAAGGTCATTTTACCTGCTTCATAAAGTTCTACCTCTACATACGATTTGTAAATTTGGTCTGTGCGGCATTCTTTGCAATTTTATTTTATGCGTATGAATCAAATCGACACTTTCATGCAGAATTAGGGAGAAAGACGCGCGAATTTTAAGCATTCATTTGAATTTATTTGTAATAATATAGTTTGACATATCCTCAATGAAATGTTGATTGCATTATTAAATACATAATTTAAATTAAATTACTTTTTATACATTTACAATCAGTTACATTTATTTTATTTATAGATTTACTTATTTTTAAATTCTTAAACGCTGAAGGTAAGTGATACTCATCCAGACTTTCTTATTTCATACAAAACTATACAATAAATAAACAGCAGTGTGTATGCGTGGTACAAAATAAAACATTTTCTTTTACTTGATACATTTGTATAATTATAGCCAAAACGCTACTATTTTTAACAGATTGTATTGGTTCCTGGGTAAGCAAATTTAACAAGGAAATATGAGTACATGCGATATCTGTTATATTTTATAACCAGTGCTGCCAATTGTGGGTATTTTACCCGAAACGCGGGTATTTTAATCAGACTGTCGGGTAAAATTGTGAAGCGGGTAAAATCAGGTATTTTCACATAAAACAATTAAAATTTCCTTTTCTTAACTCGATTTAGTCGACATCAGATATCAATATGTATTTTATTGTCTATTAAATCTAAACGCTACAGAAAGATTGTTGATGCATTTATGCAGCAATTTAATTATCAATGTGAGTGACTTGAAAGGAAAAAATATTTTTGCTGTTGACCACACAAATATTCGCTTGTTTGTGCCAATTTATTAAGGTATATCTGCCACTGAATCTTTTGAAATGTTGAAAAATTATGCATCCCAAACTGAAATTGACCAGTTTCTCAAAAGTTGTTTAAATCTTTATGCATAGCCTGTCCCTGACATTAAAACGCGATTTGATTTTTCTGATTCAATTTTTAACATTTTAAGAATTCTTGAACCAAAAACGGTCCAATCCTATGAAATAAAATCGCTGCAAAAAATTGTACAAAGATTTCCAATAAATAAAGAATTTACAAATCTTCTAATTTTGGACATGGAATGGAAGCAGCATGGTTTTTTAAATCATATGGAATATGGTTTAGATTGTGAACTATTAAGTTGTGAAGTTTATTGGAAAATGGTATTTGAATTGAAAAATGCTGCAGATGTTCTTCTTTTCCCCAATATGAAAGTAGTGCTTTCCTTACTTTTTATTCTGCCTTTTTCAAACGCATTTGTTGAAAGAATGTTCAATGATTTGAAAAATATCAAGACAGACCACAGAAATGCGTTAGGCACCGCAACGCTAACGTCTTTAATGGTGACCAAAAAGAGACATTAAAGATATGGGAGGTTGAAGATCTTACTTACATTCGAATTATTTTAGACCACTTTTAAATTTGGCGCTTTCTATTTGAAATGTCGGGCAAAGGCGTAGACCTGATTTACAGAGTCTTCGATCATCTGCCGAGTTATTTAAATGTTATTACTATAATAATGTTTATTTTGTTTTTTATTAATTCCCTCAGTTTTTTCCTATGTGACCCCTACTTCAATGACAAATTTGACGTTTTATTTTGTTGACTTATGTTAAAAGACGCGGAATAAAATAAACTGTTTGACGTGTTTTTGCATTTATTTCAAAAATGAACATTGTACGTTTTATGAATTTTTTGCGTTACTTTATCATAACCCTGTATAATGAGGCTATTATTAGATTATTGTTATTATTAAAAACTTGAAAACCGGCGAACTGACCTCCGGCAGAAAGAGTGGGCAGGCACAAGTGATTTGAACTATAGAATTTGGTGAATATACCTATGTCAGAAATACCATACTGGAACATAGTGTGCAGTTTACTGTTTAAAAAATAATTTCAGTTTTCAAAATTGCTATCAAATAAAATGTACCTATATTTACATTTTAAGTAATTAGCAAGAACCTTAAAAAGAATTTGAAGAAAAATATGGAAGGTTCTTGTCAACCATCTCCTCTCCACTTCCTAAATATAAAACGGCTGCTAGGCTTTTATCGGCGTAAAAAAATCAGTTTAATTGATTTGCATAATTCATCTCATTAGTAAAAGGATAGGCATCTTTCAATTAAGGATAACAGAAAACTCCATATTTTAAAATATTGCATTTCATTAAACTCGCAAACACTCGCAAATTAAACTATGTAGTTACTTTTTGGTTTTGTGGTGCCAACCAGTGATGCCAACTGTTGATTGTCTATTACGTACTTTCAAATAACTCTTAACATACTAAATTTTATAATTAGTAACCGCAAAAATTGTTGTTAATGATAATTTTAAATTATAATGAATAATAAAAGTATCGCATAACACATAACTAACCTGTACATAATTGTTAAAGTATAATTGTAATATAATAGCGCCATCTATATTATATGTGCTACACTGTTAGGCGACGTAAATGTAACAGATATCTGTAATGTAGGTAGACACCCACCAAAAATGTAAACAAATTTTATTTCATGGATCACTTAAAAAATTACACATATATTTAGCTACTGTTACTATTTTTACCTTCCAAATATAAATACCGAGTGTACTAGCTATATTACATATAAATTTACCGTGTAATTTTTAAATGTAGCTATTTTTTCTAGTACTTGCAAAACCACTAACTTCCCATTTTATTTACGGCTTATATATTAACTTAATTTAAAAAAATGAGGTGTGGCCACCACACGACTTTCTTATACGTATGAAAGTGTTATTTCCGGTCCGAATTTTGAAATTTCATTTATACAAAAAATATTCCAAATCCAACTCTAAATACTTTTGTACTCTTCATAAATATGTATAGAATGCATAATTTACGACATATTTGCAAAAAATCGCTATTCGATAAGAGTAAAAGTGCTACTTCCGGTCTGAATTTTGAAATTTCTTTTATACAAAAGATATTTAAAAGTATGTTCTAAATACTTTTATACTCGTAATGTACCTGCCTAGAAAGCATGACTTGCGAGATATTCGCAAAAAACTGATTTTCGATAAGAGTAAAAGACCTACATCCGGTAGGAATTTCGAAAAACTTTATTAAAACAATTTTTCTCAAATTTAATTTTGAGTATATTTGAATTCTTTATAAATTTGTTTAAACTTAGTAATTGACGAAATATTTGCAAAATTCGATTTTTTCACTGAAGTAAACTACTACTTCCGGTGTGCCGATTTTGCTCAAAATCTAATCAGCTCTCAAGAAGGAGATTATATTCGTAAATACAAAATTTGGAATTGATATCTACAGCGGTTTGACCGCTATCGTGGTCACACACACACAGACACACACACACACACACACAGACACACAGACATTTTTTAAAAACCACTTTTTTGGTATCAGGGGACCTCAAAACGTGGACATCTGCAAAAATTTCGAGGTCGAAAATTTTCATCATCACAATACTTCCTTATACTACGTATAAGAAAGTAAAAGAATACGACCGTTCACTTTGTTTAACCTTTATCTTCATGCTTAATGCATAAAATTTACATGTTTTGATTTCTTACGTCTGAAAAAATGGAAATAAAAATGGTATTTTTTGGGTACATTTCTCTCCCGCCAAAACCTTATCAAACGCAGCCTTAACGAATATATCCATAGCCACCTATAAAAAGGCCACGTTAAAACTACTTGGCAACATCGTAATCCGCCATGACAGTAGTCCGTGTATTTGGCGGCATTCAAATTTGTAATTAAAAGAAACGAATATTTTTTATTTGCACATAAAATAAAATGTATAATAAACATTCATAACAATATATATAATTAACAATTCATTAATAGTTATTTAACGAACAAGTGGATTAATGAAGGCCATTAATAAGCGAGATATTTTAACGCGAATCGAAATTATTAATCGCATTTTAATATACAAGTTAGTTACAATATTTTTCCGTCGTCGGTATTATTAATAAAGTAGATAGAATCATTTTTTGTACATTTTTATTTAACAAATAAACTAAATACAAATTTAACTATCTGTTTTTTCATACAAGCTTCTACTTCTTTTTGGTAGTAATTTGGTAGTATTATAACATTTAGCAGACTGTAGATAAATTAAAAATGATGTTAATATTGTATTGTATGAATATCTTTTCTGCTTCAAAAAATTTAAATGAAATTGATCTTTTAGAAAAACTAATTTTTGCTGTGTAATTTCACCATTTTCATTTGCATCTTCATTGTCAATGACTGTTATTAAATCAACAAAATTTGTTTCAATTTGTGTGATCAAATTTTCTTTATCAAAAGAAGATTTGTCTTCTTCATAGCTACCACAAAATTTAGTAATTCTTTTAGTTTAGAGTAGTGCTTGATTTGACCTTTTACCAGAAATGAATTAATAGATGAACAATTTGGCACTCCATTAATACAAAATTTTACTTTAAAGTTGCTATTAACAATTATGCTTTTGGTTATCTTACAATTATTAAGTGGGGTCTCAATTAGTAACTGATACATAACACAAACTTCACTTTTAATATAAATTAACCATTCCGTATTATCAATTATTATTTGTACTTTATTCTCAAATTGACTGAAACTGTCAATTTTATCATCAACTTCTTCCTTTTTTCTTAACAATGCCAGTTTTTGGACTTCTCTCTGCCTTGCTTCCAATTTTCTTTCTTGTGCATCCCTCCTTGGTTTTGGAATGGATTCTTTGCTCAAATATTTTGGTAATTTGGAAATATGGAAGGCACTGCTCCTCTCCGAAGAATAGGCTTTTTTCGTTTAAACCTTTGCAGACTGCCATTTTCATCCTTTTCTTTGTATATTTCATACAATTCCTTATCATTTTGGTGAAAATGTTTCATGCACACCACACTTTTTTTGTTGATTGCCATTTGTCTCGCGGTATTGCTCTTGACCTGACCATTGTTGTTGAAGAATTTTGTCTCTCGAAAACATAAAACGTTGCACATATCCTTCCTGCTTAACACTGGAATCATAATTTGACTTACAATTCGTCACACAACATCTAAGTGGCGGCATCTGGAATTAAGAAACAAACTCAAATTATAAAGTGAATATAAATACGGTACCTATTGCATATTTAAGTAAATGTAAATAATAAGAGGACAATAACCTAGTGTTTAAAATAACTATGTAGTAACTACAGGTAAGTACTTACTTTTCAATAATAAATTAGATCGTTAATTGAAATCATTATTCTGAATTGATCAATATTATAGTACTAATAGTAATGTAATTCACTGATCTCAATAATATATTAGATCAAATTATTTTGTGAGGTTAGATCAGATAAGACTTCTATGCAATGTTGCCACTTTTCGCACGGCGGGGCCTTGTTTAAAGGTGGCCATGATATATCCCGCTATATGCCGTTGAAATTTGGCGACTTGGTATAGGTAGAGAAAAATGCTCAATATCATTCAAAGCCAATTGATCTAACACAATTCTGGCTCAATGAGATTCAAGGCATATTGAAATTTTCTCAAAATTATCACTTACCTGGAAATTTACAATATCCTGGCGGTTGGTGAGTACGTTTTGTTGGAGCAATTACATAGACAAGACTGACTCGTTTATTATTGGTGATATGCTCGACATCTGGGAATATATCACCGACAATAAACAAATCTGCCTTGTCTATGTAATTGCTTCACCTAAGCGTAGTCACCAGCGGCCACTGATTCTTAACTTTTTTCGATCACTTTATTCAAGGAAAAAATCAATAACCAAATGATTACGTTATAACTAGGGCGCGGATACGTACGGTTGATGACTCATCGCCCATGAGCGCACTATTGAAATGTTGTATTTTTAAAGAGGTTTCAATTTTATTTATATAATTGGATAACAAGTGGGTGATCTATAAAATACAAAATATCTTATTATTTGTTCATTTTCTCTTGTGTAAGACTTGTTCTCTTTGAATTAAGTACATCTTTGTAGATAGAAACTGGCTATAGGTGCGTACTGGAAATATTCTTTTATTTCAGCGTATTTAGCATACACAATTGCCGCAATGATATTAAATCTGGATTACTATTAAAAACTGCGTCTAACTTTTGCCGAAGGCCACATCCGAAGTCACTTGGAATACTGTTGAAATTAGTAATAGCCCACGTCTAATGTGGTTAATCCATCTTTTAATTTGAGATTTCGATTTTCAAAATATGTGATTAGTTTAGGCAAATTTCCAAAGTGTTCCTGAAGGAATAACAACTGATTTTTTAAATTTGGGATTTGTGTTAGTTCCTTGCACTCAGAAATACTTCGAGCATCGTCATTTAAACATGTAACGAAATTTTGTAAACTATCGAAATTCTCTGCATAAAAACTGTTTCTGTGTATGTTTTAGCAAAGCTAAGTGACGAACGTGCGATATTTTGGCATTCTGTAACGATATTTTACAGACTTTGTAATAAATTTCAGAATCACTGACAATCCATTTTCATATCAGAAAAAGTAACATAAACAACGTTCTAGATCTAAATAAATGATAAGTAAAAATGTACGTGTATGTTATTGAAACTAAACGAAATCTAGTGCACACTTACGTCTAGATAATTGGGAGAAGTCGATTCAATAAACCGGTATTAAACAGACTATTACAAAAATTACGAAGTACGTAATTAACAGTCAAAACAATGAAAAAACGAAACTAACGTAAGTATGAATGAAAATTTTATTTCTCTTGCGAAATATAAGGTAAATATAATAAATTTTAAAAACCCCTCACGCTCGTATCTACGCCGATGAAAAAAGGATTTTACTCATAAATTCCTTATTTTATGGGCATTTTTTGCTCTCATTCTCGGGCGTAAACAGATGTTACAGTTCACCATATAAATTAGTGGTATTCAGTAAGCGTGTGTTGTTTACATTATTTTTTTGCCCCGTTGTAACTTCGTCGTAGTTTAAACCGGTCATGTCCGCGCCCTAGTTATAACCAACTAATGGCTGATGTAAATACAGCCCTTGAGGCTCCTACTTCGTCTTCCTTCTATTTTCCTCGATATATACTTATAATACATATTTTCAATAACAACGTCTTTTAGGGGTGTTAAGCCAATTAAGACTTATTATTATTATGTTTTCCTGTAAAGTAGCCTCGATTATAAACAACAAAAAAACCTTATAGAAGAGTTTTGTCAGTGCCTAGCATAATTTACAATTCTGTAATAAGATTATGAATACAAAAAAAGAAAGATAAGTAAGTACACATTAGGATTTTAATCATCTTCGTAGTTATAGACACTGCCTAAGCATTTATTAATATAAACATGCTCTCATAACAATCCCCTAAACCTGGCCGATGAGACGACTTCAGATGTATATTATTATAAACTTGGAAGTCGTAGTAGTGGAAATATCGTTCATATAAAAACGGTTTATTTTTTCCATCACTAATATTTTCTATAAAAAGATTTTTTTGTGAACAGATCTATCTGTAGATACTTATACTACTCGATAAGTATTTTTTTCATTTACTGTCAACAATGAATTAAATTAGGTGCTAAATCCTAAATAACTTATATAGAAAATCTTACGTGAAACATGTAATGGGCACATAATTGTTCGATGCAAAATTTGATTTTGAATATTTAATTTCAATATGCGTTCATTCATGTAATAGATTTTGAACATTCTGTATACAGCCATAAACTCCTTAGCAGACCATTGGACACAGCTTACATAATATCAATTGTACTTGATTTTTAATACTTGGGCATGCTTTAAAATATAGAAATTTAAATAAAAAATATGCCGACATGTCTGCCGACTTACGGAAGAAACAAAAGCAAAGTAAGTAGATGGAATAGCCAATTACTACGCCACCACTCTGCATCTCGAGGTCACGGGATTCAATCGCGAGAATTTATCCCTCCCCGTTTTAATTCTAAACGCAGCCACCGGTCACAGATAGAGGTCGCTCGCGGCGGTCCGTAATTTAAATATAAATAAATATACAGGGCATTCCAAATTTATAAATTAGGTTGTTTCAAAAATAATGTTACACAAAAGCAAGATTTCGGATTCAAGATGGCCACCACCAGAAAATAATATATCTGCCCTAGTAAAGTAATAAATAAGTATGACTGAAGCAAGATGTAGTTGGCACTTGAAATTTAAAATAAATACATATACAGCCGGCAAGTATGTGACATAGTAATCAAATACAAATGTAAAGGTGTTTTAAAAGCAATGTGACTGCCAAGTAGGTGTATAAATTAATACTATATATGTATGCAACATATTCTCTTTCTATGGAGATAAAATTTTTGACATTTTAAAATAAAACAATTAGAAGAATCAATTTATTTTAATAAATTAGAATTTATAATAATAATAATATTTTATTAATTCCTGTGACCACAAATGGTATTGAACAAGTCAATGTTATAAATATACATATAAAAATTCCAAAACATAAATAGTAATTAGACTAATAACAATAACACCTTTGTCCCGGTGACCTCTCGGTATATGGGATACGTCATTATATCATTTATATATAAAAAAAACAGCATAACAGTTATACATATAAAATAACTAAAATTACGGTTTGATTACATGGACGAGTCATTGAGGTACTCATCCAAAGACTAGTGACCTTTTAAAAGTAGACTTTTTTAATGTAATTTCCAAATTTTCTGTATATCATCACCTTATATTTGTTTGGTGATTTATTGTAGACTCTTATAGACACGTATATTGGACGTTTCTAACTGAAAGCGCATTTATGCCTTGGTATCTCTAATAATAGGATATTACGTGTACTATATGTATGAAAGCTACTCAATTTAGTGTACTTGTTTTTATTTTTATTTGCATACAATAATAATTGAAATAGATAAATGCAGGGCGGCGATTGACACTACTCATTATTCTGATAACTCTTTTCGTAATCTACAAACTCTCATCATATCACCCGAAACTCCTCAAGCAATCGTACAATAAGAAATAAGTGAGTGGAATTTCGAGAAATAAAAAAATTTAATCAAAGAGAGATTTAACTCTCCCACCAATCTATTAAATAAGTAGCACAATGAAGCCAGTC
This sequence comes from Amphimallon solstitiale, assembly GCA_963170755.1. Classification (NCBI taxonomy): domain Eukaryota; kingdom Metazoa; phylum Arthropoda; class Insecta; order Coleoptera; family Scarabaeidae; genus Amphimallon; species Amphimallon solstitiale. Next base: position 120,050,020 of record OY720678.1, on the reverse strand, counting down.
TGCTAGATAATACTCCTATATGTTCAGCCCAACTGCAATTGCAATCAATCCTTACCCCAAACAATGTCTTTGCATCCACCTGAGGGACACTCTTCCCTTTTACAGCGACATAACAGGAGGAGTCTGTTTCCGTCTTTGATCATTTAAACTCAATAAACATCGATTACTGACAATTCAGAAAAAGCCCATTGCTCACAATCATTTACTTCCCTTAGGCGGCAGTCCCACTGCATACACAACCATTGAGCGCCAGTAACTGACATCGACATTCATCGACTAAAATTTTGTGGTACGGTCTCACTGGGAAAAGTATTCAAACAAAATTTAAGTTTCGCGCGCAAAAATTTCATTCAACAAAACTAGCAGGACATAAACTATAAACACAAACATAACCTCAGACGTCATAACTAGAATCTTTGTCCTACTTCTTTAATTAAAAATGTCATCTAATTCTTCTTCTTCTGATACCGAAAGCATAGAAAAGTGTGGGTTCGTCAAATATTTGCAAATAGAGAGGAGTTAGGAGAATTTCACCGTTTAATCCCTCAACTTTTAAATGATACAGAAAAATTCTACAATTATTATAGAATGAATATTCAATGTTATCGTAACTTAATTTCAAAAGTAGAACCATTGTTTCATATTTCCGTTTATATTTTAAAAAAACAAACCAAAACACAATCAACAGGCGACGCTTGGGTTAACTGTCAAAACAGCCTTTCTGCGCATGTGTCCAATCGTCGATCATCAACTAAAATTAGAACCTGTCGAAAATTATGAACCGATGCATGCCGGTTGTTGTTGAACGATCGCCGTTAATCGATGCAGTCGGACTGCTGCGGATACTTTACTCATAACCTAATTTTAGTCGATGACCGTCGGTGGACATCGCTTTATCAGTGGGACTGCCGCCTTACTGCACCGCTAACCTTAAGTTGATCATCTGTCTTGAAATTGAATTCACCAATGACGACGTGTCATCAGCATACATAACTGATCCCTCCATTCGTAAATCGTTAACATATATAATGTAAAGGACCGGTCCAAGGATAGATACTTCCTTGTGGCACACCCCATTTAAGTGTCGGACAACTAGATTTAATTCCCTCCAACTCTACATAGTGTGTCCTGTCCGTCAAATAACTCTCGATCCATCGCAGTGCCAAACCCCTAATACCGCAACAATTAAATTTTTCCAGTACGATTGAATGCTCGACCAAATCTAAGGCCTTCCTAAGATCAACAAATCCCGCACACATGTATTGCACACGTCTAACTTATCGTACAAACCATTAAGAAACCCCACTATCGCGTTGGCTGTACATCGTCCTTGCCTAAAACCAAACTGAAACGGATTCAAAATGTTAACACACCTTTCTAAAAATAAAATCAACCTTTTTGCGATAGCCTTTTCCAATACTTTGGAGAAAGTACTTAAAACAGATAACTCCGATAGTTATCGATTACTAAACTTGATGCACCTTTCAGCAGAGGCCTAATCCTAGTAATTTAAACTCTGTGTAAAGTATATCTTCTTTAAATGAGTTATCTATTATAGTGGTCAATGGAGTTACTAACTCCTGAATGCATTGCTTTAATATAATAGTACTACTACCATCGTATCCAAAGGAATCAGTTAGTTTGAGATTCTTTATAATCTCAGTCGCCTCATATTCATCAACTGGATCAAGAGAAAACGAATCTGTATTTACAACAATATTTGAATCATCAAAAGTAGGTCTTCCCTGCAAAGACAGTTTATCTGTTACTGTATTAAAATAATTATTGAAAATGTTCGAGTAATTGTGCAAATTTGATTTGTTCTTAGTGTTCTTATTAATTATCTGCCATGTTGCCTCGATAGCAACAGATACAAATAAATAATCATTAAACAATTTGATTTTTGCATATCGATTTTTAGTTCTTCAAATTTAAGTATCCTTAAATAAAAGTTAAGTGAAAATCACTGTTACTATCATCAATGTAATTATCAATGTGAACAAAGCTACATATATATTTATTAAATAATGGACATAATTTAATAGTGTATATGAATTTATCAATGAGGCTGTCAATTGGAGATTTACAGTTTCGACATTGAAAGTAACAGTGTCTAAATTTATATGGAACAACCAATCCACCACATACGATCTACCCAAGTTTTTATTATGTATTAAGTATTTTTTATTTCAATTTTCCAAAGTGCAAAATATAATAAATAACCTAAATAGAGAATAAAACTGTATGACGAATTAATTCCTTTGATTTAACAAAACCAAACAAAATACTGAATTAGCATTTGAATAATAACATAAGAACAGCATAAGAAGTTCTTATGCAGTTCTTTGAGAACTTGATATATTAAATGTTAATATAGGTTGATATGAAACTATTTATTTATCAAGAAGAACTTACAAATAAATAAAACAAAGTTGTGCATCCGATACAGGCTTGTGAGCAAAATACAAAAATACATGTTGAAATTGTAACGCTATAGACTTGTATAAAAATAATGCAATAGTTTAGTGAAACATCCTGTATGTTATTCTTCTACAATAGTAGTAAAAAATGTTGTCTTGTATATGAATTTATGTAAATATACAGGGTATATCACGACGAGATTTCGTTAGAACAATATAGAAAACTAATAAGAATGGAGTTATGAAATTTCGCAAATATTAGTCTCGCGTTACGCCCTTTCTATTAAAGATAGTTTTGAATTTTTGCTTCTTCCGGTTACACCGGAAATGGATGTCGACTTTTGGAAAGTAATACGGTACCTATTACAAACCTTTCAAAATAATACAGGGTGATCACAAACAATGTTAAATATTTCATCCAGTAAATATTAATATCTTGTTATTTTCAAAAGCAACCTACATTTTTTTCAACTTCATTGGATTGCACGTTCAAAATTAGGGGCAGTATGTATTTACTTCCCTATAACTAAACGTGTTAGTTTCAGAGTTATTTTGGAAAATGTATCAATTCCTTTAAAGTTTTACATTGTATAATCAATTAGGCTATTGAAATTCATGTAAATAAATCAAAACAAATTGCAGTATATTATCTGTTATTAGTAAGGTATTTACTGATGTTATTCAGTGTTTTCTTTATTTTCTGTTTCTGAATACTTGAAAGAGTTATCGAGAGGACTTGTCGTGTTTCTGCAGAAAAATATCCAAATCGGTCAAGACCTACGAAGAGTATCTTGAGCAATATTTTAAAACATTGCAATTTCTTCGGATTATTCTTGTCAAAAACAACCAGAAGAGGTAGTAGCACTTACTTCCTTTTTCAACACATCCTAGTAATTCTCTAAAGGATGCAAATTTCATCTTGTTCAACATATTAAAGAAGCCGATTTTGTAACAAGAGCGCAGCATTGTGAGATTTTTTAATGAAATCACAGAAATAACAAGATTTCACAAAAAATATTATATGGACGACAAAGCAACGTTTTGTAAAAATGGAATATTTAATCGACACAAAAATAAATAAAATGTATGGACGACAAAGCAAAGTTTTGTAAAAAACCCTCGGGTTGTTAGGAAACGACGTTTCCAAGAATCTTGGAGTTTCAATGTATTTTGTGCTAGTAAATATGATAAAATACAGTAGAACCCCGATTATCCGTGTGCGGATTATCCGGGCTGCGGATTATCCGTGCCATACGCATGATGACGCAATATCGATATCGCCAGCAGTGTACTAGGGGAATCCCTGGGAATCATTCGCTTTTCATCTGCTTTATGTACATAAATGCAAGTTAACCTACCTGTAGAGTTTATTTTTTCTTATTTAGTGTAAAAGTTTACTTATGTAGAATTCTGTTTTTTATTATGTTATCTTTTTAGTATGTATACATACATACATATAAGAAATAAATGTTCGGATTATCCGTGCTTTTCAATTTTCCGTGCCTCGTCCGGTCCCGTGGAGCACGGATAATCGAGATTCTGCTGTAGTTTCTTTGTATTTTTATGAAGAAAATTTAAATAGTGAGTTTATTTACATCTTAAGAAACGTAATAAATTTAAATTTAAGTTCACTGTTGGTATAAGAAGCTCGTAGTGTATGGTTTCAGATGGATGGTGCACTAGCACATATTGCTAGAGTTGTTGGAGAAGTATTAGACAAAATATTTTAATATTCTAATATTATTATCGGTGGATCGGAAATAAAGGATCTTATACTTTTCCACTACGATCACCCGATTTAACGCCTCTAGATTACTTTATTTTGGGGCTAAGTTAATCTGTACGATATATCTGCTACCACTAAAGAAGAGATGATGGCTAGAGTGCGAGGCGCGTTCAATAATCTAGACGATAAAATGATACGTGCCACACGTTGAAAACTTAATTTAAGATTATTAGAAACTATTATTAAGACTACTTCTTCTTGATATTGTCTAGTTTTCATTTAAACATTTTAGGGCATCATTAAACACCGACTTACTTTGTTTTTATTTATTTACATGAATTTCCATAGCTTAATTGATTATATTAAGTAAAACTTTAAATGAATTGATACATTTTCCAAAATAACTTAAAACTGAGACATTTAGTTGTAGAAGTAAACACATACTCCCCTAATTTTGAACGTTAAATCCAATGAAGTTGAAAAAAATTTAGGTTGCTATTTAAAAATAACAAGATATTGATATTTTCTGGTTGAAATGTTTAACCTTGTTTTCTGATCACCCTGTATTATCTTGAAAAGTTTATAATACCGCATTTGAGGCAGTATACTTCCAAAATAATTGCCTAGAATATTAAATCTGTGCATTCATTCAATTATTGAGAATGTTTTTATGATTAATAGCCTGCAGCTATAATTTCGAAAGTGGCTAACTTCAGAGGAAAAGTTTATTAGAGAAACTAAGCCTTAATAACAAGTTCCATTTAAAATTTGGAAGTTGATATTCATTTCCGGTGTAACCGGAAGAAACGAAAATTCGAAACTATTTTAAATCGAAAGAGCGTAACGCGAAACTAATGTTTGCGAAATTTCAAAACTCAACTCTTATTAGTTTTCTATATTGTTCTAACGAAATCTCGTCGTGATATACCCTGTATAGAATAAAACTGTATGACGAATTAATTCCTTTGATTTAAGAAAAACAAACAAAATACTGAATTAGCATTTGAATAAAATAACATAAGAACAGCACAAGAACTTGATATATTAAATGTTAATATTCAGCCTATATTAACATTTAATATATGAAACTATTTATTTCTTAACAAGAACTTACAAATAAATAAAACGAAGTTGTGTATGCGATACAGGCTTGTAAACGAGTTTATTTATTGATGAGAGTAAAATACAAAAATACGTCTTGACATTGTAACCGCTATAGACTTGTATAAAAATACTGCAATAGTTTTATAAAACATCCCGTATATTATTCTTCTGCAATAGTAATAAAAATGTTGCCTTGTATATGAATTTATGTAAATATATATATTTTTCAACAATTTCGGGCAGGTCAGCAGAACTAATAGTTGATGATGGAATGTAAAGCGTAACGAGTAAGATAAAAATCGCGACAAAGTGCAAACAATATGGTATACTAGTGTGTTTAAAGTGTTGAATTAATATTGGGCTTGTTAAACAAGATATATTGTAATATGTACACAGAAGCAATACATTCAAGAACAAATACTTATTATATACATATGTAATATTAACTGTAAATTAATGTTTATTGCGTGAACATGAATATAGTACATATTATCATGTTGTATATCATGTGAAATTTCTACAAGATGTACATTTTCCCTGGCCAATTTAGTGGTCGTAACCACCTGTAGGTAAATTACCTTGTTATTACTTAGCTGGAGCTATTTATAATTGTAGATGTAAGATTTTAAATTTAGTAATTCAAATTTTGCCACAGATTAAAATTTACATGAGCATGCGCCGTTAATTAAGATGATTTTGGTGGTAACTCATCTCAAACGAAACAATGAAATGTTCTTTATGGCCAATTAGGTAGCATTATTCAAGTTCGTCTATATATGAAGAAGGAAATAGGTCCTGCCTTTCTGCTTCTTAGTACACGCCCTGCATTCAAAATATTGTTCATGAAAATTGCGTAGTCGATGAAAATAACCTATAATTATGCTTTAATATAAAGTTTAATTCTACCACTAATGAAACTCTGTGCTAACGAAAAATATGCCTTCACCAAGGTGTACTTCACACGGTGTAATATTCTGTACAAGATTCTGCATAGTTTCCGGTGTTCTGTACTGAATTTATTTCACGTACCTGCAAAATTTTAAAGGTTGCATATGTGGCAAAAGTACCTATTACTGGTTTGGAGAGCATTTGAAAAATAACCCATTGTGAATATATTTCGGAAGAATTTCTAATGTCAGCTATTGTTCTAATAACATAACTTTTTTTGTACATATAATATACTATAAAGGATTAGTATGTATATGCATTGCACTTGTTTATAAAAAAAAGCATTTATTTAATTAATTCATTTTATTTAAAAATGCCATAGCTTCGGGTATACCCGGAAATATTAACTTATTCCTCATATGGAAACTTACATTTACATGATTTGTAGTAAAACTTGTGCCAATTTATTCAAATAAATTGAACGGAAATAAGCAAAAGTTATGTTTGTAGTAATCCGTATGACGGATGATAGAAGAAACCTTTTTAGTCGTAAGCACATTACATTTGTATGTACCAGGCGTTTAGAAACATTCGAAGTTAAGTAAGTTATAGAAAGAGTATATTTGCCCTAACTTCAGTCTTGCATGTATATTAAATTGGAAATGCCAAATGTCATCTCAGACATGACTTTTACATCCCTTATAACGTATTGTATATTGAGTCACCTGTTCCGTTTATTGTAGCTAGTACTATACCTCGATATTCTATATGGTTTACGAATGATATCAGACGTTACTTGAAGCTTTATTATAGGCGACGTTGGAGAACTGAAATTAATTCTAACAAATGTGATAAAAGATGTATCGGATAGGCTAGACACTCGATTGCAACTCGAGAAGTCTAGTGTGACACTGGCCACGATGTTTCAGCAAGCAACCTCAAACTTAATAAATACGTGTATAGTTATAAAGAATTAGATAACTGTGAGAGTATATTGTATGTATACAAAAACAGAGTACTGAATTCAGATAACAGATTAATATTCCAACCACGATTATATACAGTCATTTTCTTTTGCCTTTCCGCTTTTGTCATTTGCGTTTCACTATTTGTCAAATGACTTTCCAATTATTTTATATATGTAGTAGGCTTCCTTTATCAAATAAATTCCGTTTCTGTCAAATGGTTTTCCTTATTTGACAATTTAGTTTCATGTGCATAAATATTTGCATTATTTCAATGTAAAATAATAATAATCGCGAGAGAAGGAATAATAATAAGATAAGCAATGTAAATTAATCTTTGAATAACAATGAAGAATGTTGGTTGAGCAACAGTTTGGAGTTTTGCCGGATACAATTAAAAAAATTATGCCAACATATCGAAGAACTAATAATACTAATATGGAACAGAAAGTGCAGGACATCGGCAACAAAAATTATTAAATGATCAAGTAGAACAGATTTGTGACTGGGTTGACCTGGATTGTTCTTTAACCCTCCGCCAAAGGACCTTTATATTTTTCACGCCCACCTTGACGTCACTAGGGTGACTATAGCTACTATATTTAGGACAGCTGACTCGTCGGCCATTTTGGAGATAAATGTCAGTTCATATCACGATACACTTATACCGGTATGCTCACTTTAGCTGTCAATGACGTCATTGCGGACAGATTGACAGTTCTCATATAGGCTACATTTTGACGCAGTTATCTCCAAAATGGCGGACGAGTTAGCTATGCTTTATACAGGCTGTTCCTAAATATCATGTACATAAGGAAGGGGGTAACTATTTGGTTTATTTTGTGCCTAAAATTTCATATAAACATAGGTCTGCAAACGCTTCGTTACCAATATGCAGGGTGTTGAAATTTCAAGAATTTTTCACTTTTTACTGTATAGCTCTTGCAGTTTTTGAGATATTTTGTTCAAATTTGGAAGGTAGGTTTCGCTATAAGGCCTGCATCATTAGCCATGCCAAATGATTATGTAAATCTACAGGGTAATATTTTTTCGGGGTCATGCCCTCTTTTCTCACCCTGAACTTTTTTGCGATGCGCCACTGCTAGATTCTAAAATACGCAATAAATTTTCTGTCTTGTTTAGATACTGTTTGATCTCTTGTATTTTTTTCTTATCTCTGACCGTTATCGAGAAAAAAAATAGAAAACAATTTTCTGTAATTCGCCAGAGAAAATTAAATTTTTTAAAATGGTCTAGTAGGCTCTGGCTTTATTCAGATAATCAATTGAGTTTATTAATTTTAAGAGTTAAGATGCTACTACCTGTTAAAAAATAGGATGACCCGGTTTTCGTAGCATTGTTTTATTACAATACAAAATAACATAACTAATAACAATAAAAACCCTAAGTAATAACAATGACAATGAAACTATGCTACAACAATTGTTGAATGTGTCCTCCTTCAACCCTTATACAGGCGTCCGCTCTTCTTCTCATTGATGCTCGCACTCTCTCAAATACTCCTGGAGTACTTCTTATCGTTTCAAATCCATCGATTATTTGATTTCGTAAGTCATCAACAGTATTCACAGGTGTTGTGTACACTAGAGATTTGAGATGTCCCCACAAAAAAAAATCTAGACTATTTAAGTCAGGGGACCTAGGGGGCCATGGCTGAGGTCCACCTCGTCCTATCCACCTATTCTCATATACTTCATTTAAATACTCCCGAGCCAAAATAGAAAAATGTGATGGGGCGCCATCGTGCATCTACCACATTTGATTTCTAAGTAAAAGGGGCAAGTCTTCAAGTAATAAAGGCAATTCATTCTGCAAAAACAGCCTGTATGACTGACCAGTAAGTCGACCAGGCAAAAAACAAGGACCAATCAAATTATCTCCAATTATACCACCCCATACATTTAATGAGAACTGTTCTTGAAAATGCGTTTCTACAATTTCATGTGGATTTTCATCTGCCCACGTGTGGTTGTTGTGGAAATTCATAATTGAAGTCCTTGAAAAATTCGCTTCATCGGTAAAAAGGGTTTTACAATCAAAAATGCGGTCTACTGCTAGCTTATTAAGGTACCATTGGCAGAAATCAAACCTTAAAGGGAAGTCTCGGGGAAGATGAGCCTGCACTCTCTGAATGTGGTAAGGGTATAGCAGGGAAACACGTAGAATACGCCAAACCACTTGATGACTAATATTTAAATGTTCACTGATTTTTCTGGTGCTGGTGCGAGGATGTCTGTCTATTTCATTCAGAACAGCCTCTTCGATCTGTGGTGTTCTAACAGTACGTGGTTTACCTGCATCATTAGTATTCTTTTTAAAAGTTCCAGTTTCTCCAAGACGCCTATGAATATTTGAAAATATTCGATGATCGGGTATCATTCTATTGGGATAGCGCTCCATGTACAGACGCCTGGCTTCTCTTGCATTTCCATTCGCAAGGCCGTAGATAAAATGCATGTCAGCCATTTCAGAATTCGTGAAATTTGGCATATTTACAAAATTATAACGAGTATTTAAAACACTTTTACACCTTACAGTTTGCAATTTAAAACTTTACTTATACAGACACAAGTTACGATTTCTAATGTCAATTGTCAAATTAATAAACTCAAGTGATTATCTGAATAAAGCCAGAGCCTGCTAGACCATTTTAAAAAATTTAATTTTCTCTGGCGAATTACAGAAAATTGTTTTCTATTTTTTTTCTCGATAACGGTCAGAGATAAGAAAAAAATACAAGAGATCAAAAAGTTTCTAAATAAGACTGAAAATTTATTGCGTATTTTAGAATCTAGCAGTGGCGCATCGCAAAAAAGTTCAGGGTGAGAAAAGAGGGAATGACCCCGAAAAAATTATTACCCTGTAGATTTACATAATCATTTGGCATGGCTAATGATGCAGGCCTTATAGCGTAACCTACCTTCCAAATTTAAACAAAATATCTCAAAAACTGCAGGAGCTATACAGTAAAAAGTGAAAAATTCTTGAAATTTCAACACCCTGCATATTGGTAACGAAGCGTTTGCAGACCTATGTTTATATGAAATTTTAGGCACAAAATAAACCAAATAGTTACCCCCTTCCTTATGTACATGATATTTAGGAACACCCTGTATAGTAGTTGTAAGGGTGACCTTTCTACCAGGTTATTGGTCTACCAAGTTATATTGCGATAAAGTAATAAAATAACATGGGAAGAAAACCAGGGTACTCTGTGTTTTGCAAAATTATTTCCAGGCTTCACATGTTTCATTATTTTGGTGTTTTCATTATGCGGAGAGTTATAAATAATTATGACCTATAGTGACAAAATTAAAATGTAGCGTCTTCACTCCCTTTTTGTCTAAGCGATGTTTAAACAAATAACATATTACAAAAAAGAAACTCGCTAAGTTAATTTAGAAAATGAATAATTTAATAATTTCGAGTTTGTCTGTTACAAATATTTACATACACATCATCGTTTATTATAATTTTGTAGAGAAGAATACGTTTATTATGGAATTAGCAATGTTTACACTTAAATTGCTTTTATTTGCTAAATTACGAGCTGTTTTGATATAAAGGAACATTAAATAAAACACATCAGCGTGTATTCTGTCTATATGGAGATGCAGAATTAGTAGAAGTATACGTGTTGTGTTATCACTTTTGTAATTTTTTTCCTCTATTTTCCCTTATCTACAGCAGATATCCTAACTTATACTCTGTATACATACATTCTACATTATACATGGTGGCGTGTACTTTTTAAAATGATAATGAATTT